>OZ020563.1:17776807-18261364 GCA_963971465.1 Lepidochitona cinerea | reverse complement strand
TTTTGGCTAAGGATTTTTGGCTAAGGATTTTTGGCTAAAGGATTTTGCTAAGGATTTTTGGATAAGGATTTTTGGCTAACGGATTTTTTGCTAAGGATTTTTGGCTAAGGATTTTGGCTAAGGATTTTGGCTAAGGATTTTTGGCTAAGGATTTTTGGCTAAGGATTTTGGCTAAGGATTTTTGGCTAAGGATTTTTGGCTAAGATTTTGGCTAAGGATTTTTTGGCTAAGGATTTTTGGCTAAGGATTTTTGGCTAAGGATTTTTGGCTAAGGATTTTTTGGCTAAGGATTTTTGCTAAGGATTTTTGGCTAAGGATTTTTGGCTAAGATTTTGGCTAAGGATTTTTGGCTAAGGATTTTTGGCTAAGGATTTTTGGCTAAGGATTTTTTGGCTAAGGATTTTTGGCTAAGGATTTTTGGCTAAGGATTTTGGCTAAGGATTTTTGGCTAAGGATTTTTGGCTAAGGATTTTTGGGCTAGGCCAGCCGGGAGCCGCTCCCCTTAGGCCTCCCCTTTGAAAGCAGGGGCTAGGTCTGGAGGGCAGCCGGGGAGCCGCTCCCCCTTAGGCCCTCCCCCCTTTGAAAGCAGGGGCTAGGTTCTGGAGGGCCAGCCGGGGAGCCGCTCCCCTTAGGCCCTCCCCTTTGAAAGCAGTGGCTAGGTCTGGAGGGCCAGCCGGGGAGCCGCTCCCCTTAGGCCCTCCCCCTTTGAAAGCAGGGGCTAGGTCTGGAGGGCCAGCCGGGGAGCCGCTCCCCTTAGGCCCTCCCCTTTGAAAGCAGGGGCTAGGTCTGGAGGGCCAGCCGGGGAGCCGCTCCCCTTAGGCCCTCCCCCTTTGAAAGCAGGGGCTAGGGTCTGGAGGGCCAGCCGGGGAGCCGCTCCCCTTAGGCCCTCCCCCTTTGAAAGCAGGGGCTAGGTCTGGAGGGCCAGCCGGGGAGCCGCTCCCCTTAGGCCCTCCCCCTTTGAAAGCAGGGGCTAGGTCTGGAGGGCCAGCCGGGGAGCCGCTCCCCTTAGGCCCTCCCCCTTTGAAAGCAGGGGCTAGGTCTGGAGGGCCAGCCGGGGAGCCGCTCCCCTTAGGCCCTCCCCTTTGAAAGCAGGGGCTAGGTCTGGAGGGCCAGCCGGGGAGCCGCTCCCCTTAGGCCCTCCCCCTTTGAAAGCAGGGGCTAGGTCTGGAGGGCCAGCCGGGGAGCCGCTCCCCTTAGGCCCTCCCCCTTTGAAAGCAGGGGCTAGGTCTGGAGGGCCAGCCGGGGAGCCGCTCCCCTTAGGCCCTCCCCCTTTGAAAGCAGGGGCTAGGTCTGGAGGGCCAGCCGGGGAGCCGCTCCCCTTAGGCCCTCCCCCCTTTGAAAGCAGGGGCTAGGTCTGGAGGGCCAGCCGGGGAGCCGCTCCCCTTAGGCCCTCCCCTTTGAAAGCAGGGGCTAGGTCTGGAGGGCCAGCCGGGGAGCCGCTCCCCTTAGGCCCCTCCCCCTTTGAAAGCAGGGGCTAGGTCTGGAGGGCCAGCCGGGGAGCCGCTCCCCTTAGGCCCTCCCCCTTTGAAAGCAGGGGCTAGGTCTGGAGGGCCAGCCGGGGAGCCGCTCCCCTTAGGCCCTCCCCCTTTGAAAGCAGGGCTAGGTCTGGAGGGCCAGCCGGGGAGCCGCTCCCCTTAGGCCCTCCCCCTTTGAAAGCAGGGGCTAGGTCTGGAGGGCCAGCCGGGGAGCCGCTCCCCTTAGGCCCTCCCCCTTTGAAAGCAGGGGCTAGGTCTGGAGGGCCAGCCGGGGAGCCGCTCCCCTTAGGCCCTCCCCCTTTGAAAGCAGGGGCTAGGTCTGGAGGGCCAGCCGGGGAGCCGCTCCCCTTAGGCCCTCCCCCTTTGAAAGCAGGGGCTAGGTCTGGAGGGCCAGCCGGGGAGCCGCTCCCCTTAGGCCCTCCCCCTTTGAAAGCAGGGGCTAGGTCTGGAGGGCCAGCCGGGGAGCCGCTCCCCTTAGGCCCTCCCCCTTTGAAAGCAGGGGCTAGGTCTGGAGGGCCAGCCGGGGAGCCGCTCCCCTTAGGCCCTCCCCCTTTGAAAGCAGGGGCTAGGTCTGGAGGGCCAGCCGGGGAGCCGCTCCCCTTAGGCCCTCCCCCTTTGAAAGCAGGGGCTAGGTCTGGAGGGCCAGCCGGGGAGCCGCTCCCCTTAGGCCCTCCCCCTTTGAAAGCAGGGGCTAGGTCTGGAGGGCCAGCCGGGGAGCCGCTCCCCTTAGGCCCTCCCCTTTGAAAGCAGGGGCTAGGTCTGGAGGGCCAGCCGGGGAGCCGCTCCCCTTAGGCCCTCCCCCTTTGAAAGCAGGGGCTAGGTCTGGAGGGCCAGCCGGGGAGCCGCTCCCCTTAGGCCCTCCCCCTTTGAAAGCAGGGGCTAGGTCTGGAGGGCCAGCCGGGGAGCCGCTCCCCTTAGGCCCTCCCCTTTGAAAGCAGGGGCTAGGTCTGGAGGGCCAGCCGGGGAGCCGCTCCCCTTAGGCCCTCCCCCTTTGAAAGCAGGGGCTAGGTCTGGAGGGCCAGCCGGGGAGCCGCTCCCCTTAGGCCCTCCCCCTTTGAAAGCAGGGGCTAGGTCTGGAGGGCCAGCCGGGGAGCCGCTCCCCTTAGGCCCTCCCCCTTTGAAAGCAGGGGCTAGGTCTGGAGGGCCAGCCGGGGAGCCGCTCCCCTTAGGCCCTCCCCCTTTGAAAGCAGGGCTAGGTCTGGAGGGCCAGCCGGGGAGCCGCTCCCCTTAGGCCCTCCCCCTTTGAAAGCAGGGGCTAGGTCTGGAGGGCCAGCCGGGGAGCCGCTCCCCTTAGGCCCTCCCCCTTTGAAAGCAGGGGCTAGGTCTGGAGGGCCAGCCGGGGAGCCGCTCCCCTTAGGCCCTCCCCCTTTGAAAGCAGGGGCTAGGTCTGGAGGGCCAGCCGGGGAGCCGCTCCCCTTAGGCCCTCCCCCTTTGAAAGCAGGGGCTAGGTCTGGAGGGCCAGCCGGGGAGCCGCTCCCTTAGGCCCTCCCCCTTTGAAAGCAGGGGCTAGGTCTGGAGGGCCAGCCGGGGAGCCGCTCCCCTTAGGCCCTCCCCCTTTGAAAGCAGGGGCTAGGTCTGGAGGGCCAGCCGGGGAGCCGCTCCCCTTAGGCCCTCCCCCTTTGAAAGCAGGGGCTAGGTCTGGAGGGCCAGCCGGGGAGCCGCTCCCCTTAGGCCCTCCCCCTTTGAAAGCAGGGGCTAGGTCTGGAGGGCCAGCCGGGGAGCCGCTCCCCTTAGGCCCTCCCCCTTTGAAAGCAGGGGCTAGGTCTGGAGGGCCAGCCGGGGAGCCGCTCCCCTTAGGCCCTCCCCCTTTGAAAGCAGGGGCTAGGTCTGGAGGGCCAGCCGGGGAGCCGCTCCCCTTAGGCCCTCCCCCTTTGAAAGCAGGGGCTAGGTCTGGAGGGCCAGCCGGGGAGCCGCTCCCCTTAGGCCCTCCCCCTTTGAAAGCAGGGGCTAGGTCTGGAGGGCCAGCCGGGGAGCCGCTCCCCTTAGGCCCTCCCCCTTTGAAAGCAGGGGCTAGGTCTGGAGGGCCAGCCGGGGAGCCGCTCCCCTTAGGCCCTCCCCCTTTGAAAGCAGGGGCTAGGTCTGGAGGGCCAGCCGGGGAGCCGCTCCCCTTAGGCCCTCCCCCTTTGAAAGCAGGGGCTAGGTCTGGAGGGCCAGCCGGGGAGCCGCTCCCCTTAGGCCCTCCCCCTTTGAAAGCAGGGGCTAGGTCTGGAGGGCCAGCCGGGGAGCCGCTCCCCTTAGGCCCTCCCCCTTTGAAAGCAGGGGCTAGGTCTGGAGGGCCAGCCGGGGAGCCGCTCCCCTTAGGCCCTCCCCCTTTGAAAGCAGGGGCTAGGTCTGGAGGGCCAGCCGGGGAGCCGCTCCCCTTAGGCCCTCCCCCTTTGAAAGCAGGGGCTAGGTCTGGAGGGCCAGCCGGGGAGCCGCTCCCCTTAGGCCCTCCCCCTTTGAAAGCAGGGGCTAGGTCTGGAGGGCCAGCCGGGGAGCCGCTCCCCTTAGGCCCTCCCCCTTTGAAAGCAGGGGCTAGGTCTGGAGGGCCAGCCGGGGAGCCGCTCCCCTTAGGCCCTCCCCCTTTGAAAGCAGGGGCTAGGTCTGGAGGGCCAGCCGGGGAGCCGCTCCCCTTAGGCCCTCCCCCTTTGAAAGCAGGGGCTAGGTCTGGAGGGCCAGCCGGGGAGCCGCTCCCCTTAGGCCCTCCCCCCTTTGAAAGCAGGGGCTAGGTCTGGAGGGCCAGCCGGGGAGCCGCTCCCCTTAGGCCCTCCCCCTTTGAAAGCAGGGGCTAGGTCTGGAGGGCCAGCCGGGGAGCCGCTCCCCTTAGGCCCTCCCCCTTTGAAAGCAGGGGCTAGGTCTGGAGGGCCAGCCGGGGAGCCGCTCCCCTTAGGCCCTCCCCCTTTGAAAGCAGGGGCTAGGTCTGGAGGGCCAGCCGGGGAGCCGCTCCCCTTAGGCCCTCCCCCTTTGAAAGCAGGGGCTAGGTCTGGAGGGCCAGCCGGGGAGCCGCTCCCCTTAGGCCCTCCCCCTTTGAAAGCAGGGGCTAGGTCTGGAGGGCCAGCCGGGGAGCCGCTCCCCTTAGGCCCTCCCCCTTTGAAAGCAGGGGCTAGGTCTGGAGGGCCAGCCGGGGAGCCGCTCCCCTTAGGCCCTCCCCCTTTGAAAGCAGGGGCTAGGTCTGGAGGGCCAGCCGGGGAGCCGCTCCCCTTAGGCCCTCCCCCTTTGAAAGCAGGGGCTAGGTCTGGAGGGCCAGCCGGGGAGCCGCTCCCCTTAGGCCCTCCCCCTTTGAAAGCAGGGGCTAGGTCTGGAGGGCCAGCCGGGGAGCCGCTCCCCTTAGGCCCTCCCCCTTTGAAAGCAGGGGCTAGGTCTGGAGGGCCAGCCGGGGAGCCGCTCCCCTTAGGCCCTCCCCCTTTGAAAGCAGGGGCTAGGTCTGGAGGGCCAGCCGGGGAGCCGCTCCCCTTAGGCCCTCCCCCTTTGAAAGCAGGGGCTAGGTCTGGAGGGCCAGCCGGGGAGCCGCTCCCCTTAGGCCCTCCCCCTTTGAAAGCAGGGGCTAGGTCTGGAGGGCCAGCCGGGGAGCCGCTCCCCTTAGGCCCTCCCCCTTTGAAAGCAGGGGCTAGGTCTGGAGGGCCAGCCGGGGAGCCGCTCCCCTTAGGCCCTCCCCCTTTGAAAGCAGGGGCTAGGTCTGGAGGGCCAGCCGGGGAGCCGCTCCCCTTAGGCCCTCCCCCTTTGAAAGCAGGGGCTAGGTCTGGAGGGCCAGCCGGGGAGCCGCTCCCCTTAGGCCCTCCCCCTTTGAAAGCAGGGGCTAGGTCTGGAGGGCCAGCCGGGGAGCCGCTCCCCTTAGGCCCTCCCCCTTTGAAAGCAGGGGCTAGGTCTGGAGGGCCAGCCGGGGAGCCGCTCCCCTTAGGCCCTCCCCCTTTGAAAGCAGGGGCTAGGTCTGGAGGGCCAGCCGGGGAGCCGCTCCCCTTAGGCCCTCCCCCTTTGAAAGCAGGGGCTAGGTCTGGAGGGCCAGCCGGGGAGCCGCTCCCCTTAGGCCCTCCCCCTTTGAAAGCAGGGGCTAGGTCTGGAGGGCCAGCCGGGGAGCCGCTCCCCTTAGGCCCTCCCCCTTTGAAAGCAGGGGCTAGGTCTGGAGGGCCAGCCGGGGAGCCGCTCCCCTTAGGCCCTCCCCCTTTGAAAGCAGGGGCTAGGTCTGGAGGGCCAGCCGGGGAGCCGCTCCCCTTAGGCCCTCCCCCTTTGAAAGCAGGGGCTAGGTCTGGAGGGCCAGCCGGGGAGCCGCTCCCCTTAGGCCCTCCCCCTTTGAAAGCAGGGGCTAGGTCTGGAGGGCCAGCCGGGGAGCCGCTCCCCTTAGGCCCTCCCCCTTTGAAAGCAGGGGCTAGGTCTGGAGGGCCAGCCGGGGAGCCGCTCCCCTTAGGCCCTCCCCCTTTGAAAGCAGGGGCTAGGTCTGGAGGGCCAGCCGGGGAGCCGCTCCCCTTAGGCCCTCCCCCTTTGAAAGCAGGGGCTAGGTCTGGAGGGCCAGCCGGGGAGCCGCTCCCCTTAGGCCCTCCCCCTTTGAAAGCAGGGGCTAGGTCTGGAGGGCCAGCCGGGGAGCCGCTCCCCTTAGGCCCTCCCCCTTTGAAAGCAGGGGCTAGGTCTGGAGGGCCAGCCGGGGAGCCGCTCCCCTTAGGCCCTCCCCCTTTGAAAGCAGGGGCTAGGTCTGGAGGGCCAGCCGGGGAGCCGCTCCCCTTAGGCCCTCCCCCTTTGAAAGCAGGGGCTAGGTCTGGAGGGCCAGCCGGGGAGCCGCTCCCCTTAGGCCCTCCCCCTTTGAAAGCAGGGGCTAGGTCTGGAGGGCCAGCCGGGGAGCCGCTCCCCTTAGGCCCTCCCCCTTTGAAAGCAGGGGCTAGGTCTGGAGGGCCAGCCGGGGAGCCGCTCCCCTTAGGCCCTCCCCCTTTGAAAGCAGGGGCTAGGTCTGGAGGGCCAGCCGGGGAGCCGCTCCCCTTAGGCCCTCCCCCTTTGAAAGCAGGGGCTAGGTCTGGAGGGCCAGCCGGGGAGCCGCTCCCCTTAGGCCCTCCCCCTTTGAAAGCAGGGGCTAGGTCTGGAGGGCCAGCCGGGGAGCCGCTCCCCTTAGGCCCTCCCCCTTTGAAAGCAGGGGCTAGGTCTGGAGGGCCAGCCGGGGAGCCGCTCCCCTTAGGCCCTCCCCCTTTGAAAGCAGGGGCTAGGTCTGGAGGGCCAGCCGGGGAGCCGCTCCCCTTAGGCCCTCCCCCTTTGAAAGCAGGGGCTAGGTCTGGAGGGCCAGCCGGGGAGCCGCTCCCCTTAGGCCCTCCCCCTTTGAAAGCAGGGGCTAGGTCTGGAGGGCCAGCCGGGGAGCCGCTCCCCTTAGGCCCTCCCCCTTTGAAAGCAGGGGCTAGGTCTGGAGGGCCAGCCGGGGAGCCGCTCCCCTTAGGCCCTCCCCCTTTGAAAGCAGGGGCTAGGTCTGGAGGGCCAGCCGGGGAGCCGCTCCCCTTAGGCCCTCCCCCTTTGAAAGCAGGGGCTAGGTCTGGAGGGCCAGCCGGGGAGCCGCTCCCCTTAGGCCCTCCCCCTTTGAAAGCAGGGGCTAGGTCTGGAGGGCCAGCCGGGGAGCCGCTCCCCTTAGGCCCTCCCCCTTTGAAAGCAGGGGCTAGGTCTGGAGGGCCAGCCGGGGAGCCGCTCCCCTTAGGCCCTCCCCCTTTGAAAGCAGGGGCTAGGTCTGGAGGGCCAGCCGGGGAGCCGCTCCCCTTAGGCCCTCCCCCTTTGAAAGCAGGGGCTAGGTCTGGAGGGCCAGCCGGGGAGCCGCTCCCCTTAGGCCCTCCCCCTTTGAAAGCAGGGGCTAGGTCTGGAGGGCCAGCCGGGGAGCCGCTCCCCTTAGGCCCTCCCCCTTTGAAAGCAGGGGCTAGGTCTGGAGGGCCAGCCGGGGAGCCGCTCCCCTTAGGCCCTCCCCCTTTGAAAGCAGGGGCTAGGTCTGGAGGGCCAGCCGGGGAGCCGCTCCCCTTAGGCCCTCCCCCTTTGAAAGCAGGGGCTAGGTCTGGAGGGCCAGCCGGGGAGCCGCTCCCCTTAGGCCCTCCCCCTTTGAAAGCAGGGGCTAGGTCTGGAGGGCCAGCCGGGGAGCCGCTCCCCTTAGGCCCTCCCCCTTTGAAAGCAGGGGCTAGGTCTGGAGGGCCAGCCGGGGAGCCGCTCCCCTTAGGCCCTCCCCCTTTGAAAGCAGGGGCTAGGTCTGGAGGGCCAGCCGGGGAGCCGCTCCCCTTAGGCCCTCCCCCTTTGAAAGCAGGGGCTAGGTCTGGAGGGCCAGCCGGGGAGCCGCTCCCCTTAGGCCCTCCCCCTTTGAAAGCAGGGGCTAGGTCTGGAGGGCCAGCCGGGGAGCCGCTCCCCTTAGGCCCTCCCCCTTTGAAAGCAGGGGCTAGGTCTGGAGGGCCAGCCGGGGAGCCGCTCCCCTTAGGCCCTCCCCCTTTGAAAGCAGGGGCTAGGTCTGGAGGGCCAGCCGGGGAGCCGCTCCCCTTAGGCCCTCCCCCTTTGAAAGCAGGGGCTAGGTCTGGAGGGCCAGCCGGGGAGCCGCTCCCCTTAGGCCCTCCCCCTTTGAAAGCAGGGGCTAGGTCTGGAGGGCCAGCCGGGGAGCCGCTCCCCTTAGGCCCTCCCCCTTTGAAAGCAGGGGCTAGGTCTGGAGGGCCAGCCGGGGAGCCGCTCCCCTTAGGCCCTCCCCCTTTGAAAGCAGGGGCTAGGTCTGGAGGGCCAGCCGGGGAGCCGCTCCCCTTAGGCCCTCCCCCTTTGAAAGCAGGGGCTAGGTCTGGAGGGCCAGCCGGGGAGCCGCTCCCCTTAGGCCCTCCCCCTTTGAAAGCAGGGGCTAGGTCTGGAGGGCCAGCCGGGGAGCCGCTCCCCTTAGGCCCTCCCCCTTTGAAAGCAGGGGCTAGGTCTGGAGGGCCAGCCGGGGAGCCGCTCCCCTTAGGCCCTCCCCCTTTGAAAGCAGGGGCTAGGTCTGGAGGGCCAGCCGGGGAGCCGCTCCCCTTAGGCCCTCCCCCTTTGAAAGCAGGGGCTAGGTCTGGAGGGCCAGCCGGGGAGCCGCTCCCCTTAGGCCCTCCCCCTTTGAAAGCAGGGGCTAGGTCTGGAGGGCCAGCCGGGGAGCCGCTCCCCTTAGGCCCTCCCCCTTTGAAAGCAGGGGCTAGGTCTGGAGGGCCAGCCGGGGAGCCGCTCCCCTTAGGCCCTCCCCCTTTGAAAGCAGGGGCTAGGTCTGGAGGGCCAGCCGGGGAGCCGCTCCCCTTAGGCCCTCCCCCTTTGAAAGCAGGGGCTAGGTCTGGAGGGCCAGCCGGGGAGCCGCTCCCCTTAGGCCCTCCCCCTTTGAAAGCAGGGGCTAGGTCTGGAGGGCCAGCCGGGGAGCCGCTCCCCTTAGGCCCTCCCCCTTTGAAAGCAGGGGCTAGGTCTGGAGGGCCAGCCGGGGAGCCGCTCCCCTTAGGCCCTCCCCCTTTGAAAGCAGGGGCTAGGTCTGGAGGGCCAGCCGGGGAGCCGCTCCCCTTAGGCCCTCCCCCTTTGAAAGCAGGGGCTAGGTCTGGAGGGCCAGCCGGGGAGCCGCTCCCCTTAGGCCCTCCCCCTTTGAAAGCAGGGGCTAGGTCTGGAGGGCCAGCCGGGGAGCCGCTCCCCTTAGGCCCTCCCCCTTTGAAAGCAGGGGCTAGGTCTGGAGGGCCAGCCGGGGAGCCGCTCCCCTTAGGCCCTCCCCCTTTGAAAGCAGGGGCTAGGTCTGGAGGGCCAGCCGGGGAGCCGCTCCCCTTAGGCCCTCCCCCTTTGAAAGCAGGGGCTAGGTCTGGAGGGCCAGCCGGGGAGCCGCTCCCCTTAGGCCCTCCCCCTTTGAAAGCAGGGGCTAGGTCTGGAGGGCCAGCCGGGGAGCCGCTCCCCTTAGGCCCTCCCCCTTTGAAAGCAGGGGCTAGGTCTGGAGGGCCAGCCGGGGAGCCGCTCCCCTTAGGCCCTCCCCCTTTGAAAGCAGGGGCTAGGTCTGGAGGGCCAGCCGGGGAGCCGCTCCCCTTAGGCCCTCCCCCTTTGAAAGCAGGGGCTAGGTCTGGAGGGCCAGCCGGGGAGCCGCTCCCCTTAGGCCCTCCCCCTTTGAAAGCAGGGGCTAGGTCTGGAGGGCCAGCCGGGGAGCCGCTCCCCTTAGGCCCTCCCCCTTTGAAAGCAGGGGCTAGGTCTGGAGGGCCAGCCGGGGAGCCGCTCCCCTTAGGCCCTCCCCCTTTGAAAGCAGGGGCTAGGTCTGGAGGGCCAGCCGGGGAGCCGCTCCCCTTAGGCCCTCCCCCTTTGAAAGCAGGGGCTAGGTCTGGAGGGCCAGCCGGGGAGCCGCTCCCCTTAGGCCCTCCCCCTTTGAAAGCAGGGGCTAGGTCTGGAGGGCCAGCCGGGGAGCCGCTCCCCTTAGGCCCTCCCCCTTTGAAAGCAGGGGCTAGGTCTGGAGGGCCAGCCGGGGAGCCGCTCCCCTTAGGCCCTCCCCCTTTGAAAGCAGGGGCTAGGTCTGGAGGGCCAGCCGGGGAGCCGCTCCCCTTAGGCCCTCCCCCTTTGAAAGCAGGGGCTAGGTCTGGAGGGCCAGCCGGGGAGCCGCTCCCCTTAGGCCCTCCCCCTTTGAAAGCAGGGGCTAGGTCTGGAGGGCCAGCCGGGGAGCCGCTCCCCTTAGGCCCTCCCCCTTTGAAAGCAGGGGCTAGGTCTGGAGGGCCAGCCGGGGAGCCGCTCCCCTTAGGCCCTCCCCCTTTGAAAGCAGGGGCTAGGTCTGGAGGGCCAGCCGGGGAGCCGCTCCCCTTAGGCCCTCCCCCTTTGAAAGCAGGGGCTAGGTCTGGAGGGCCAGCCGGGGAGCCGCTCCCCTTAGGCCCTCCCCCTTTGAAAGCAGGGGCTAGGTCTGGAGGGCCAGCCGGGGAGCCGCTCCCCTTAGGCCCTCCCCCTTTGAAAGCAGGGGCTAGGTCTGGAGGGCCAGCCGGGGAGCCGCTCCCCTTAGGCCCTCCCCCTTTGAAAGCAGGGGCTAGGTCTGGAGGGCCAGCCGGGGAGCCGCTCCCCTTAGGCCCTCCCCCTTTGAAAGCAGGGGCTAGGTCTGGAGGGCCAGCCGGGGAGCCGCTCCCCTTAGGCCCTCCCCCTTTGAAAGCAGGGGCTAGGTCTGGAGGGCCAGCCGGGGAGCCGCTCCCCTTAGGCCCTCCCCCTTTGAAAGCAGGGGCTAGGTCTGGAGGGCCAGCCGGGGAGCCGCTCCCCTTAGGCCCTCCCCCTTTGAAAGCAGGGGCTAGGTCTGGAGGGCCAGCCGGGGAGCCGCTCCCCTTAGGCCCTCCCCCTTTGAAAGCAGGGGCTAGGTCTGGAGGGCCAGCCGGGGAGCCGCTCCCCTTAGGCCCTCCCCCTTTGAAAGCAGGGGCTAGGTCTGGAGGGCCAGCCGGGGAGCCGCTCCCCTTAGGCCCTCCCCCTTTGAAAGCAGGGGCTAGGTCTGGAGGGCCAGCCGGGGAGCCGCTCCCCTTAGGCCCTCCCCCTTTGAAAGCAGGGGCTAGGTCTGGAGGGCCAGCCGGGGAGCCGCTCCCCTTAGGCCCTCCCCCTTTGAAAGCAGGGGCTAGGTCTGGAGGGCCAGCCGGGGAGCCGCTCCCCTTAGGCCCTCCCCCTTTGAAAGCAGGGGCTAGGTCTGGAGGGCCAGCCGGGGAGCCGCTCCCCTTAGGCCCTCCCCCTTTGAAAGCAGGGGCTAGGTCTGGAGGGCCAGCCGGGGAGCCGCTCCCCTTAGGCCCTCCCCCTTTGAAAGCAGGGGCTAGGTCTGGAGGGCCAGCCGGGGAGCCGCTCCCCTTAGGCCCTCCCCCTTTGAAAGCAGGGGCTAGGTCTGGAGGGCCAGCCGGGGAGCCGCTCCCCTTAGGCCCTCCCCCTTTGAAAGCAGGGGCTAGGTCTGGAGGGCCAGCCGGGGAGCCGCTCCCCTTAGGCCCTCCCCCTTTGAAAGCAGGGGCTAGGTCTGGAGGGCCAGCCGGGGAGCCGCTCCCCTTAGGCCCTCCCCCTTTGAAAGCAGGGGCTAGGTCTGGAGGGCCAGCCGGGGAGCCGCTCCCCTTAGGCCCTCCCCCTTTGAAAGCAGGGGCTAGGTCTGGAGGGCCAGCCGGGGAGCCGCTCCCCTTAGGCCCTCCCCCTTTGAAAGCAGGGGCTAGGTCTGGAGGGCCAGCCGGGGAGCCGCTCCCCTTAGGCCCTCCCCCTTTGAAAGCAGGGGCTAGGTCTGGAGGGCCAGCCGGGGAGCCGCTCCCCTTAGGCCCTCCCCCTTTGAAAGCAGGGGCTAGGTCTGGAGGGCCAGCCGGGGAGCCGCTCCCCTTAGGCCCTCCCCCTTTGAAAGCAGGGGCTAGGTCTGGAGGGCCAGCCGGGGAGCCGCTCCCCTTAGGCCCTCCCCCTTTGAAAGCAGGGGCTAGGTCTGGAGGGCCAGCCGGGGAGCCGCTCCCCTTAGGCCCTCCCCCTTTGAAAGCAGGGGCTAGGTCTGGAGGGCCAGCCGGGGAGCCGCTCCCCTTAGGCCCTCCCCCTTTGAAAGCAGGGGCTAGGTCTGGAGGGCCAGCCGGGGAGCCGCTCCCCTTAGGCCCTCCCCCTTTGAAAGCAGGGGCTAGGTCTGGAGGGCCAGCCGGGGAGCCGCTCCCCTTAGGCCCTCCCCCTTTGAAAGCAGGGGCTAGGTCTGGAGGGCCAGCCGGGGAGCCGCTCCCCTTAGGCCCTCCCCCTTTGAAAGCAGGGGCTAGGTCTGGAGGGCCAGCCGGGGAGCCGCTCCCCTTAGGCCCTCCCCCTTTGA
Source organism: Lepidochitona cinerea (assembly GCA_963971465.1). NCBI lineage: Eukaryota > Metazoa > Mollusca > Polyplacophora > Chitonida > Tonicellidae > Lepidochitona > Lepidochitona cinerea. The sequence continues at coordinate 18,249,193 of OZ020563.1, read as the reverse complement.
AAGCAGGGGCTAGGTCTGGAGGGCCAGCCGGGGAGCCGCTCCCCTTAGGCCCTCCCCCTTTGAAAGCAGGGGCTAGGTCTGGAGGGCCAGCCGGGGAGCCGCTCCCCTTAGGCCCTCCCCCTTTGAAAGCAGGGGCTAGGTCTGGAGGGCCAGCCGGGGAGCCGCTCCCCTTAGGCCCTCCCCCTTTGAAAGCAGGGGCTAGGTCTGGAGGGCCAGCCGGGGAGCCGCTCCCCTTAGGCCCTCCCCCTTTGAAAGCAGGGGCTAGGTCTGGAGGGCCAGCCGGGGAGCCGCTCCCCTTAGGCCCTCCCCCTTTGAAAGCAGGGGCTAGGTCTGGAGGGCCAGCCGGGGAGCCGCTCCCCTTAGGCCCTCCCCCTTTGAAAGCAGGGGCTAGGTCTGGAGGGCCAGCCGGGGAGCCGCTCCCCTTAGGCCCTCCCCCTTTGAAAGCAGGGGCTAGGTCTGGAGGGCCAGCCGGGGAGCCGCTCCCCTTAGGCCCTCCCCCTTTGAAAGCAGGGGCTAGGTCTGGAGGGCCAGCCGGGGAGCCGCTCCCCTTAGGCCCTCCCCCTTTGAAAGCAGGGGCTAGGTCTGGAGGGCCAGCCGGGGAGCCGCTCCCCTTAGGCCCTCCCCCTTTGAAAGCAGGGGCTAGGTCTGGAGGGCCAGCCGGGGAGCCGCTCCCCTTAGGCCCTCCCCCTTTGAAAGCAGGGGCTAGGTCTGGAGGGCCAGCCGGGGAGCCGCTCCCCTTAGGCCCTCCCCCTTTGAAAGCAGGGGCTAGGTCTGGAGGGCCAGCCGGGGAGCCGCTCCCCTTAGGCCCTCCCCCTTTGAAAGCAGGGGCTAGGTCTGGAGGGCCAGCCGGGGAGCCGCTCCCCTTAGGCCCTCCCCCTTTGAAAGCAGGGGCTAGGTCTGGAGGGCCAGCCGGGGAGCCGCTCCCCTTAGGCCCTCCCCCTTTGAAAGCAGGGGCTAGGTCTGGAGGGCCAGCCGGGGAGCCGCTCCCCTTAGGCCCTCCCCCTTTGAAAGCAGGGGCTAGGTCTGGAGGGCCAGCCGGGGAGCCGCTCCCCTTAGGCCCTCCCCCTTTGAAAGCAGGGGCTAGGTCTGATCTTGGTTAAATTTTGAGATTCGACGCCAACCATTCTGTAATAGAACGCCACGTGTAAAATGGACAGCGTTTTTTTCACAAAACGATGGTTTTTAAAATATATTGTTTAAATATAAAGTTTCTAGGTGTTTTTCCGACAGTTCAGATGAGCATTTGATCTTTGACCTATAACTTTGCAGGAGGAAATCTCCTAGGATAAAATATACTATAGTTTGTCAGACAAATATTGTAAACTCGATGAAAAGCCGTTGTTACCAAAACTAGCATTGGTATGGTAGAATGAAAGTGTGCGAGCTATAGAAAATGTGCCAGTTGTCAGCCCACGTAAAATAATATTTTTTTTATATTGCATGTCTTAACTTTCACAAAAGCAAAAACAATCTAAAGAGATCGAATATTCAAAGATGTTCTGTATTCTGAAGGATCAGACAGTTGTTCTGCTGAATAAAACTTCTCAAGCTAAAATTCGTCACCCGAATCAATACCACGTTAGTATAGTGCAAGGGGCCCAACAAAAGTGACCTCGTGATAATGTAAGGCACCGAAATACTCTGTGTTTTAACTTTCAACATCTATCAGTTTTATAATTGAAGCATTGGATGATTCCTGATATGTACCGAAACTGAGTCTCTTCTTTACGTTACACAGCATGTGCTTTACCGGGCTAAATAACATATATTAAAAATATCTTTCTAGATGATTTCAGCGTTTGATTAATTTACTACAATTTTTATTGAATTTTTGCGTCTGTAGTGAAGTAGTTTGATACATATACTTTCGACGCCATGTGTATTCAGCCCCAAAATACGGTGATTTACCGTTTAAAAGGCGCAGACTGTCCGAGGCCACACTTCGGCTATCTTCGCTCGCTACCAGTCGACTTTGATACGCCTAGGACAGTCTGCGCTTTTTATACGGTAAATCACCGTAGTTTTGAAATCTTGATTCAGCGCTGAACCAGACTCTCCTCCAGTTTTGCAGATTCCAGTCCCTTAACCTGTTGCACCATCGGACCCTTGCAAGTCGATGCTGGTGTCTCACTACTACGCCAAAGTAAGGACGTCTGGCGCGTAAGCCGTTTTGACGGAGACATTTACATTATAACATGATCCTGTTCTCATGTGTCAATCACGCACATTTTTGGAAAAATTCATGTTTGAAAAAAAAATTGGTTGTTGCGTTTCTTTTTTGGGAGAGTATATATACAACATAAGTTGTCATGCTCAATATCAGTTTAAATGTCGCTCCCCGTATAAAATCAAATACAATCTTTTCAAACAGTTTGATCTTAATGCCAAAAAATGTCCAAATTATATCACTTTGAATCAGCTAAAATGCATTCAGTGAACGTCACAGATTCTGTACAGAAATTGACAACTGGGTTATTGGTGAGACGGTACATTTGTTTCCTGGAAGGCCACAGAAAGTCCACAGAAAAACAAATACTCGAATTAAAGAATGGTTGCCAGTTACCCAAAGTTAAAAATCATTCTTAATGCTACTGGGAAAAATCCAATGACCACGCCAGAACCCCCTAAAGGTTCTGTGTACAGAATTAACTGCAATTGTGGAAACCTATACATAGGAGAAACATCCAGGCCCCTCAACATACGATTGAAAGAACACCAAACATCTGTGCTAAATTAGATGGCAAATCAGCCATCTGAGACCATATCCAGGAAAACCCCCAACACACTATTCAATGGGACAAAACACAAATCTTAGAAACTAACCAAAGCTGCTGGAAGACAAGAAATTTACTTGAAGTCATTCACATAAAGAGGATTAAGCCAATACTGAGCAGAGACCAAGGACTATTTATCCCTAACATTTATGATTTATTAATCTTAAGAGAACCCCACAGAGTTTAAACCCTTTAATCCCCATTTAAATGTTTTATTGTTTTGAGAGTTTGTTGTTATATCCTTTGTTATGGTTTAGTATAAATAATCATCTTGCATATTTGTTACTCATCGCTTGATAACGGTGTTAGGAGCTACATCGAAACGTCGTGTTCCAAATAAACCAAGAAGTTGTAAATCCATACACAAGAATGTTCTTTCCTTCGTTATTATGCTCAACTTCTAAAGGCCACTTAAACAAGTGGTGTAAAAAGTTCGGTTAACGACATCTGTCAAACTCAATTCGTATTTTGGCAAATTCAATATGAAAAAATTGATGGGTTTGCAGCCACACATTATAGATTATCCCACCTCACACTGAATACTTCTTGTTCATTGGTTCAAACCTGTCACATGGAGACCTTGTATATTCCATATTACGTCGCCGTGCTGATCCATACAGGGCGACTACCATATATGGCTAGTGACGTCATGTCTAGACACTTGTCTGGTCGTGCCATACATATGAGAAAATAGCTTTTGGAGTTCATTTTCTGCCTTTTATGAAAGTCAAGTTTGAGAAAGAAGGGTAGAATATCGTACAAGTTAGGTCTTCATTGGGATAAATTCGTTTCAGGGTTTGTTCGAGGGGGGGGGATACGGAAATACGCCTCGTCCAATATTCGTTTACTGACCCCATATATTTCCGTATCCCCCCTCGAACAAACCCTGTAAGTAATACGCCATGGTCGAAGCTGTTACATGATTTAATCCCTACTCTGTGGCTTTGTGCCGACGTTTAATAATTTTTCACTCCGAGAGTACGGTACTTCTGGCAAGTAAGTCAAATAGACTTAGGTTGCTGTTTCATGAAATCAATCTGAAAATGGTTCGGTACCCTGCTCAACTATATTCACGATTGTGCTTTTAAGATTTACCCATAATGTTTTTTCGAGGGGAATTTAGTAATTTTAAACTAGAAAGGGTTACGCCTTGAATGATTTCACAATTTAAAAATTATTTTTAATATTCAACCTATAATTGACAGCCGTTTATGTACTCGCTTCTGTGTTTTAATATGCAATAATATTACATTATATTGTATATAAGTCGTTACACCTAAACGCGAGTGGGGATGTCAGACTGTTGTGTATACCGGGCATTTCGCCTTTCAAACTAACTCATAAACGCAGGATGATGCTAATAAGTAATGGCAAGAATTGAAAGGGAACTTACATGTACAAGGTACAAACATGTCTTTAAAAAGTTATCAGGTCTGTTAGTAGACTAAAAACTGGTAACGCATAAAACACTTGTTTGAAGCTAGCACCCTTATCATTTTTTAGATATAGATTCGTCCATGGCGCCATCAGGGAAAAGCAGTTTTTTATAGTTTGAAACGTTATAAAACGTTAGCTGCAAACGTTTTTTCGACCTAAATATAAATGTTATAAAAACGTTTTTTTAACAATTAATAATTTCTGACGTTTTAAAAATGTTTAATCGATGAGCAAAGGTAACGTTTATATAGTGTTAGATGCAAACGTTTTTTCAACGTTAAAAAAAAAACCTTTACATTCTATCTGGGTCGCGCCATCAGGGAAAATCAGTTTTAACGTGGGGGTTGCCAATTTTTAGTTTGAAGTAGAAAACAAAGCAAACTACTAAAATTCATTTTTACTTTACATTAAAGGTAATGTGTTAGAATAGAAATAATGGATTGATTCTGTGAGTATACGCTGCGATAACTGCAAAAAAAGGAAGTGTCCATTATTTTTGGACGAGGACCGTTTTCACAGCGTATACACAGAGAATCAATCCAGTATTTCTTAAAGTGGCATGAGCTGCCAAAATTCACACTTTTTTCATAATTCCTGATCGTCACGACAGTAAGAGGCTTTGAAGGCCATCGAAAAACTAAATGATTGCCGTTGGAATGAGGAAAATCCATACAGTATGTGGCCTGTACGAACCGAAAACGTGTTCGAAAAGTAATCAAAATTTAAATAACCGGGACGATCATTCATTCATTCTAAGCCAAAGTTAGTTCAAAACATTACTTTATCGTACATTTTCGAGACTAGAAGCACTAAATAGCTTCTGAATTATACGCCTTGAGAAAAATAGATAATAATTTCCACATTCTGTTTTTACGTCAAAATATCAACATTTTGGCAGCTCATGCCGCTTTAATGAATTAAGCTAGGCACAAGAAACGTACATAAACATATGTCTCAGAGGCATTTCTTCCAGCAAACATAGGCTTATTCGAAAAATCTCTAGTAATAACATAATATGAATGATATTTAATCATATTTCATAGTTCATCTATATCAGGGTTATATGCAGTGATTTACATGTACGTATGTCGCTAAACTAAAGTGTAATATATCACTTATAGTCTGACAGTAAAAGAAGACTTATACTTGATTAATTGCTGGTTTGATTTTTAAACAAATTTTTAAACTCAGTCAGAAAACAATTTCCATGCAGAACTCTGTAGGGTTAACAGTTACGCACGGATACAATCTCGATATCGAACCCTATACGCTTTCCCAAGGTCGTATGGGCACAATATCAATGTCCAACTCTCTAAACCCTCGAACAAACCCAATCTCGATGTCGAACTTTCTACGCTTTCCCAATATCATAGGGACACAATCCCGATGTCGAACTTTCTATGCTTTCCCAATATCATAGGGCCACAATCCCGATGTCGAACTTTCTACGCTTTCCCAATATCATAGGGACACAATCCCGATGTCGAACTTTCTACGCTTTCCCAATATCATAGGGACACAATCTCGATGTCGAACTTTCTACGCTTTCCCAATATCATAGGGACACAATCCCGATGTCGAACTTTCTACGCTTTCCCAATATCATAGGGACACAATCCCGATGTCGAACTTTCTACGCTTTCCCAATATGGTAGGGACCCAATCCCGATGTCGAACTTTCTACGCTTTCCCAATATGGTAGGGACACAATCCCGATGTCGAACTTTCTACGCTTTCCCAATGTCATAGGGACACAATCTCGATGTCGAACTTTCTACGCTTTCCCAATATCATAGGGACACAATCCCGATGTCGAACTTTCTACGCTTTCCCAATATGGTAGGGACACAATCCCGATGTCGAACTTTCTACGCTTTCCCAATGTCATAGGGACACAATCTCGATGTCGAACTTTCTACGCTTTCCCAATGTCATAGGGACACAATCCCGATGTCGAACTTTCTACGCTTTCCCAATGTCATAGGGACACAATCCCGATGTCGAACTTTCTACGCTTTCCCAATGTCATAGGGACACAATCTCGATGTCGAACTTTCTACGCTTTCCCAATGTCATAGGGACACAATCCCGATGTCGAACTTTCTACGCTTTCCCAATGTCATAGGGACACAATCCCGATGTCGAACTCACTAAACTTTCCCAATGTCTGACTTTATTCCCGCCTTACATAAATCATCTCTGTTTTGTTGCTTTCCATTATTATGTCTTCTTTCTGTTTTTACCTTAGCATTTGTTCTCAAAACTTGTATGTATATTTATGTTGTAAATCCATGCCTTGTGAGGTGAATAAACAATCAATCAATCAATCATACGCGCCCAATCTCGATGTCGAACTTTCTAGGTTTCCCTATGTTTTACCGATATAATATCGACGTCTAGCTCACGGCTTTCCAAATGTCATACATCCCAATAGGTATTGTGAAGATGGGATGATTCTCTCATAAAGCATAAGATCATTCCAAAGCTCGCTGACATTACATGATATCGTACAACAGATCAGGAACATTGGTATAAAGTACACTAGTGTCCAAAAGAAACGATACCACATAACTGCAACGAAAAAAAAAACAATGCAGAAGTTTGGCGTTATTCTTGTGAGAAATCAAAATTCATTTCAATCAGATCAGTCTGAAGATGAGTAATCTTCTCTCATCAGAGAACAGAACCTGTGCCCAGTCCCGTCGTTGCCAACGTCGAACTCGGCTGGCCCATATCAATCTGTCGTTCCGGTGCCAAAGCGCCAGGAGCGGTCCGCGGAAGGGATGACGTGACCGGATACCATATTGGCGCAGTCTCCTGTTGACGGCCTGTCTACTGGTCATGTGTCGCAGTGCTGTAGCCGCTGTGAACGTCGCTGTTACGGTGAGGTTTCTCAGGTGTAATACCAGGGCTTGGTTACTCGTGGTCTTTCACTCCTGGGCCTGTCTGGTGATAGTGATGCCTGCACAGCCCAACCTTCTGGCTACATCGACGTGTAACGCTCCTTGTTGGACCATTCCAACTCTCTCTCTGTCGATGGCTTCAAACGTGGCATATCTTGTGATCTTGTCGTTGCTGTTATATCAACGTGTATGCTCAGCCCGGTTAAACAGCTTTTCTGCACGTGCAGAACATGCTAAAGAGGGCAATGTCACTTACACGAAATTTACATATTCTCCCGGAAGTGATCAAGTGTTCCCGGTAGTTTTGGTTGGTGCGCTGTGTTTGGGATCTGCAATACGAATTGGCAGGTTTTCATATTACAAGATCAATTCGTAACAGAAATATTTTGAAAACAAGTTAGTATCGTTTCTTTTGGACACCAGTGTATAGACAGAACTCAGATATTGTTTCATGGGTCACATTTCATTCACTTCTGTCCTTGTCCACTTGTTGAACACAAGGTTTTATTAAGTCTTTGAAGAGGCTAACGTTCAACCGCTGTCTCTCTGGAATTATAAAGCAGTCTTTCAGACTGTTTCACGTCCAACGCCTCTGAGAAGCTGGTCGATGTCCCTCACAATTTATTCCTTTATCTATTAGGATTTTGGAGTATCATCTTAGTGAGTGTGTTCCCGTTTAATTGTGGCAGAGGATTCTGTTCTATGATTTGCATTAAATAAGTTAACCACAACCAAAGCTCCAAAGAAAGAAGCATTATGCGTAGTTTTCTTATATTCATTATCTAATTAAGTTATATGTTTTGTAACTCTATTCTATATATGGAGTATTTAGATGTCTACGGATAACTTTTGGTTTACTATGTTCGGTTTGAGAAATAAATTATGTTTAAATCAAGAAGCATTGCATTCATAACGCTTTCTTTCTTCCGATTCTGGCCGGTGGTTAATTAAGACGCTTTTGTCTGGGAGAAGTTGCGTTCAATTTACTAAAAAGGTCAAGCCAGCATTTGTACGAGTTATGTCAAAGTTTTAAACTGGTCTTTCGATTTCAATAGATCTCATCAGTACCAGAAAATAACTGCTGGTTCTTCATTAAAGTATGAATAATTCCGCAGTTTTCGAGATCAATGTCATCGTAGGGGCCAGAAGGTAAACACTACACTGTATCCGTTATAACCATTGATGGAGAAGTCTGGGAGAAGTTGCGTTCAATTTGCTAAAAAGGTCAAGCCGGCATTTGTACGAGTTCTGTCAAAGGTTTAAACTGGTCTTTCGATTTCAATAGATCTCATCAGTACCAGAAAATAACTGCTGGTTCTTCATTAAAGTGTGAATAATTCTTTATCAAGACCGCATTTTTCGTGATCAAGGTCATCGTAGGAGTCAGAAGGTAAACATTACACTGTATCCGTTATATCCATTGATGGATATTGGACACTGTTCTTTATTTGCCAGAGTTGACCTTAATTTCCGGTTAAACAGGAAGTTATACAGTTATTAACCCTCTGGTTTTGTCTGTTGATTTATTTCTGTGGTGACAAACAATCACTTTGATGGTACCATGTGTAGAGCAAGGATCTATCAAGGGTTGTCCCTATTTACCTTGATAAACAAAATACAAATGTGCTTCTGCAAAGCAGTATGTAACCCGACAACATTTTAGAGGGCAGATGTAGCCCGGATTATCGGTCTTACGGCGACATATGGCTGCTAATGTGAAAAATCGGCAGAGCCCAGATTTCACGGCTGAGGGCAGATGTATTTCAACCACATCACGTGATATTTGCGTATTGTCGGTGAAGAGACATACACGATAACGCACTGACGCACTCCGACGCAGTAAAGATTATCTATTATGTCACTACTGAGGGTATCATCATTGTCGACACCGCCATCATCAATACTCTGTAGCATTCACCTGTATGTATTGTATAAACCTGATAATCTGGATATTGATTGGCCGGCTAATGTGTTTGATAGTTCTATCACATGTAAAATAAACAATTTTGTTATCATAATATAAGTCACCTGAAATGCATTATAAATAACACACATTGGTTTCTGATAGGCTTAATATCCTAATGTTTATTGTGACAAAAACTACTTTTTAAGCAGCCAACGAATCATATTTTGCTAACTGTTTTAGGGTGAGCTGTGCTCGAATCGTTTGGGGTTCCTACGCAGTCATACCTTTCTTGGTTAAAGCCAATTTCGAAACTACTTTCCGGTTCCGATTGACGGGCAACTTCGATTTAGCGTGATCATTTGAAATTCCCTGTTTGATATCCAGCAACACGGGGCTTCATCAGAGAGAATCAAGCGAATGAATCGATAGGACTGTAAGTTAGGCTAGGAGTCAAACGCTTTGTAAGTTTCCGGTGTTAGCGGAAATTAAGGTCAACTCGGGTAAACAAAGAGCAGTGTCAAGAATCAAACCATATAAACTGCAATCTTCGTCTCTCAATGTACGTTTCTCCTTATCACCTTGCCATTTTGAAACCTGGATCAGAAGATCTGCTTGTATGGCAAACAATTTCCCAGAAAAATACAGATTTCAAAGTTTTAAAAGTTGCCTGTCGGAAAATAACAGAATTTTTCATGTTCTGGTATTATTAGAAACAAATTCTAGTTCACAAAAAGCCAACACCAATAGTACATTTGAATAAATGATTGCGAAACAATGTAAGAATTAGTTGTGAATATAAACTGAAAATACTGACATTTTTGTCACAAAATTCAATACGGAGCTTTGAAATAAGATTCAGAGGGTTATTTTCTGTAATTGTAGTTTTACACTGTGACATGAAAACAAACACCCGTGAACCGTCTGAAGTTATTTGGTGAAAACATGCATTTCAGTAGTGAAGAAATACAAAAATCAGGAGACATATCGTATATTTCTTGACTAGCCTCTAAATACAAATGTACACCATATTACACTATATGGAATGAGGTTCAATTGTCAGTGAACAAACAAATAAGAAATTATGCCTTCGTTAAAGAAATCAAAGATTGGTAACTCAGAATTGACCAGAAGTCTAATGCTCTGATTGGTTGATTATTATCTGAAAAACATAAATTGATATTTTACCTGAACCCAAACACTCCTCTAGGAATGACATTTTGTGATATTATAGAGGATGTTTCAATTTGATAGATTTGAAATTGTTATTTTATTGTCCTTTTTAAAATAGGATAGCTGCGTGTATCTTGTTTCAGTTCACCTGGGAACCTCCCGACCTTCTGCGAGTACCTGGCAACTCTTTCACATACGGCGAGTGAAAACTTCAATCAGAAATTTACCTGAGATAAATTAGCTCAAGCTCGTCAAGAATATCAGGTGTAGCCAAAAAAATCTTCATTTATGGTGCATCACAAATATTTCAGATTTGAAAAAGATTTCTTTTTCTTTTAAACGTCTTTTAATATCTTAATAATGCAGTTTCTGAAATCATGTGTGTCTGTCTTATTCCTGGTTGTGGGGGACACATTGTCATATCCCAACAGATCATCATCGTGTGGTCAGGGTTGAATGTTCCTGTAATTGAAACAGCTCACATCGGACCAAGGCTATTTCTGATCTCTTCTGTACAACCACAACGCCCTATGGGAACATACTCAGTATGAAGATTGTCAAACTGGAGATACATATAAATGGAATTGAACTAGAGAGTGGTATCGATCAGCCGAGGAGGGACACGGCGTGAAAGATTGCTATAGATCGTCGTTTCCAGAGGGAAAGCCGCCAAACAGTATCATCTCCAACAAAGACGCATCGTAGGAACTCTTTCTCCAACCAGTGACCGGCTTAGTGTCGACAGGTGAACATGGTAAGAGGTTACCAGTAACTTATGACCTGTGAAACAATGTCTGGTAACTCCTTATTTAAAGCTTGCATCGACCAGTAGTCCGCCACGGTTGTTATATCGAATCGACTGCTCATCAACCATGCATATCACCGTCACGTAATGGGATACCTCCTCGTAACAGAAGCAAGTTGAGCATCGCCCTCGTGGTTTTATGACAGGTGGAAGGGTCTTATTGATTTCAGTGGACTCATACTCCACAATACCTGTCTAGAAGCCGGCCATTGGAAGCTAACGCCTAAAACACGTAACCGCATATATGTGGAAACCCAATATTCAGAGAACCCGCGAAAGATGTAAACGGTAGTGTGGAATCCAAAGCTTCAGACAATCAACGAAACAGATTGTATTCTTGTGTCGATAAGTAATTAAGAGAGATAAAAGTGGCCATGTTGTGTGTCCAATTACAGTTGTTGACGAGCTGTTTTTTCTGGTTAATTCTTTGCTAAAGTAGTGTACACGGTACGTGGATTGGTTGACGACATTCTTCAACCAGTAGTATGGACCATTAGAGTCATGCTTCTTGTCATGGGTTGTTCGTGAAACTAAAAGATATCTTGGTCTGAAGATTAAACAAATGAAACAGGTAAGTTTACTTGTCTGTAGGTTTGCCTATGTAAAATGTTGCTTTAAAATAGAGATCAAGGCAAATACGATAATGATTAGCAGTAACTAACTTCTAGGGACAATTCGTACGGTTAAGTACATGGAGTACATTTCTGATCCGATTATTTGTATCTTGAATTATACAAAGAACGTATCCAGATTTCAGCCAGTACATATACAGCAAGAGTTTGACAATGTCGTAACTTAATGGTTGATACAAAATGATTATCATTCCGACACACAAAAGCTAATAATTAACATCTCGAACTTTGGTTGGTTGTTTTAGCTTATTGACTGGCCCATAAAACAAACTGATGGAATCGTTGGTTTAAACAAAGAGAATAACACGTAAAACTGTCAACGAAAGATACAAAATATATAAGAGTTTGAATTATACTTAATGGTCGTACCATCAATACCTTTTAGAAATATTGTAGACAATCATTTTTTTTTCTTATCAAATTCATAATTAATCTAATCGAAATTAATATATCTGAAAACATAGGTGTCATCATTTTGGAACAGGTATACCATTGCGGCATACGAAGGCAATCGCTACAAATTGATAAATATGTTTCTGCTGTTTATAAGCCTGATTCTTATATGTGATATTACAAGCAGATCGCACTTTTTGTATATTATAACCCAGAACTGCGTATATTTCTATAATCAGATGAGCCTTATATATATTGGGGAGACAGTGTGGTCGGTATCTTGTCACTGCTCGATTAATAGAACCATGGGGAAATTTAGTAAGAACCTAAAAGAACTACATTAGCATACGTCCTTTAATAAGTCAGGATAGTTCCATCTGCTCTTTGATACTTATATTTTCAGACAAGAGAATCCTATAATTAACAGACGAACACAGTTACGATGTATCTGACTATATACCTGATAGTTCTTCTCTATACTGTGACTTGTCAGTGTCAAGTACACGCCCCATGTTATACCTGTGTCTTCTATAAACTTCATCATCCACACAGAACACAGTCACGTGTATCGGTAAGTCATTTATTTACATAGAACACAGTCACGTGCATCGGTAAGTCGTCCATTTACATAGATCAGTCAAGTGTATACGTTCCTACCTTCGCCTTTTTTGGTTAAAATACTGGCAAGCAGTTAACCGATTATTAAGGACCTTTGGCAATTCCTGATGTCCACTCATCCCATTAAACATATATGTTAATTTATTGATTGATGTTTTGCGCCACACTCAAGATTATTTCACTTATATGCCAGTTTTAGTGCGAAAGGAAATCGGGCTCATTCCCCGAAGGAAACTTCCGATCTTCGGCGAGTACCTGACAACTCTTCCACAAATCGACTGAATTTTTTTTCCGATTTTTATTTGGTCTGAGCGTGATTCGAACCCGCACCTCATCGATGGAAGGTCTGTGTGAGACTGAGGGACGATCGCTCTAATCCACTGGACCGCCTAGGAGGGTTAGGGTCCCTTCTGGACAAAGAATATAGTGTACAGCGAGGCCACCTACATCAATAAAATTATTCACTTTCAGCCAATACTTAAGTGGTATTGATTCGGGAAACGAGTTTTAACCACAGGTGTTTCGTTCATTCAAGGCATCAGAAGACAGAATATCTTTTATTATTCCATCACTTTAGATTAATTTTGCCTTTGCGAAAGTTAAGACTCGTAAAATCAAAAAAAATATTATTCTACGTGGACTAACAAAAGGCACATTTTCTGTAGATGGCACACTTTCATTCTGTCATACCAATGTCAGTTTTGTTAACGAGGTCTTTCCATCGTGTTTACAATATTCTTTTGACTAATTGTGATTCTCAAATACAATATTGTTTTCCCTGAGACATTTTTTCCTTCAAAATCAAAGATCTCACACAATACCAGGCGTTGTCATAGTTACGTGTCAAAGGTTAACTACTCTTCGCAACTGTCAGGAATACACCTGGCAAATTTAGATTAAAACAATATATGTATTAAAAACCGTAAATCTCCATTTTAATTACATGTCATTAATGGAGACTATGTGGCGTTGGTTGCGAACGAATCCATCGAACATTTAACCAAGAAAAATTAAAGCTGGTTTATATTGCTCCAATAGCGGGCTTAGCTATTGATTTGGTCACTGCTTTAAAACATAGGTCTACCCTATTTTTTAAAGTAGGATTGGACCGTAAACAAAAAAAAACCCATCAATTTATGTTCGACGAGGATGTTAAATATTTGCTCCACCGAAAAGTCAATATAAGAGAAAGCTTCTTTGTTATCATAAAGTTTTAAAAAAAGTTAACTATAGACCTCAGACTTTCCGAGTGGAAAAAATGATATTAGTCATTTAAAAATCAATGTAAACAGTGTGGAAAAATATTTGCACTGACATCAGACACTATATGGGATAGATAAAGCTGTAGATTGTTATAGAAAAGCAAATACCAGTTATGAGAGATTCTGTCTATTGATTTATATAAAGATGCACCCAACTCAACCATCAACGTAAACCAATTGGACCTCTTGTCTGAAGTGAAATATCCTCTCTTCTTGACAGTAATTAAACAGCATCAGCATATAGCCACAGGGTAGGGATTCCCTCAGAGTCTCTCCACGAAACAAAGATTTAACTGTGAAGTATATAGAACTACGTACAGTATGAAACAGAATGTTGCCCTGCCAGCTTGCTTAGTTAAACTCGACTATACTCTAACAACTCAGAAATAAAATGTTTTTTTTTGCTTTATTTCATGTTTGAGCAGTTGTCACATTGTGGTCTCATAAACAGCTTATAAAAGTATAGTCAAAAGGAATGCGTTCAATTTCAGTTCGGTTTCCTGTTATTTACAGATCAAAGACAAACAATTCGGCAAAACCAAAAACTTCTCAGTACATACGACTTTGTAATAGTATTTAAATTAATAAAATAAGTTTTACATTGAAGGTTGGAAACAGAACACATTTGGTGGAAATTAAGTTAATATTTAACATGTCTTTTCTGGCAGGCCGATGGAGCGTGTATCTTCCCATGTTACTGTGACGTTCATATCCTGAACTGTCAACCTGGGGTCAAGGTCATTCAAGATGGCTGTGGATGCTGTAATATTTGTTCTCGTCAGCTGGGAGAACCGTGTAACCGTCGATTTCGATGTGACCCTGAACATAATCTCTTCTGTAATATTACTTCCATCTCTACCCCAGGAATAGCTGTCAATGGAACCTGTGCACGTGAGTAAATCTGTTATATGTACGATTAGACATAAAACTATATCAAAAGTCAGCATAGACTTGTATTGATTCGTTAATTACTATTAGCTGCTTCATTTATGACGATTTGTTTAACATTGCCTATATAAAAATATGAGTTTTGTTCTTCCTGTCCGGCAAGTAAGTAAAACAGGATGAGACACATGTGCGCGGCTAGAGTTTTGTAAGTTTACAGCGCTTTAATAGTAATGTCTAGTTTTGAAACTGATTTTGAAAGACTTTTGTAATTCTTAAGTAAAGTTGACTGCCTAATTTTGACAGACCGTACTATGGACTTGTTTCTATATTGACTATCTTTTTATGTCATCTTTTCTACAGACCGCCCTCCGAAATCGTGTCATGTTGAGGATAAAGTTTACAAAGATGGTGAACAATTCCAACCAAACTGTTCCCGACTCTGTACATGTCGAGACGGTGGATACGGATGTGTCAGTCTGTGCCCTCACGAGGAACAGCCTCCCGAGGGTAGCTGTTCTAACCCCCAGTTAACATCAGTCCCTAGTCAGTGTTGTAAGGAGTGGACTTGTGATGCAATAAAGCCAAGTTATACTGGACATTCTCCGATGAAATTTGAATCTACGGTACAATCTAACACAGGTAAATTCTATCTTTATGAAGCAAATTCGAAAAAACAGCATCGGGGTTACTGAAGGCCTACCTGTCCCACAGTATACATTTGGGATATGTATTCAAAATTTTATATTTATTAAATAGTTCAGATCATTGTGTTTCGTTTGGACCCAGCTAAACCTTATATTCTTGGAACTAGAATTGCCCCCCCCCCCCGCAAAAGTCTTGTCTCAATTGCATTATTTTTACTTTTTTCATTTAAGCACAGACATTGAGTTATTTACACTTTATTACTTTCAGAGGTTTTGTCGATAACGGATACAACTAATGTTTCAATAGAAAGATGTCGCGATAAAACCACTGCCTGGAGTCCTTGTTCCGTCAGTTGTGGATCTGGAACCTCAGAGCGCATGACTACTGACCTATCGACCTGTCAAACTGTCAAACAAACACAGATATGTTACCTCAGACCATGTGATTTACACCTAGTCTCAGTAAGTATTTGAATTTATTTGATTAATTTGTTACCTAAATACTCGGAACTGTCATGGGCTGGTGAAAGTTGATTTTTTTCATACATTCGATGTGTTTAAAGTATCGTAGAAATAAACATTATTGGTAAAGCCCGTAACCCGTAAAAACCCGAGGTTGCGTGCAAATAACGAGAGATATTTTATTTATCTTTTTTGGGACGGGTAGGGGGGGGGGGGGTCCTTTTGAAGCTAGCTAAATGCAAATATGCGAGATTGCTTACAACAGAAAGTTTTTATTTTATAACGTTGGATAAAAATGAAGAAGGTCAAGAACAATTTTTTTCATCTTTTTGACTGTCTATCAAGTCAGATTTTGACGATTGTTATTTTTTTCTTTACCAGGACACAAACTCCGATAAATGTTTTCCCACTGTAAAAAGTCATCAGAAAATGAAGATAGCATTTGACGGTTGTCATAGCAGCAAAGCTTTACATTACCGGTTTTGTGGATATTGTGGAGAAACGTCAGTTTGTCTTCCCCAAAAAATAAAAACTGTTATGATGGACTTTGATTGCAGAGACAACAAAAAACGAACTCTGAACGTTATGAGGATACGATCATGTCATTGTATAAATACTGAGAGGACCACAGATGTTTAACATCACGTTAGACTTCGCTCAAATTTTATAAATTGTTATTAACTTGAAAATATGATGGATTCATATTGTCACGTTTTACATACTGGCTAGTGGAATACGAGATTCTCATACTTTCGAGTTCCGGATTTGCAGAAGGCACGAGTAGAAGGCGTTAACAAATTAGTCCCTGAATCAGAGGCAATGGTAGTCAACATCTAAACAAAATGTGACGTATGTAGTTTTGTGGTATTTTATTTCAGAATGGACACCTGGTCGATATTTTATAAATATTTTGTTTAAATACACCAGATTTTGCAAATCTCTTTTTGGTATGAGTGTCAAGGTTCAGTTATTTTTACGTTTTGTTTAAGCAGGATTTTGTTCAGATTTCAATTTAGGGCAGGTGGTTATCTATTAACAGAACTTTGTTATTGGAATATTATTAGATTTAGTTTTTCGAAATAGTGTTAATTAAGCCTACTTTCTCTGTGATCATTCGCCTAAATTATGATTTCATAGAAAACAGTTTTAATAAAAAAACTTCCTCGGTGATCAAGCATTTATTCTGAAGCAATTATTTTCCATTTCGTCAAAATGTAGACTGAAAGGAACCCGAGCATCTTCCGTGGTTAACATTATCTGATGTGGTAGATCATACTGTACTTAGCCCGTTAATGCGTACGATTCTATTGAAATGGTAAATAAAAGATTTCATAATTTTATTACTATACCTTTGACAGGGCTGGTGTCAAATCATTCACTATGTCAAATCCTTCAATGGCATTTAGAAGTTGAACGGTTACAATAAGGTGAAGAATTACTTACAGATACCAACTTCTGGGTTTATTGGGTGACGACTTTTCGATGAAGTTCTTACTTCGTTATCAAAGTCAATGATGAAACGTCGTCAGCCAATAAACAAGTTAGTATCCATAAGTAATTCTTCACCTTATCATTCACTATCTGTATATGGAGGACACGATGTTGTAATATCTGATGATAAGAGTTGCTGCTCTCGAAATCTCATATTAAATACCAACATGTACCAAGTAGTACAAGATGTCCAATGTGTTTTGGTTTAAGTAAAGCCGCTCCATATGCATCTGTATACGCATTTCTCTTAAACAATAACATCAGGCAGTACAATTGTGATGACGCGGCTATCTATGCATATCAAGATACTGAGGTACACAAAGATAGGCGAGTCATCACGATTGCAGAAGGGTTGGACCCAGCTTGTGAAATGTATTGCGTAACTCTGTTTATTGGACGAGATTTAGTAATCCTCTGGGTAGTAGAATATCAGTAGACATAAAAGTGAGAAACGGAGACTCGTTCGTATCAGATTGCGGGCGATAGTGTGTCAAAGATGTGTATCTCGGATTTAGTTAAATTGCATGTATTCTCATTACCTGATGAAAGGTGTCGTAAAGGATAGCTGATCTGGTTAAAGGTTTAACGGATTTTCCGTTTACAGAAAAATGTATTTGTATACAGTAATCTGAGTGCAGATGTATATAACCATGGCCCTACTGTCTACATTTAAAATCAGTAAGTAATGGCTTTTTTCTAATTTACAAAGTGATAATTTCTTGAACCAACATTTTGCAGCAACAGTATAAAACAGAAGAAACATCAGGAGTCTATAACATCTTGCCAAAAGGAGGAAACCAACTTTATCTTCCGTGGACGAGTTGATGTATGATTTTGTCCTCAAGTATTCCGTTTGCTCAAGATTTGATTACAATTGTTGGAAATCGATTTGTGGCTATCACTGTTTGTCAACGAGCCATCCAATACACAGCTAGAACCGACAAAAGAAGATAAATTCAAATTCAATGCAGTAGATGACACGCAGATAACAGAAGCACTTAGCACAGATTTAACGGTTCATGACAAGTTGACGGAATCAATTATCTTTATTGTCAGGGGAGGATTTCTGCAGATATAAACACATCTTTCCGTCTAGCTTAAATCGGGATAACAAATCGACCAGGGTTCAAAGTAACAATAAATTTGAACCAAATATGACCAATTAGTCAGTTTTAGAGGCCTATCTCTATGTAATTCTCTTCAACACGAGATAGTGATGCATGTGTCCAAATGATTTGCTTTAAAATATCGTTATTAAAGTAATGACAATCTGACAATGAAGAATTTTTCGGGCGGTTTGTTTTAATCGAATTATCATCTTTAATAGTTCATCCTGTCTGTACTCTTCGCATCAGATCTGTCAAATTGGGAAATCCGTCTCAGATTAAATCATTTCTCTTAAGACAAATAAAGAATCCAGGCTACAACAAAGGAATATTTGGCACTAATCAATCATCATAATGAAAGGTTGAACTTCGGTAGCGAATAGATCAGTGTAAATTTACTGCTATTAAAGCTGTGTTAAGAAATGACCCTTGTGGAAGTCCGGAGTCAATCTAACGGACAACTTCCAGTCGGAACACACTTCGGCTATCTTCTCTCGCTACAGGTCGGCTTTGACACGCCTCGGACAGTCTACGCTGTTATACGGTAAATCACCGTATTTTGGGACTGAATCATCTTCGCAAGCCAAGTTAAAATCGTCATGTCCCCATTCCGTGTTTTACCTTGGCGGACGACTCCACTTCAACCCGTAATCGAACAGCTCGTTTTGATTGGATGCGAGTAAAACTTCTCGCAGCTAATCAAATCCTCAGGCACTTACACTGAAAATAACGTAATGGCGGCTGTGTACACCTTGAACTTTTGTTTAACGAATGCTGATTGGCTAAGACTCTGTAAGTCTAGGAAAGACAACTCTTACATTCTCACCAGTGGGCGCTGTTCGATTTACGGGTTGGAGTGGAGTCGTCCGCCAAGGTAAAACACGGAATGGGGACATGAAGATTTTAACTTGGCTAGAGAAGATGGGACTGAATATAAATGGCGTCGAAAGTACGTATCAAATATTTGATTTTACTACAGATAAAAAAAAAGTTTCAGAGTGGGACAACTTCTACACGACATACGTTAGGTATGCCTTGATTCAACAACAACAAAACACCGAGTAAATGGAAGATAAGCATTGAATTAATTACGTGGATCGGAACCGACAAAAAGACACGGTTTACACAGGGAAGCTATAAATAGTAATGCTATAAATGAAAAATGAAAAAAAATTCTTAAGTCCGATGGAATAAAACAGAATAGCCCTATACCTCGGTGCACCAATAATAAAGATTGGACCAGTTATACCGTGTAATCGGGTACCTTCTCTTGGTATAAAATGTATAGAAATAAACAATCGATATAAATTTGATATAAACGTGTACCTTCTCTTGGTATAAAATGTATAAAAATAAACAACTGATATAAATTTGTTATATAGAGGATATTAACTGGTCTCGATGTGTATACCATAAATATTTCATTGAGTGGGATGCGAAAAGTGATATTTTCACGAGTGGCAAAGGCACGAGTGAAAATGTACATTTACGCATCACACGAGATGAAATATTTATGGTATACATATGGAGACCAGTTAATTTTCTTTTTATTATATATCTAACAAGATACATCTTTTAAATTTTGGTTTGAAAACAACTGCGGAACGAAAACAAAACTATGCCAACAGTTGTTGTTGTGTTTGTGGTAATGGTGCATACCGCCAACAGTTTGTCTCATCCACTGACCTATATACCGAGCTATATAGGTCAATGGTCCAAACTACCACGATGCGCATGACAAAATAGATCGACAAAGAAATTCATTCAGTTAACTTATGAAATAAAACTATTCTAAACACCCGAATCAAATTACTTATACTGTTTATTAAGATCAATAAAAAAAGATATGCACCCTTTCGCCGCTTTTTCGTCATTTTTCTCAAAGTTATTAATTAAGACGCGCGCATTTACACATAGCCAATCACGTGCAGTGGTAATGTCAAATTTGATCGAAGCGAGGAAAAATATGAAAATGCAAAACCAATTTTAAGAATTGTAAAAAATACAATTACAGTTCAACTGAAATAGTTTGCATCGGACTTTCAAATTTCTAAAGAGTATTAGATAACGGAAAGTGCTTAAGTGCAAAAAGAAAGTGTAGGAAAAAAATGTTTAATATTGGAGTACGGTCGAGGAAGATTGCGCTGCCTGGGACAGTAGAGCGTCAAGTCAGGCAGAGACATCAACGGGATATACGACTTGGTAGGCCTGGCTTGCAGTGGTCAAAGTAGTGCCGGTTATCAAAAGTGATATCATCACTGTGACGATATCAATTTTTGTGTTATCATCACAGTGACGATATCAGTTGCTATTTTCCCTCTGATATGATTTATATCATGTTGATAGTTCTCTATATTTCATTGCCAGATATATAATAAAAGTAAGTATTGAATTATGCGGATTGGTAGGAAGGTGTATATGATATGCATGTTAAAACCACCGTTAAAATCTGATCTCCATAGGTTTTTACTATTCTCTAAATATAACCAACAATTATGACGTGAGACCTATTTTGCCGTACAGTGAACCTTAATTTTTCTTTAGAATGGATCACTTACGCTTACAGTTAAGAAATCGAATTTGGTGGAGACCAAAATGTTAACATCAGTGTTAAATTTGTCTTGCTTGGAGAGAAACTGCGGTGGTTTTCTGTGTGTAGTGATTGTTATCATATCCTTGAAGACGAGGACTCTGTTGACTTATACTGGACTAAGTATGTTCAAATGATCGGAATCCGCTCTACGAAATCTCCTTCAGAAACCAAACTTTCACACAAGGTACAGTAAAGGCCAAATGTCGCTTTTCATCACTATTGATTGCTTGGTCTGGGACGTTTGGGAGTTCGGAATATTTGACGATATCTTTAACATAATCTTAGACTATCCGTCTCCAGCCAATTTCCAAATCAAAAGGGGGCATCGGTTAGATTGATTATCCTTCAGTCCGACACAGGGCTTCCATCAATGCGGCGCGGGTTCCAATTCCACTTTTTTATTGGAATTTTTCACTCGATCGACATGTAGAAGTACTCGCTGAAGGCAGGGGCGGACCAGCTTTTTACGAAAGGGGACCGGTGTGTGTGGAAGGGGGGGGGGGGGGGGGGGTGTCCCAGACCCTTCGATTACAGAAACATAACAAATTTAAAAGCGGCCTGTAACCAGGGCAATAGACGAGAGTCCAGGGGTTCTTGATTTCCCGAGAAGCGTTCCGAGGCTGTTCTGCAAGTGAAATAGTTCCCGGACTTTGCTTTCTCTAGTTTTAAGCGAAGCCTTGAAACGTTTGTGAAGCATGGACAATAGTTTGTATATAGTTTTGTTCTTTATTTTTTAAAGTGCCATAATCCTGTCAGATAAATATTTTAGCTGCGGCTCAGTTATACTGCCCCAGTCAAAGGTCATAATTCCAGTGTTTATAATCGAATATAAGTTTATCAGGTTTGAAATTCGTTTGTGGGACGAGATGATCACTGAATTTTGTGTGATTCTTCACACCCAGAAATTGCATTTTTCAAAATTCAGCTTGATCAATGTTAGAGCCATGCAACACGTTGCTTAACATTGCAACACGGACTATGATGTGCAAACATATTAAAAAAGAAACATATCACCATAGTTACCGCGGTAAGCGTCAAACAAAAGATAACATGAAACTGGCAGACCTTGCATTATATTGTACATATAATGGTACGTTTTGATACTGTGTTAATTCCATTGTCCTCTCCCTTTCTTTTAGTTTTTTCTCTTCTTTTTTTTTGCTCAGAAAAAGGGGTGGGGGGGGGGGGGATTGGACCTCCTCTCCCTCTTCATCCGCCTATGCGAAGGTCAAGGATTTCCTCAGGCAAAGAGCCCGTTTCCTTCTGATAGTCGGGACAAGGCGATGGTTTGAAGTTCATCAAATGAATGATTGACGGGCAGAAACATGATTGGTTGAAACTCCACATCGTCGGTAGATAAATCATGTCTTCCTTCAATATATATTGCATATAAAGCGTGATGCATTCTCTGACAACAAATTACCTGTCTGTCCAGTTGTATAACCACAGACCCTAAAGCCTCCGTCAAACTCCGGTTCGCCGTAGGCCTACTATTCTCTTTATTGGAACAGATTTACAGTAAACTAGATTAAACTACGCTTTAATGTCATATCATTTGAATATTTTTCTATCTACAACGAAATAACCCGAAATAAGTTGATGCAGTCAATGATATTTTTAAAATCGGATCCGTACCACGATAACACTCAAATGACCCCCTTCCTGTCAATGTCTATATGTAAATGACGCGCGCCACTGATATTTGTCTAAGAGATGCATTTTCAGATTGTTTTCACACCGCAAACCACGTGCAAGATTCACACACATGAATATGATGCTTTATGGCAGCCCATTCGATACATGTTGTTTTTGTTCTCTTCCTTTAATGAACAGAGCGATGCCAATGTTATGTCCGAATTAGAGACAGGTTTGATAAAGAATATGTGTAATTAAACCCCCGGTATGAGATAAAAGAAACTGTCAGACAACCCATCACTGAGGTTCTTTGATAATATCTAATGTCTGCTTTTCATGTCAAACTTGTCCGACTGGGAAATCGCATCAATGCCATAGTCCTGTTCTATAGAGGTAATATTGTAATAGGATAAAGGGAAATTTGACTAGTTTCTGTAGGAGGTGTTTCCTTATTGAAGAAAGTTAGCTAAGATACGTCTGCATCAGCGTCTGTCCATTATTTGTTCACGTTATTCCAATAAATTAAAAAGAACTCTTACATTTGAAAACCAATTATCCAACGTTGCCTTGGTATTACAGCTTTTGAAAGAGACAATGAGTTTTAGGTGGTCAGTGACTGAGTTCAGCTAACCCGTCAGCCACCAATGGAAGGCAAATAACTATCTCAATTTGACTTGCCCGAAGTGGAATAATGTCTCTCCGAGTGAGTAATTAAACAAAGTCAACACAAAGCCACAGGCAAGGGATGAACTCTGGTCACAGATTCTTTGATGGAGCCTAAAAACTAACCTTTTTCATGGTGACCTTTCCAAAATATAAATTTAGTAAGATAGATGCTGTTAACCGAACTGTAACACCAGTCCAGAAAAGTTCTTATTCTAAAATAATGTAATTAAAGTCTTTCTGTACAGAATCTGTGACATTTCCCCCGAGATTAACATATCATATATAATAAGATATTGTCAATTTCCCGACCATAATAAACGCTAATCACATCTAACAGACAGGCCAGCTTAAGATATCGACGACAATGTGGAGACATTCCAAGTTGCCACCAGTCTAGACGGACCATTGTTCTTCATATCAATATATGTCTTATTACGACGAACACAATCAATTGCCTGTCGGTATTATATTGCCTTCGATTAGAGTGCTTTAACGGCTTCCCTGTCTGTATATGGAGCTACAACATTTTCTCTTTCACAAAGGTTGTTCTGTAATAGTTCGATTACACAGACGTGGTCTGTCAGGAGTTGTCACAACGAGTGAAGATCGTTAATCACAAGGAGGTGGTACATGGACTTCCATGTTAACTTAATAATATCATTCTAAAATACCCTTTTGTGACCAAATACCACCATAAATACGCTTTATTACTTTCGTTTTTTTTCTATTATCGAATGTAACGAGTGTTCCATTGGAAGTCATTCGCAGATTTTCAAATCTTTGAAACTCCTCAAAGTCGGTATCATATACTCTGTTTACAGTTATCGAATGCAGGAAGCGTTCCATAGGAAGTTATTGACCGAGCTTCAAAGCATTTGAACCTCTACAAAGTCGGCATCTTATGCCCAGTTTGCAGTTATATAATATATGGAGTGTTCCATTGAAAGTCTTTCGCAGATTTTCAAATCTTTGAGACTTCACAAAGTCGGTATCATATACATATTGGAAACATACATTTATCTTCAGAAGAAATATTACAATCTGTAAATGTACCGCACTTAAAAACAAACTAAACAAAAAGTAAGGATGGTTAGCAAAGCATTGTATTTCCGGTTTTTTCGGATATTGTGGATATTGTCGCAAAGAATAAAAACTATTTTGAACTTTTTGTCTGTAATGGATTTAGCTTTGATAATTCCGTTCTGAAATTCAGCACGACAGAAATAACAAAATTACTATTATCTCCACTTTCTATGATTTAATCCTTTTGCATCTATAATTAAAACGAGACTCATTGCTCTTCAGTTAACGTTAAAATTCGTAGCATGGTCCGAGTCTACAGATTTGGCGGAAATGCACGCCATGAGCTTAAGGAACGAAGATACACAAAGTGTTGAACATTCAAGCCAGAATTACATGTATGTTGAGTATTTTTAGGTAACCTGTGTCTTTCTCATATTAGTAATAAAATGTATATGCATTTTTTCTTTTGCCATTCTATCAAAGCAGCATATTTCAATGGGCGACGATTTGCTGCAAAGCATATTACAATAAAAGTAGAATTCTTGGTCATCCCTGTATTGGGATTTCGGTTATCAGATTTGCTGGGTCTAATTGGAAAACAATATATTGCACAACAAAAAATATGTTGCCATATTAAAAAATACGTTCATTAATAAACCATCTATTGTGTTTTGTGTTGAAATCAAAGAATTGAAATCCATAGTCCAGTAGTCGCCATAAGCACTTACAAAACACGTCTAGCGATCAAATCATTCTTTATTACTCCTCAATTAATAACGATGTATCAAAGAATATCACAATTAATTTAGGTTAAATCATGCGCTGATTTGAAATAACCAGACTTCGTAATAAATTATTTCAGGAGATTTGATTCGATGTTTTGCTCATTGTCGGATGAGTAAGATTTGAACTGATGGAATATGATAGTTTTTCACAGCTGATTCCTTCAGAAAAATGGTAGTCAAATATCCACTTTCCTGTTTATGTCTGCCACATTAACCCTGACGTCGTCCATACTTGACGTTGTCTTCATACATCCTCGCTGATTCAATGTGTTATATAATATTGAAATATTTCGACATTGAGATCAAACATATTAAGAGATTGTATGCTTATTACCGTGGAGAGACATTTGAACTCATATTGGATGGTCAAATATTTGATAGCAAATACGTGAATTTTTTTATGTGTAAAGTACATTCGGAGTGGGCTGTTCACCAAGATATATCAGTTTCTCACCGAAGGCGGGGGCTTCCTCAGGACAGAGAGTCCGGTTTCTTTCTCTACTAAACCTATATGTACATGTAACATGAACGAGACGGGAAATCTACAGTATACAGTCTGAATATCTGATGACACTTACAAAGCACAGCTGATCGATGTATCAAATTTCGAATATATTGTTTTAATTTAATACTGATTGAAAATATTTGTTTCCTACTGAAAATCAAAAGTTACTGCGGTATCAAATTTTGTAAGATATTGCTTCATTTTAACAAAAATAGATAGTTTAACAAAGCTTGAAAAGTGCACTATTGCCAAAGTCAAGAACCTTCTCCATAAATTAAACGACGATATCAAACACCTTGCCCCAAAGCAAACAGCGAAAATCCGAAGCGCATATATATCTAGAGATTTCCATTCATTTATTATCTAAAAAACTTGAAAAAAAGGCACGCTAGAAATTTCATTGAAAATGGCATATTTGGTCAACAGTTGTACATGCAGGAAAACTATCGCTATCTTGATGTTACCATCTGTCCGCAGTGTCCAAGGTAACAAACAAGTCAATTTTTTTAAGGTTCAGGCATTTAAGCTCCCTTGACACTCCATTACGGATATACGGCCTGATTTATGGCGTCTATTAAAGGCATAATTTCGGCCATCGCCTCTGAAAAAGAACACTGTCGACGGACACTGTATATCAGGCCGTATACCCGCTAAAACGTTATACAAATTACATTGCTTTTCATTTTCACAAAACCTGCTGTTTTGACAAAGCTATAAATGTGTACTATCACCTAAGTCAAGAAACGTAGTATCAAATACTTGCTCCAAAAAGTACACTGAAAATCAGAGGCGTTGAAGTACAAAAGGGATGACACGTTTATATAGGCCTTACATACCTCGGGGAATAGATAGACGAATTCACTCTTATAACTAAGCATTCAGGAATACATAAAATTGTTAGAAAAATATAAAGATTAAGGGATATAGTGTCTCTCACAAACTGAAAGTTAAATTGTTATTGATATTGTCGTGTCCCAACGAGTCACCAGTTCACCAAGGTGAATTTTTGGTCGATAAATATCAGAAACGGAAATTTACCCAGCAATTAGAACTTGTTTAACGATTCACATTCACTGAACCGGAATTAAATACCTTTTGTCGGGAGAAGATTTCTACTCCCGAAACCAATTTATTTAACATCAAGCTGAACCTTGACCGAAATAAACCTAGTGTTCTACTCTTTGACTATGTTTCACTTACTTCAATAGTATTGGGCCTGGGAGTCTACCGAGAGATTTCGCGATATCCGGTGACAGGTGACGTTTTCTGATGACGTTTTCAGCTCGAATGACGTTTTTTGTTCTACCACATCAGAATTAAGCGTCACATTCGAACGATAAAGACTTCCCACATGCGTAATGACAACGCCGGTGACAGGAAATTTATGGAATTGTCACGTTATTCCCGCTCCCTATTACTTTCGAAATCTGACCTTGAAATTGACTATTGCTAATTCTGAACAGTTTGATTCATACCGATATGATATCTCATTTGTATTTATTAACATTATCTCTGCTCAAAAAGATGACAACCTCTTATTATGTTATTGAGGAGAAACCCGGGAATTTATTTCAATGTACATAACTGACTGTCTGGGTATTGATTGGCCGGCTGATGGGTTTAGTAGTTTTCTCGATGTACCATCATACTTAGCAAAATCACGCCACCTGTCATGAGTGACATTTCCCTTTGATGCCTCGGCATAATACACTGCAAGTTATTAAATATTGCATGGAGAAAATTGCGTTCCTAATAAATTTCATTCAAAACATTTCATTTCAATATGGCAAAACGCCCCACGGATGTATCTGTTATAAGGGGACGGATGGTAAATATATTAGATATTTCGTTTGCTAGAGAAACCCTAATAAAATTAGTCTTAATTTCCCCACCTAAGGAAAATTGTCTTTGTTGCAAATGTCCAATATCCTTTTTGTCAAACCCCTATGTGTGAAACCCCTATATATGAAATTGTTTAAAATAATGCTTTCATTGAATAAATATGTTATAACAGCAAAACATACACTTCGGAGTTTGTGGACAATGTGGGAAAATTTCAGTTTGTCTTCCACACAAAATTGTAGAAATCACCCTCAAGATAGCTCCGAAAGTCATGAGAATACACTTATGTTATTTTATTAAACTGGGAGTGAAATGGCATCATAGCAGTTATACCGCTCATAGTTTACAAATTGTTCTTTACTTGAAAGCTTTTCATCTCGTATTCATTCCCGCATCACACCTCTTTGGTCACTTGCGTGAGACTCTCCAGTTAATGGGTTAAATCCCCAAACACTGAGTTATTGATTAGGTTTGCTTAAAATTCATCTGTTCCTTGAACCGTGGTCGATTTGTTATCCCGATTTCATCTGGATAGGCCTACTGAATGTAGAAATCCTCTCCTAACAATAAAGATAATATCTACAGGTCCGTTACGTTGTTGTAAACTGTTAAAATGTGTTAAGTGCTGATCAATTTAAGGGGCATTTTTTTACCATAACCATTAACAAATCTGATATTAATATCCGAAAATAGATGTGGGATGGTTGCCGGTTACCACCGGGAGGTCGTAGGTTTCCTCCGGGCATAGAGCCCGGTTTCCTCCCACAATAAAACTGGCAACGCCGCCAAATAAGTGAAATAATCATGAGCGTGGCGTAAAACATCAAACAATCAACCAAAAATAGATCAGACGTTTGTTGCACATATCCATTCTAGGAACACCTGTACACATCGTTCAATACTTTCCTCTTATTCGTCACATGCTGCCATTGTTGCATATTTAAACGTGGCATGTGTAACGTTAACTGAAAGAGCATTTGTTTGTTTGTTATTACGCAGTTGACTTTGTGTTCTTGTTTATTCTGTTTATAACATGAAAACAGAGCAGCGACCAGGTTGTTCGATTTGTTTTATCATCCTACTTTCTTTTAATTGGATTGCCTTTGCAATTTACATAAAAATAGAATTTGCTGCTGTGTTAATGCGCATATATTTACTGACGTGTTATATTTATATGAATTATGAATTAGCTTTATTAAGTAAAAAAAAAAAAACGAAACTTGATATTCTGAAGTATGTACAATACATAGTGTAAACAAGTCCAACTTGCAAGCCTATGATAGATGATAACCCTTGAGCATTCGCCTGGATTTATAGAATTGGCAACCTGGGTATTGGTTGGCCGGATAATGTGTTTGGTGGTTCTCACTATCTCTCATCACATCCAACATATACCACTTGACTGTAATAACTTATATTTCCCTGACACCCATAATCAATAATACGCATTGCTTTCTGCTACGACAGAGGGTCTATTGTTTACTATATTAAAAGGAACTTATAGACTTTTTTGCGTTTTTGCTGGAGGGCAATGTATGACATAGCACGTAACCAATGTTACGGATTGTCTTGGAGAGAGTTTTGCTCAAATCACCCATCCTCGGATGCCCAGGGTTTAATTCTCAACAAGCTCACCGTGAGTTTAAATCTTAATTTCCGACGTTGTAATCAGCCGTGTCCTTAATAAACTATTCCAAATATTGTTGTTAGGATACAAAGAATGGAAAGAACTTCCCCGGGTAGAGTTAATTCAGAAAACACCTTAATGTGACTGTCTAAGGTAGATTTCGATTAATCTTAATCATTTGAAATCTGCTTGTTTGATTTCCAGCAATACGGGACACCATCAGAGGACTGGCCATCAAGGACATAAATCGATAGGACTGTGTCGCTGAAGATTAGACCAGAAGTCAAACGCCTTGTCAACTTCCTGTGTTAGCGGAAATTAAGGTCAACCCGGGTAAATAAAGAGCAAGTTTCAGTACCAATCAATTACTAATACGGATAAATTGTACTTTTCGTTGACTTTTTATGAATGGATCAGGAAATCTTTTATTTTCAGACACACATTTTCTTCATTCAAAGCACACTTTTATGAGAGAAAAAAATCCCCGCTAACATAAGGTTTAATTTACAGAATACACAGTTGCAAGATGCAAATTAATATACACAAAGAAAAAAGTTAAGCAACTACAAGCTCGAAAAGTACACTGAAAATCAGGTGCGTGAAGTACAAAAGAGATGACACGTTTATATAGGCCTTACATACCTCCGGGAATAGATAGACAAAGTTTTCCTCAGTTAAAAAAGCTACCTAGGGATAATCATAGCTAACACTATAGAAGGTTTTATTTGATTTCAATTATGGGGCATTATATTTTTTAAATATTTATTTTATTTATAAAACGCCTTTTAATATCTTAATATTGCAGTTCTGACATCCTTTGTGTAAATCGTGTTCTAGGATATTGGAGACATATTGTCATATCCCATACCTTCAGGTCATTGTGTGGTCAGGGTTGAATTTTTGGCGTAATTTGAACAGCTCATATCGGACCAAGGCTATTTCTGATCTCTTCTGTACAACCACAACGCCCTTTGGGAACATACTCAGTATGAAGATTGTCCAAATGGAGATACATATAAATGGAATTGAACTATAGAGTGGTATCAATCAGCCTCTATGATGTGTGGGGCGGCAACCAGTGAGATGGCCTGCTTTATATCACAGTTTCCAGACAGAGAAAGAGCAGCCTTTAACATTATCTTCTCCTTTCAAAACACGTTCTGGAAACTGTAGCTCCAATCAGTGAACGACCGAGTGCCGACAGGTGAACAGGGACAGAGGTTAATGGAGAAATGTGACCCGTGAAACAATGTCTAAGTAGTCCTTATTTAAATCTTGCATCGCCCAGACGTTTTATATTGTGCCTTTTTGGAATGAATTGTTTGCCAGACAAG
This sequence comes from Lepidochitona cinerea, assembly GCA_963971465.1. NCBI lineage: Eukaryota > Metazoa > Mollusca > Polyplacophora > Chitonida > Tonicellidae > Lepidochitona > Lepidochitona cinerea. The sequence goes on along the minus strand of OZ020563.1, from coordinate 18,218,692 downwards.
CTTATGTCGTAAAATAATACCTCGTAATAGCGACAAGTTGAGCAACGCCTTCGTGGTTTATGACAGGTTCACCGGTCTTAAGCATTTCAGTGGATTCTTACTGCAGGGCACTTGTTGGAAGGACGATAGTGTTAAAGAGGGAAGGGCCATCAGGTTGGCTAAAACGAATTTTCCCACACATGGTATTATTTTTCCCGGAAAGACGAATCCTAGAAGATGCCTCTGTCCAAATTTCATGAAAATCCTAACGTAGGTTTTCCCGTACGAATTAATTTTTCAAAGGGGGGCCCTACCAATTATTACAAAATATTTGAAAAACCGCCCAGATCCTCCCCGAAGTTACTGACATGCACATGCGCACTTCATTGTAAACAGTGTTGAAAGGCTAGGCATGCCGAGCAAAGTTGGAAAGAATGACTCGAAGAAGTTGAGTGTTAATGACGGTAAAAACAAAACAGAGGCCGTAATATCCACAAAGTTTTCACCCGAAAGCAGTTTGGAATACCTTTACTGACATTAGTGGATATGAAAAGGAGAGAAACAACGAGGATCGGGCGATAATCTGGCTTGCCTTCTTCGCTGCACTCAGGCGTCAACACAACGGTGCCTCTCACTCAGTACAGGTCTGTCAAATCTTCATTTTATCTTGTACAATTTTTTGTAGGCCTCGTGTTACAAACAAAATTTAGCTTAACTTTATTTCTTTATGTATTGGTTAGATCATTAGTTTTTGATATTTCATTCGGACAAACTAGCTGACAGTGAGAGTGAGTGGTAGTACTTGTACAATCAATGTTGTTGTGGTTGCAGGAAAGTTTCAATAAACAATACATGTATACCGTATATATATGTCCAACCTTGCGTTTACTCACTGGCCTGCCAGAATGATATTAGTCTATGTGCTGCAAATGTCATCACTTTGTTTCTGTTTTGTGAATTTGTCACTACATACTTTCATGGTATGGTTATTTCAGTTCAGAGTTAACACCTTAGCCCATCCCCAGGTGACTATCCTGCCATTCTGTCAGTGTTGTATTCTTTTGTGTATGACCAGAAGTCTATGAATGTGGAAGTGTGAAGCGTTCCATTACATAGTGTTGAGGGCATTGGCGCCGTTTGACCCAGAGGTCACCATACACAGAGCCCTCTCTCGGTTAGTCAGAAAGCGTGGCTTTTCTTCACTTTCTCATATGAACTATTATGGGATGCATAAGAAAAAACATGGCGAACATTTTATTTATGATAACAGTACTTGATGGAGCAAAAGTTAAAGTTTCCGAAGAACTTCATAAAGTTGAAAATGAGACAAGAAGACTTGTTTGGAACGATTTGAGTCCAAATGGAGATATCAGAGTCGCATGTTCGGTAAAGCTTTTATAAAAACCAATGCATTCTCCGAACTGCGGTTACTGGAATTGCCGATAGATGCAGTAAGTGGAGAATGAATTTATTTTCTGATTTGAAATTGCGCAACCGTTGACAATTTCAAAATCTACCGCGCATAAACGTCACATAGTGTAGTATAAGCAGGCTGAAAGCGTCAGTGCCCTGAATATGGGGTAATGCGACATTTCACACTTCCCTGTTCATAGACTTCTGGTATGACATAAAGCACCTAGTAAATCTGATATTTATTTTAGCACTGTAACTAAGAAAACCTTGTTTTAGTACTTTTCCTATTTTTTATATTTTGCAGTGATATGGAAACAAAAGATGGAGCTGTAGGCCTATGGATTGTATTCTGTTGGGGAAGTGCTAAAAAATTGACTGAGGCAGAAATGAGGAGTTATTAAGATGTGGCTCACATACATTTAAATCTGTGCCAGCGTATTGACATTACAACTTCAACCTGTGTTCTTAACAAAGAACCTGTACGATAAATAATCTAGTCGGATATGTTTTATTTTGAAAATCTTCTGCAAATAATCTGAACTAAAATCATCTTTTAGGTTCTTAGGAAACATTCCACCAATTGGTTTTGATTTCAATTCCCACTCTCTTTTAAAAATGCTGGCTTGGTTTACAACTTGATCACTGGCCCAATGTGCTATGTTGTCATGTTGTTATGGATAGTCAAGGGGTTTCCTCCCCAATAAACCTAGCTAGGCTACCTTATAAACGAAATAGTCCTGAGTGCGAATTAAAACAATGAATAAATCAATCTTAGAAACCTGCAAGTTCTCAACAATCACACTTGCGTACACATTCATATACCACCCCACTGACCTTGATAGATTCATTCATGTCTGGAGTAAAGTCGAAACTCTCACCCTTTGGCAGGTGCCTAAAAATCTATTCAATTTGGACTGAATTGGATTCGAACTTGGGATATCCACTTGTGGAAAGCTGGTGATGATGTGAGAATCATCACTACACACAATCTCCCTTCTTCAAGCAAAGAAGGGGCCTCCGTGGCTCAGTAGGTAGAGCGTTGGACGCTCAATCCGAACAGCCTTCCACCAATGGGTCGCGGGTTCGAATCCCACTCAGTCCAAAAAATTGGAAAATTTTCTGACTGGGTTTTCACTCGAACGAACTATGTGGGATGGTTGCCAGTTACCAGCGGAAGGTCGTGGGTTTCCTCCGGGCATGGAGACCGGTTTCCTCCCACAATAAAACTGGCAACGCCGCCATATAAGCGAAATAATTTTGAGCGCGGCATAAAACAACAAACAATCAATCAATCAAGCAAAGAAAGGCGTTCGGCTCAGTTGGCAGTCTCTTTGTTACTAGGTACTTACCGAATGTTGGGTGTTTCCTCTGGTCAGAGCCCAGTTTCCTCCTCCACTAAACTTGGCAATGCTACCATATAAGGGAAATACTATTCAGTGTGGCATAAATATCAATCGATCAAAGAAAGAAGGGACCTCGGCTCAGTTGGCAGAGTGATAGTCTCTTTGTTACTAGGTACTTACCGATGGTCGGGTGTTTCCTCTGGGCTCTGGGCAGAGCCCAGTTTCCTCCTCCACTAAACTTGGCAATGCTGCCATATAAGTCAAGTAATATTCAGTGTGGCGTAAACATCAATCAATCAAAGAAAGAAGGGGTCTCTGTGGCTCAGTTGGCTAAGTGATAGTTTTTCACTTTCCGTTCATGGGTCGTGGGTTCGAATCCCACTCAGACCAAATAAAATTTCGAAATTTCTGAGTAAGTTTTTCACTCCGTCTGCCTATGTGAAAGAGATACCAGGTACTCGCTGAAGGTTGGGTGTTTCTTTCGAGAAGAGCTCCATTCCCCTCTCCAGTAAACTTGGCAACGCCACTATAGAAGTGAAATAATCTTGAGTGTGACTAAAAACACCAATCAATTAAACAAAGAAAGGACCTCAATGGCTAAGTGGGCAGAGCGATGGATTCTCAGTTTGACCCAGGCCTTCCATCTATGTGTCGACTCGCGGCCTCAGGTCAAATAAAATTGAAAAATCTCTGTGGGTTTTTCACCCTTTCGACCAATGTGGAAAACTTACGAGGAACTCTCCGAAGGTCAGGGATTTCCTCCGACAGAGCCCAGTTTCCTCCCGCACTAAACTAATTTTCTGTGCAGCATAAAACATCGATCTATCAAACAAACATGGGACCTCGCTGGCTCAGTGATGGTTTTTCAGTGATTCAGACATTCAAGTCATGAGTTGCAGGTTCGAGTCCAACTCCGACCAAATAAAATTGAAATATTTCTGAGTGAGATTTTTCCTCAATCGCCGTATGTAGAAGAGTTGACAGGCAATTGTCGAAGGATCAGGATTTTCCTCTCACACTAAACCTGGCAAGGCTGCCATATTAGTGATATAATCATCAATCCATCAAACAAAGTAGAAATGAAAACAAAATCTTTTTGTTATACATGTATATTTTATTTTTTTAAATGGACAGGAATCAAACTTTTTGATTCGTTTATTATGTTTGAAACCACATATCATTGATGAGCCTTATCATAACTTACGTACATAGCAAATGCATTATAAAGTCTCTTCCTAATAGCCCAAATAAGAAATTGGGCTTTCTTTTCTCACCCATTCCTTTTACTGAATTGTCTGTGTTGTTTATAAATAATCAGATCTGTACACTGGATTCCATTCAATTTTGTTTTCTTTCATCTTGCTCTTGAAGCAACTGAGAAATCTTTGAAACCTTGCATTAGTTTTGAATTATCCTCCAGTCAAGTTGTTCAAGACTGTTGAAAAAATAAACAACAGTGCACTGTCATTATTATGTAGTGAATTTTTTATAACATAAATTATAAAGTTTTATTTTAGATGATGAAAATCAAACCTTGAAGATGCATTCAGAGCAGTTTTACACCAAGTATTATACTGAATGGTTTTCTATGTCACACTCAATGTTATTTCATTTATATGATTGATTGATTGTTTGGTGTTTTACGCCGCACTCAAGATTATTTCACTTATATGGCGGCGTTGCCAGTTTTATTGTGGGAGGAAACCGGGCTCTATGCCCGGAGGAAACCCACGACCTTCCGTTGGTAACTGGCAACCATCCCACATAGGTTGTTCGAGTGAAAACCCAGTCAGAAAATTCTCCAATTTTTTTGACTGGGTGGGAATCGAACCCGCGACCCATTGGTGGAATTCATTTATATGACTTTGTTGCAAATTTGGATCGAGAGGGGTACATCATTTAAAATGTTCTCCGTATTACATACAGTTTGACTTTTGATTAATTGGAGAGTAGACCAAATACCCACAAGTGGGGTGGATTGGAATGACTTGACAAGTAAAATACCATTCTTCAAGTATATAGATGATTTGTAAATATACAAACCTATTACTTACTATACTTTTTACGAAATTAAGCCTCTTGTATATGTACTTACTATTCGTATGCTTGTCCATTTGCATTCCACATTTACTACCTGTCCCACAATGCCAGTCAGTCACAGAACAAATCCACGCTTAGTTAGACTCAGAGTTAGAAAGAAGTTAGACCAAGAGTAGAAATAAAACAGATCGAGACGACGAGAGACTAGAACGTTTGTGGAAGATCTATTGGCTTCTAATTTCACCTTCAAATAAAACAAAAAATCACCAATAGTAAGGAAGTACAGGACAGATATAAATTGCCTTTTTTTAATAAGCTAAAACCACTGTGAAATAACACCGACACTCGATTTCGATCGACGTGTCGTTGTTGTTGTGATGTGCACACACTCAGCTTGCACTACGAGGCTGGTATTTCATTTAATCATCCAAAGATTAGTCAGCCGCAAATCTACGTTGGTTGCATAATTCCGATTATTCGACAAAACAACAAGAAATCAAGTGAAAATCAACTTACGCTTTGATATTCCTTTGTATTCAAACAGCTCCTTTCAAACATGTGACTTTGTTATGACAAGCAGACGGAAGACTCTACTGCGCATGTCAAGGCGGAGACTAGAGAAATTCGTTTCGATAATTGACAGATGAACTTCATGAAGGAAGTTTAATTTTTACTCTAATTACTTAATTAAATCAATGAAACATTGGGTCATTAGTAAAGTTTGCCCACAACTCTCATTTACCACTAAAAACGATTATGATTTGGACAAAGCCTATAACTTTACTGAAGCTCGTGGCCCTTCCCGCTTTAAGTAAAGCCTCAAACACAACACGAAAACGAAGCCGCAGATAATCAACGAAGCAGATTGTGCTCTCGTGTCGATGAACAGTCAGGTGGGATACAGGTGTTGCGTGTTCAATTGCAGATGTCGGTGAGGGGTTGTTACATTAAATTTCTCACCGACGATTCCAGTTGTGTACCTGGTCTGGGGATTTATTCACGGCATTCATGAAACGGAAGTGTGTACAATTGGAGCTCGAATTGTACTTACGAATTGTCCGTGACAGAAGCTTCCAAAAGGACATCGTCTGGAGATTACACAAACCAAAACTGTAATGACATCGTCTGAAGATTAACCAAATCAAACTGGTAAGTTACCTTAGGTGTGACAATGACTAAAGCTCCTCATGAACAATACAAACATTAATGGTTGGAAGCAAACAATTGGGTGTGACAAAGTAACATATTCCTCATAGACAAAACATATCGTGATCAATAGCAAAGTGATAATAATTAGGCGCAAACAAGTTTAACGAAATATGCAAAGTTTTTGGTTTATATTCATTCAATTTTTATAAACTTCTAAAAAACTAATAACTGTTCTACTTTTAATTCGATTTTTCTGGTGGTCACTAGATTATTAAACTTTTATCCTTAATTAGAACAACAAAATCACCCAGAATTTCAGTCAACACGTATGAAGCATGGGCGTGTAAATTTACTTTCTAGCTTGCGATAATTATCACCCAAGCATGCAAAGGCTAATAGTTAACTACTGATATTGGACCTTAGTTTACACATGTAACCTAAAACTTTAAACTATTGAAAAACTACACAAAAATGATAAATTAGAGCGCTGTTAACGAAAGAAATATACGTACTTTATAGAAGCTTCAAAACTATACTTAAAGGTTGTATAATGAATACCTTTTATAGCTATTGTTGAACCGTCATTTATCTTATTAGAAAATAGTTTTACTAAACAGACCAAAACAATCAACTTGTCTGCGGTGTATTGATTCAATGAGCCGAAATGAACAGATTTGAAAACATAGGTTCCGTCATTTATTGACAGGTATATAGCATTGTGTTGTCGAGGGCAATCGAATAAATTAGTAAATATATATTTGCTGTTTGTAAGTTTGATACCTAAGCTCCTGTCAGTCGTCAACCTAATGAAATATCATAGGTTTGGTTTGTTACAACAATTTATCATGGGGTATAAAGGTCTAAATGATATACCTCTTTTTAACACAATTAGAAACTTGTCTCCATGGTTATTTTAGACAAGAAGATTTTCGCTGTGTCCGTGTGTTTTAGTGATCACAAATATATATGGTATGACAACAAGACTGCGCTTGGGGACTATTACCCAACACTGCGTAATTTCTATAATCAGATGAGCGTTATATTTACAGACAGACAGTGGGGTTGGTATTTGGTCATTGATGGTTTAAGGACCACGGAGAATATAGTAAGCATCAAAAAGAGATATATTTGCATCAAACCTTTAATAATGTCATTTAGTCAGAATAGTGTCATTTGTTTCTTTATATTTGTGTTTATATTTTCAGAATGAGAGACCTGTTACAAAACGGACCAACAGATTGAGGATGTATCTGACTATATACCTGATAGTTCTTCTCTACTCTGTGACTTGTCAGTGTCAAATACACGCCCCATGTTATACCTGTGTCTTCTATAAACTTCATCATCCACAAAGAACACAGTCACGTGTATCGGTAAGTCATTCATTAGCATAGAACACAGTCACGTGTATCGGTAAGCCATTCATTTACGTAGCACACAGTTACGTGTATCGGTAAGTCATTCATTTACATAGAACACAGTCACGTGTTTCGGTAAGTCGTCCATTTAAATAGATCAGTCAGGTGTATCGGTAAGTCATTCATTTACATAGAACACAGTCACGTGTATCGGTAAGTCATTCATTTACATAGAACACAGCCACGTGTATCGGTAAGCCATTCATTTACATAGAACACAGTCACGTGCATCGGTAAGTCTTCCATTTAAATAGAACGCAGTCACAGGTATTGTAAGTCTCCATTTAAATAGAACGCAGTCACGGGTATCAGTTTCTACCTTAGCCTTTTCTGTACAAGATATAAAAATGGCCAACAGTTAACCAATTACTGATGAACATAAGCAATTTCTGATGTTCACTCTTCCGATTAAACCTGTAGGAGGGTTAGGGTCCCTTCTAGACATCAAATAAAATCATTTAATTTTAGCCAATACTAACGTATTGAATAGGGAAACGAATTTTAGCTGCAGATGTTCGTTCAGCAGAACAATTGTCTGATCCTTCAAGGCGTCAGAGGACAGAATATTCAATCAGACAGAATACCGTTTAATATTTGATCATTTCAGATTAATTTTGTTTCTGTGAAATATGCGGCCGGTCCATTATACCAATGTAAAGACACACAAAATCCAAAAGTATTATTTGACGTGGACGTACGGGCAAATTCTCTGTAGATCGCACAAATTCATTCAGTCGTACCAATGTCAGTTATCTTAACGATCTCTTTCCATCGGGTTCACAATATTCTTGTGACTAATTATGATTCTATATTAGTTTCTCTCCTGCAAAAGTATAGATGGCAAATATCAGGTTTAATAATTGTTACATGTCAAAAGTTCAATACACATCGGAACAGTCAAGAATACACCTGTTGACTTTAAAACAAAACCTAAACAATCCTTTTCAATAACCGTCAATTTAGAAAGAAATGCTGTTCATTTTTTATCAAACATCAACACATGAGAGGAAAAGCTGGCGTCCTATTGCAGGATGATTACCACCGTATATTAACACATGAGAGGAAAAGCTGGCGTCCTATTGCAGGGTGGTTACCACCGAATATTAACACATGAGAGGAAAAGCTGGCGTCCTATTGCAGGATGGTTACCACCGAATATTAACACGAGAGGAAAAGCTGGCGTCCTATTGCAGGATGGTTACCACCGAATATTAACACATGAGAGGAAAAGGTAGCGTCCTATTGCAGGATGGCTACCACCGAACATCAACACATGAGAGGAAAAGCTGGCGTCCTATTGCAGGATGGTTACCACCGAATATTAACAATAAACCAAGAACATTTTCAACAGGTTAATATTGTTTTTACAACGTTTTTAGTTTATTTTTGGTTTGTTACTGATTTATATCTACACTGTTTTAGGTATAGATATTGCATAACGTTATATCTATATCAAAATCCATTATATTTTCTCCAACAACGACGTTTAATATTTATTTCCCTGTCAATAGAAGGTGGCATTTTGCATATCCCAAATCGCAATGTTGTGAAGAATAACCTCAAAACTCTTTTCGGGGCGGAAAAATATTAAAATGTTACTCACAATACTTCGGATAGTGCTCGTTTGATAATCAATGAAAACTCTATGTAGAAACGATAGTATATGTTTGCACTGCCATAGTACAATATATGGGATAGATAAAGCTGTACATTTGTAGATTGTTATATAAGAGCAAATACCAGTTATGAGAGATTCTGTCTATTGATTTATATAAAGCTGCACCCAACTCAACCATCAACGTCAACCAATTGGACCTCTTGCCTGAAGTGAAATACACTCTCTTCTCGACAGTAATTAAACAACATCAGCCCATATGGCCCCAGGATAATGACTCACTCAGAGAGCAGCGAAAGTCTCATGAGAGAAACAAAGATTGATTTGTGAAGTACACAGACTACATGTATGGAACGAAATGCTGTCCAACTATCATAGTTCGGAATTGATTGATTGATTGGTGGTTTACGCCGCACTCAAGATTATTTCACTTATATCGCGACGTTGTCATGTTAAGTGGGGGAGGAAATCGGGCTCATTGCTCGGAGGAAACCCCACGGCCTTCACCGAGTACCTGGCAACTCTTCCACATATGGCGATCGAGTGAAAAATCCACTCAGAATTTTTTCAATTTTTAATTAGTCTGAGTGGGATTTGAACCCGCGCTGCATCCATGGAAGGTCTGTGTGAGACTGAGGGACGATCATTCTAACCCATTGGACCACCGAGGTCCCGTTCTGAATTGAAACAGATTTTTTCTGCTGTACAAAGTCGTAGTCGGATTTTGATCTCGTCCTATAAAAGTACATTAAAAAGGCAAAACTATTTGCATTAAGAAAATTAGTTTTGCATTGATTGTTGTAAGCCGATTACATATTTTGGGAATTAAGTTAATATTTAAAATGTCTTCTCTGGCAGGCCGATGGTGCGTGTATCTTCCCATGTTACTGTGACGTTCATATCCTGAACTGTCAACCTGGGGTCAAGGTCATTCAAGATGGCTGTGGATGCTGTAATATTTGTTCTCGTCAGCTGGGAGAACCGTGTAACCGTCGATTTCGATGTGACCCTGAACAGAATCTGTCCTGCAATATTACTTCCATTTCTACCCCAGGAATAGCTGTCAATGGAACATGTGCACGTGAGTAAATCCGTTATATGTACGATTAAATATAAACCTAATTAAAACTCAGGATATAATTTTATTGATTCGTTAATTACTATTAGCTGCTTCATTTATGACAATTTATTTAACATAAAGTCGAATTATATCTAAATATGAGTTTTGCAAGATTGGTAATTTTTTTAAAACTGATTATGTGATTCTTGAGTAAAGTTGACTGCCTTATTCCGACAGACCGTACTATGGACTTGCTTTTATATTGACTGACTTTTTATGTCCTCTTTTCTCCAGACCACCCTCCGAAATCGTGTCATGTTGAGGATAAAGTTTACAAAGATGGTGAAGAATTCCAACCAAACTGTTCCCGACTTTGTACATGTCGAGACGGTGGATACGGATGTGTCAGTCTGTGTCCTCACGAGGAACAGCCTCCCGAGGGTAGCTGTTCTAACCCCCAGTTAACTTCAGTCCCTGGTCAGTGTTGTAAGGAGTGGACTTGTGACGCAATAAAACCAACTGTAAAATCTGAATCAACGGTACAATCCAACAAAGGTAACTTGTTATTGTTATATAAATTCAGTCCAAAAGAATCACGGTAGACAAGGCTGTGGTAAAATCATGAACTTCTAAAATAGTTCGAATTGTAAAATGTTTGAGATCAACTTAGTTTGTCTACAAGCAGTCGAAGCAGCTTGTCCTTGTTTTTTTACCCCACCATAGTCATACTTTCTGGAAAGGGAAATAGATATTACCAAAATGCTTGTTTGAATTAGACATATTTACGTTTTCTCTTATGGTTATTTCCTCGAGATTATTGAGCTAACATCTACAGTACACTTCCACGATTAAGAGTCATAATCAAATTCCCTTGTAACACGACCTATTTCGGGCTGACTTTAGCTTAAAGGCCCACTTGCTGCCGTAGCCTGTTTGACATTTGTTAAGAAAACCAATTTGCACGAGCTTACTACAACTAAAACCACTAAAATTAAACATAGCACACATAAATCATGCCCAATTAAGTTTAGAATGTATAAATGAGGGTGAAAAACAAACGAAGAATCGAAGCTCGATTACAACGACAACACTGATCAGTGTTGGTTATACATTGCGGGTACCTGAAAAATCTGTTTTTCAATTTCAAATTAAAAATACTAAATGATGTCAAAACTTTCAATTTCTGGTAAAAACACAAAGTTGATAACTTTTTCAGTCTAGGAAAAATACAGAAAACCGTCCACTATTTTTTAATGTAAACAGTCTTCTAGATTTTCGCGGCATTAAGTGTGCCTTTAGTGCAACTTTGTGTAACCGGTCACTCTTACTAGTTATTCCATTAAACCCTTAACCACGACTAAAATATAACTTATTTCTATGCCGTTGCTTTCAGATGTTTTTCCATTCTCTAATAAATCAAACATTTTACTGGAAAGATGTCGAGATGAAACCACTGCCTGGAGTCCTTGTTCCGTCAGCTGTGGATCTGGAACCTCAGAGCGCATGACTACTGACCTATCGACCTGTCAAACTGTCAAACAAACACAGATTTGTTACCTCAGACCATGTGATTTACACCTAGTCTCAGTAAGTGTTAATGCAATTGATTTTTAAATTTCATCTCGTCTCAGTTAATATTTTAAGTTGATGGTTTCTTATTTTCATCTGGGTATAGATTTTGAAAATCGGATCAACGCAAAACTGTTATATATAAATAAAAATAAACAAATATGGCTACTAATAGTTTGTGCTTACTACTCTAGTTGTACAAAAAAACCAAAGCTTTTCTAATGATAGTAAAAGTAGTTTGATTTGTTTTTTCACTAGGACACCAACGCCGTTAAATGTGCTGCCACTGTTAAAAGTCACCGGAAAATAAGAATAGCATTCGACGGTTGTCATAGCAGCATAGCTGTGCATTTCCGGTTTTGTGGATATTGTGGGAACAATTCCGTTTGTCTTCCACAAAAAATAAAAACTTTTATGACGGACTTTGATTGCAGAGACAACAAAAAACGAACACTGAACGTTATGAGAATACGATCATGTCATTGTATAAACACTGAGAGTAGATTGTCTTCTTTAGTACGTGTATAAACTGTCTACCTTTCAGCGTTTACAAATTGTTATTACTTGCAAGTTTAATGTTTTTATTCTATTGTATACTGCACTATTGACATTTTAAAAATATATTCATAAACACAACTGACTTTTCGGTTGCATTTTTTGCATTCTTCAACTAAAATATGAATAGATAAAAGCATTTACTTTTGTTCTTACTTGTAAATCTTTTAGCCATATATTTCAGGGACGTAAAAGAGTATTTATAATGAAGCCGTTAGCTGAACGTGTAATATTTTTGGTATTTGAAAGAATGGTTTCTTTTTTCCTGTGGAAACAATATATTTTCTTCAGTCTTTAATATAAACGGCAAAAGGGGAGCATATCGTATAATATTGTTTTACTCATACGTTAATGGATATGTTCGAGCCAACAAGAGACAAAAATATATTTCAAAAATGCTATTCACATTTTATTGGAGATGTCGATAATTTTGAATCTAAGAATACGACGAGACACCACGTTAACTTTGATTACAAACTTTGTTATAACAACTCAGCAAATAATTCTCGTCAATTAATAATTGAAATCAGAGGGAATCGAGATATGTAATTCAGATTACACTGGTTTGAGATTTAGTTCAAGAAATTGAATTCAAATATTTTCCCCATAACTTAATATTCACGTCATAACAGATTTTTAAAAATACAGTTTAATTCGTAAAAAAATGACTACCAGAATTTTTAAAGGCTCCGAAATTCAGATAAATTTCTGCTTAGTGTTCGATTTAATGTATATTACATTCTGTCACTCACATGATACCCACTGATGCCCACGGTTTCTACAAAAGATGTTACGTTATTATTGAAAACTAAAGCAGATATGAGTGCATTAAGTTTTGCACATCATTAGTTCCCTATTTCAATAACTCCTGCCTCACAAAACTCCAATCAATAAATCCATCAATCAATCCAATGCATTCAAAATAATTCACAAAGTTGCCGTAGTAGTGCAATTATCAAAGGAGCTCATGTCCTTGAATGGTCGCCTACTGAGATCGATTCGAACCCAAGACCAACGATGGAAGGCAAATAACTCTCTCCTGTTCAAAGTTTTTTTTGAATTCCCGGCTAAATAAAGAGCACACATATAAACTGAGCCAGTATGGGTAAATTAAGATATTGCTGTGAATATAGTTGAACGACAGGAAAACAAAAACAGCATCAGCCATGGAAACCAAATAACTCTCTCCTGTTCAAAAAGATGAAATTTCCGGCTAAAAACGAAAGAGTACAAATATTAGCTGAGCCTATGAGTAAAATTTAGGCTTTATTGGGAATATAGTTGAACAAGATATGGGGACAATAGCAACATAAGCCAATTTGACATTAAATTGCCAGAAGTGGGATAAACCTACCGTCTTCCAAAGTAATTAGACAAAGTCAGTACACAGCTTTAGGCACATAATCGTCAATGGAGTATCTTAGAAACCATCAACCTTTTGTAATTTTGGGCATTGTAAAAGATAAATTGAATTTGTCTAAGGCCGTAAACTAAAGTCTTCTGATAATCCCTTCAATACCGAAGTCCTATTTTATACAAGTAAAGTCCAATTAGGATAAAGGGAAATTTGGCAGAAATGTGATTATTTCTATTAAAAACTAAAGCAGATACGATTCTATCAGCGTCTGTACATTATTATTTCACTTATTCGAAAGCATTTTGCGGTGTCAAACTCTAATCAATCTAGGAATTCAAGAAACATGCTTGTGTAACTGGCAACCATTCCACGTATCCGGTTCGAGTGAAATTTTCTTTCTTGGACTGCCAGGAAACAAATTTACCATTTTACCAATAACCCAGCTGTCAATTTCTGCACAGAATCTGTGACATTTCCCCCGAGATTAACATATCATATATAATAAGAGATTGTCAATTTCCGGACTATAATAAACGCTTATCAGACATTAAAGACAAATCAGCTTAGGAAGTCGGCGACAATGTGGCGACATTCCAAGTAGCTGGCAGTCTGGACGAGACATTGTTCCCTTTACATCAATATATGTCTTATTAGAACAAACGTAATAAATTTCTCGTCAACAAAGTATTGTCCCTGAAAATAATTCTATATCGGTTTCCCTGTCTGCGTATGGGGCTACTGAGTCACAAACGATGCTTTGTAACAAATTCGTGTGTGCATTTTGTGGAAAAAGCCAGTTAGGAATTAAAATTGTTTTAATCGACTTGGAGTAGGAAGTTTTACTCCAAGAGAATACGATTTACATAGAATTACTGCGTGTGACTTGCCTTTAAATAGAACAATCACCCACAATTCTACCCTCTCGTTTTTTAAAGTGGCATGGGCTGCTAAAATGTTGATATTTTGACGTTAAAACAGAATTTTGAAATTATTGGCTATTTTTCTCAGGACGTATAATTCAGAAGCTTTGTAGTGCTTCTAGTCTCGAAAATGTACGATAAAGTATTGTTTTGAGCTAAATTAGGCTTAGAATGAATGATCCCGGTTTTTTAAATTTTGTTTACATTTCGAACACGTTTTCGGTTCGTATAGGCCACATACTGTATGGATTTTACTCATTCCAACGTTTCCAATCATTTAGTTTTTCGATGGCCTTCGAAGCCCTTTACTGTTGGGACGATCAATAATTATAAAAAAAGTGTGAATTTTGGCAGCTCATGCCTCTTTAAACGTCAATTATCGCTTGATATATACGTTAGCGTATGTCATGTTTATAGTTGCCTCGATGATTCAGTCGGTTAGAGTGATAGTCCCTCAGTCTTTTGCCATTATTTATTTGTCCTCTTTTCATATTGTTTGTTTCACGTTGCTAGATAAACGTAAGTGGTTGAGTTTAGATTATTATCACAAGAGAACAGGTTAGTGTACAAGATGATATAAAAGTTGCTCTTGGGAATTCGAATACCGTTGTTTATATAAAGGTGAGGTTTCCAGATGGTCAATGGTAACTTTCCCAGCTCCCCAGGCCTCTTGGATAGGGAGTTTTATTTGAGGATTCATATGTCTGCTTTGTTGTGGTAAAACAAATCGATTGCGCAGTAGAGCCGTTTGTAGCTGCGCGTTTTGTCTACTTTGGACTGTTTGTTTTCTGACTGTCAGACACAAACACTTCATGTATTCTGTATTTTTCTAATAATCTGAAAGTCAATGGAGAACGACAACAAACTTAAGCGATGTCTCCTTTTAACTGAAGCTTAGAAAATGTAATATGTGAAATTTGTTAAGCGTTAGAAGATTTGATATGGCTGTTTTTTTTTAAGCAGGAATCCATCATGCGTGTTAAATGTTATTGGATTTTTATTCTGGTTCTTTCTAAGTGGAATGTCGGATGAGTTGCCTAAAAACATGCTTTTATTGCTACCCTTAGTCATCTGTTACTCTGCGTCTATATCGGAGATAATTATATAAAGTAAAATTCTATTCCACTTTAATGAAGCATGCCAATCAATTACTTCCATGTGTTAATTGGCATGTGTATTGTGTTGAAATTAAAGGTAAGGCAGGATTCCAGAAGTTCCAATAAGCCCTCGGAGAACACGGCGAGATTCAAATAATCCACTGATCATTAATTAATAACGATGTATCAAAAGATTTTACGAAGAATTGGAACTAAATTGTGTCTTCATTTGAAATCCCCTGACGTTGAGGTCAAAATCTTTGAGGAGATTTGATTCGAGCTTTTCTCATTGCTGAAGGGATGACATTTTACCAGCTATTGAATATGACAGCTTTTCGCTGCTTATTTTGTCAGAATAAGTTATATTAAATATCTGTTTCTGTATTTCTTAGATATTAACCCTGGTATGCCCAAAATGGTTTTGGATCAACAAAATAAATCTATAGGACTGCTTCGCTTCAGATAAGACCGGAAGGGAAACTGCATGTTCACTTCACTGCATGTTCACTGCCCCCTATTGGCGACTTTATGTTTCAGTCGAGTAGGTGAACTAACGACACAGTGTAATTTTACGTAGGCCTATTTATCTGAGAAATACAGACTGACGATCGGTTAACAGCGACTGGAAAAGCCTGCTGATAATTGTTTGAGTGTAAATAAAACAGATAAAAAGGCCTGAAATGAGGGTAATCCAACACGAAAGTTGACCGACACTGATCGTTGTTGTTGTAATCAGGCTTCGATTCTTCGTTTGTTTTTCATCCCATTTCTACATTCTAAAGCTAACTAGACATGTTTTATGTGTCCTATGTTTAAGTTTAGTTGTATTAGTCGTAGTAAGCTCATTTAAATTGGTTTTCTTAGCAAATTTAAACAGGCTACGGCGGCAAGTGGGCCTTTAACGTACATTTAAGACTACATGCAGTAGAAAGTCAAACGTCTTTAATAAGTACTTCTTCCGAAAATAATATTTTCTGTTTTTTCCAGACAGACAGACACATTAATCAAATTTTACTGATCACGTCAACAATCAGGTTGTGACAAACAATCTAAATAAATTTACAAAAATAATAATCATATTTTACTTACCTCATCAATCGATGAAATCTTGTGGAAGTTGTAAATCCAATTAATTGTAATAATTTTAAAATATTAATCATATTTCACTTATCACGTCAATAGATCAGATCGTGTTAAAATTGCGATTATATATTTTTTTCCGCACCTTCAACAGAACCGGTGTTAACTCATTCATTATTTCTTCTCAATAAATAGCACGAAGGAGGCAATGTAATCAAATCATACATCAGTTTAATATAGATGGACATAGAGATCAAACTATTTCTACAGATTTAGTTTGACTACATTTATTGTCATTACCAGATACCACCCGGATTTTGCCGGTAAATTTTGTACCTTATTGTGCCGTAAAGGTAAACAAATACGGATGATTTCGGCCTCAGAGATTTTCCGTTTGCTCCAGATTTGATTATAAGTGAAAACAATCGATTTCTCGGTATCACTGTCTGTCAACGAACAATCCAATCCACAGTCAGAACTGTTAAAAAAAGAAGATAAATTCAGTTTCCGTGTAAGAGATGACACGCAGATTACAGCGGCACTTAGGCGTAGATTTAACGGTTCACGGCAGGTTGACGGAAATAATTATCTTTATTGTCGGCAGAGGATAAACACATTTACCCCGCTCAAATCGGGATAACAAATCGATCAGGGTTCAAAGTAACCATAAGTTTGAACCTAAAACGCTTCATACTCCAGTGTTTGGGCAGGTTAGATTACCATTAGCACGAGAGACTGATGTCAAAATGATAATGATGAAATGACACATGAGTAGTAGATCTTTAGAAAAAGGTGGTTATTATTGAAGAGTTATCAATATGTCTTAATATATTTTGATATCCGTCAGACAAAGGTCCAAGAACTGTTTGTTATCTTCCGAACTTTTTTAGATTAATAACATATTGGGAGTCTCGTGGCTTTAGTTAAGTCTTCCACTGAAAAAACACAAACATCATCTATGGAACTGTCTTTTATATGTAGGCTATTCACTTAAACATGCATATAAATGTGACTGATAAACATCAGCAGTTTGATATAGCTTAAATCAATTTCAAACCCACAGAAGTCCATGACTTTATTTCCGCATATGTATATCTTACCTTTTGTAATATATTTCTGATCATTTATGTACACATTGGGTGAAATGAACAAACAAACAAACAAGTACCATATTTCACCGTAATAGACGAATTGACATCCATAACCGTGTATCAAATAACTGTTAAAAATATTGTTAAATTCCGTCTATTAAGTAAAGTGTTTCACAAGACCTCAAAAGATCCATCTGATATTAAACTTGGCTGAGGAATAAAAACATAAATCATTCCTACATTTAGTAAGCAAAAACTACTCTCAACACCAAGAGATGAGATTTAGAAATCGATAGAATAATTGATAATTGATGCAATTATTCCACTGAATATAATTTTTACGCAACATACGTTCTGGAAATTGATTACTTCTCTTTCTATACGTTGACCCGCCGTGGAACCAGGTGGAAATGTCATAAATCATTCTACTCTAATTAGATGTACCTCATCAATATTTATTCATTCATCCTGTAGTACACAGCCACGATATTCCCAAGGGGAATAAGTGTGTAATTTAGACATAGTACTTTGCCATGCAACGGTAAACATTACATATTCTCGTGTTTGTGAACCATTCAGGTGTATTTGACATCACTGCTATTCGTGCATACCGCCGACCGGTGCATATAGTTCGCGTCTGGGTTATTTAGATTTTATCCAATTTCCAAAGAGGAATAGAACCGTCGCCGGTGTTACTTAATACTACAAGGAGAAGGAACAGAACAGAATCCATGCAGCCTTATTCCCGTTACCAATGTTACGTAATACTACAACGAGAAGGAACAGAACAGGCTCCATGGAGATTCCCGTCGCCGATGTTACTTAATACAACAAATTGTCCATCCTTTGAAATTGTCTTCTGCTTTTGTAATGTGTGACTTATTTTCCATGCCCTTCTTGGACGAATTTCAAGAAAATTGTGCTTCTTTTGGCAGCTCGAGTTTAAAGGGATATCGTACTATTTATTGTGTATATAGAGCAGCGTTAAATTGTGTAGATAGTTTATATGAAACTTTATCACCATTGAGAGAAATTTCTCGGCATTTGATTGGTCTAAACGCCCAGAATGTGAGTCTGCATCCCAGTGCTTTCCGTGTAAATATTTGATTCTGTATAACCCCGGAGTTAAGATCTCACGCGCTGTTATTACCACGGAGTGAAGGTCTTGGTGCGTCACAGCATTCTTCAGTCAAGACGAAATCCTATTGTGACGTCAGTTTAGAATGTTGTTTCGTCAGCATTGAACGCTATGCTTGTCTCAAAGATCGTGAAAACCGATATAACTTTGCAACGTCACAATAGAATTTATTTCTTTCGCGACGTCATTTTGACCTTGCTCAATACAATCAACCCATGACATTCCTGTGAACTAATCGAATAAAGAACAGCTGATTATACTCAGTTTGAAGTAAACATGCTGCTCTGGATGGTGATAAATTCGTTATATGACGCCCTTGCGTGGGTATACGGGTAGATATTTGGTGTCTGACAGATATTTTTCCTCGGCTTCGCCTCGGAACGATATTAATGTCAGACACCAAATATCTACCCGTATACCCACGCAAGGGCGTCATATAACTAATAGTATGGTTTTGAAAAGATATTTAGTTCCTCTTAACAGAATGTACAATCAAAAACAAGCGGAATATGTTAATTATAGTACTTTTCACGCATTTTCTGTTTGCTTTTCCGATGTGCGCAATTGAAGCAATATTGGCTATGGGGATAGGAAGTGATATACAGTCCAGAAATTAATCTCTGAAAGCGATGGTAAATATTTGCATAGCTGTTAAGTCAACGTATGACATATATAAAGCTGCATACGGGTATATCATTGTGCAAGCTCTGAGACCGTCTGATTATTTATCGCTATGAAACACAATCAACCAAAGGAAATTTCCCTTTGTATTGCCGGAAGTGAACAACTGTCTGTCTCGGTCCGTAATTAAACATCCTCACACAGCGGAAGGCAGATTAACCCAAAGACCTACAGCTTGTTTTACAAAGGGGAGTAGCGTAAGTTTTTACGTAACTGTCCTAGCAATGTATCTCTACATTATGGGTTGCTATTGGTACGTTAAAACTTGCGCTACGCGGCTTTGTGAAACATGCTCCAGTCCTAGTACACAGCAATCAGGAAAAAGAGAATCACATAAAAGTAGTAGTATATGTGCCCAAATGTTTCACAGCCGTCATGTTGTTAAAAATTCGAACTGTTTCCATAAACTTTGATTGTCACGACAATGAAAGGTTTTGGCGGCCATCGAAAACCTAAATCGTTGACGTTAGAATGAAGAAATCCCTTTAGTATGTGACCTGCATAAACTGAAGAATAATCAACCCGATTGAACGTCCATTAATTCTAAACCAAAGTTAGTTCAAAACACTGTTTTAGCGTACATTCTCTATATATTGAAGGCACTAGCAAGCTTCTGAATTTTACGCCTGGAGAAAAATAACCGATAATTTCCACATTCTGTTTTAACCGAAAAATATCCAAATGTTGTGATCTGATGCTTGTATGATCAATTGGGAGGATGTCCAAAGTGATTGAAATGCAGGAATGAGAAAGCACTTTGGAAACTGCCGTTCAGGATCAATGTACTTGTAAACAACAATGCCCTGATTAGCTTTATACCTTCAGGTATAGGCCTCATAATAAAATATATGCGTAAAGGGCTACATGCTAGGTCTGCACCTGGCCGTAGTACGCTTCCGTACGTTTCCCTTAGAATTAAGGAGCGTACATTTTTGGTGCTTGGTGCATTTACATTTTCTAGCTCAAACTGATTTCAAAGACTTTTATATACAGTCTCAGAATTGTCCTACGATAACCTCCCACATTCGGGATACAGATTTGCCGGAGGCACGAGTAGAATGCGTTTCTAGAACTAACCAAACGATATGCTAAACTAAACGTAGACATAATGAACAGTAAAACCGATTGACTCAATAGGAAGGTTCATTCATAATAGAATATCATAATCTATTGTATCTATCAATGTTTTTTAACAAAAATTAAAATTTATCTAAACATGTTGAAGTAATCTTTTTCTTGAATCCCTTTTTATCTCCATCAGTACAAAGGCCTTATGTTCCATCACTGCATAAACATTTTGCTATTCTTCAAATTTCGTGAATAGCCTTTCCGTGTGGCAGCTTCATTGAACTGATAGCATTGTTTTTTTAGTTCCCTGTCTCCAGTTAAATTCTTGTCAGTTGTTCCGTCATTCAGTCCTGGACACAGCCATTTTTCTTACAGTTTGCTTTGAAGATTTTGAAAGGTAAGTATTCCCTTTTAAATCATACCATAATGGAAACAAGCTAGATCTTGTGAACGAAAATTTATCATTTGCAACGCAATAATTTATGGGTCAGCCATATAGAGGAGGCCGGTTGGCTGAATGGATAAGACAGCCGGCATTTAGAGCTAGCGATAGGTGCCATACTCTGGGACCTGGTTTCGATTCCCGTTTCGTGCGTCACCCAAAATACGGTAGAGGAATTTCTATCATATTTTCAAGAAAGTGTAATCCAAAAATAACGAGAATACTGTTATGCCCCCTTTCTAAAAGACGCTAATTAATTAAACTTAGCCATATAAAGGTCTAATTGACATACCCCCTTTTTGGACGCAATTCGTGTGAAACTTGTATCCATGGTTACTTTAATCAAGAAGATACTCCAATTGTGTCCGGGTGTTTATAAATATATGATACTGTGGATAAGTCCTGATGTTTGGGAAAGTGGACCGAGATACTTCTTTCTACGGTTTCAATGATGTATTATTCTCTAGGTTAAATGATTATCAATTTTTTTTTCTTCTGTTGACAAATATTGATTTTTTTCATTTATTTTTTTTGTCCATTTACACGTTTGGACACAGAAGGACAACTATTGAGCTATTTCGCAATTAGGCTGCAGCAATTAATAACAATGTTTTTTTGTTTTTGAGGCCAGAAGTGGTTTTAATCGATTGCGACCAACACTAACCAGGGGATTGAAATAGAAAGCAATACTTTATATTTCTACGTCATCGCAGCAGCATTGTTGCTCCAAAGTATGTAGTAAATCCCTTTAGCTAACAATCTTGACGGCATTAATTTATATTTCTACGTCATCGCAGCAGCATTGTTGCTCCAAAGTATGTAGTAAATCCCTTTAGCTAACAATCTTGATAGCATTACTTTATATTTCTACGTCATCGCAGCAGCATTGTTGCTCCAAAGTATGTAGTAAATCCCTTTAGCTAACAATCTTGACGGCATTACTTTATATTTCTACGTCATCGCAGCAGCATTGTTGCTCCAAAGTATGTAGTAAATCCCTTTAGCTAACAATCTTTACAGCATTTGTACTAACCCGGGTGTAAACTGTTGTATCATCAGGCATACAAGTTGGTGAATTCATGTTTTACGCCGCACTTACGATTATTTCACCTTTACGGCGGTCAACATATATACTTGATGTCACCGTAAATAGTCGCTCAAGCATTTCCAGTCTTCGTTGTCTTAACAGAAATTGGACATTTTCCAAATTTATTTTAGAATTTTGCTCGATCAGCATTTAAGTAATTGCCGGCATGTACTTGCGGGAAGGTCGGATGCTACATCTTGCTTCTTCCCGACGACGTCAGGACTATTTGTGTAGAATTGTGTACATTTTTGATAAAACTTCTGCTAAATAGATAAACACGATTTGATTGACTTTGGATGAAAGGTAGTAGGTCGATTTTCAGCGAAAAATGTACAATTAACGAGCAATTCAAATTATGTGGCTTACTGTCTGACACACGGTTTTGGGTTAATGTAAACAGAGGTCCTACATGGGTGGACCCTATACTGTAGTGAGTTGTGAAAGCGTTACTAATATAGAAACTCCAGCCTGACTAAAACTAAAAGTAAATAACTCAGCTGCTATATAATTAAAAAATCGTATTAAACTCATCATATAACGGTCTTTCAGGGTTAAGAATTTTACCAGGATTTATGTGTACAACAGTAAACCGTCACAATTTTTGGAATTTTTAACTACCCTCAAAAGCGCGGTGCCCTTTTAAGTGGAAGTGCCAAACACTAATAAACAATTTAACTGTCTGCCAAATTTACAAACTGGGACACTTTTTTCTGTAAACGGAAAATAAATTAAATCAATATAATAAATGGAAATGCAGATTTAATTCTATAGCTCAATTGTTAGTTTAATAAAGTTAGTTAATAAGCATAATTATATGTTCCTGTTTATTATTCAAAAAATTGATACTGCATTTTTCAACTCCAATTTGCTTTATTGGTCGCTCATTGGCTTCATCTTTTCCCTAAAATATTTTATTTTAGATTTTAAAAATATATATTCTCATTGACGTATCAACAGCTGTTTCGAATATGAATGACATAAACACCGTCGTTTACAACATAAATGCTATAAAAATTGACCTGATTTTTTTTCTTTTTGGTTATAGTTTAACATCGTTAATGTATTGTTTTAGTGTTTTACCTGACCGTCGTGTCTGCATCGTGTTATTCGTGTTTGAAAGATTGTACAAAGAAGGGTGGGTTGCCTTGGATATGTAAGGCATATACCTGTGTCCAAGAATGCTAAAGATTAAGTAAGTATTATTTATTTTTGTTTGTTGATTGGTTGATGTTAATCGCCGCAGTCCAAATTATTTTGATTATAGTGCAGCGTCTCCAGGTTTTATAGGGGAGGAAACCTCCAACCTTCAATTTTATTTTTTTTAATTTTGTCTGAGTGTGATTCGAACCCGCGCTCCATCGATAGGAGGCCTAAGAGATAATCGTTCTGCCAACTGAGCCTCCGAGGCCCCGCTGGTCATTAGGGGCCTTATATCTTCTACCTGATAGCTACTTAAAGTGACATGAGCTGCCACAATGTTGATATTTTGTCGTTAAAACAGAATGTTGAAATTATTGGCTATTTTTCTCAAGGCGTATAATTCAGAAACTTTTTAGTGCTTCTATAGTCTCGGAAAATGTACGATAAAGCATTGTTTTAAACTAACTTTCACTTAGAATGAATGAATGGTCGTCCCGGTTATTTAAATTTTGACTATTCCGGTTCGTATAGGCCACATACTGTATGGATTTTTCTCATTCCAACGCAAATCATTTAGTTTTTCGATGGCCTTCAAAGCCTCTTACTGTCGTGACGATCAGAAATTATGAAAAAAGTGTGAAATTTGGCAGCTCATGCCCCTTTAATTAAGCAAAATGACCTGCAAGAAAAGCTAGCAATTCGCTTGGAGTTTTCTCCCAAGTAGAGAAAATAATCGGGTTTTTAAGTAAACTATAGTCTCGAGTTTTATTTTAGCGAATGTTTTCCGATTTACTTTAAAAAAAAAAACAAATAAATCTGTGTTCATGATATATTTTACTTTTATTCGACCGTCAATGATTTCGTTTTTATATGAACCTTAACCACTTGTATTCTCTGGCATATAGATGAGCCGAGGGGCTGGGGGAACTGTAAGTCGGCAGAGTCGAAGTCAAACGCAAACCTTTCATCGAAACCCACTCAGTCCAAATACGAAAACTGACAAATTTCTGAGTCAATTCAATGTTAGTATTTATAGCTTATAAAAAGGCAAGACCCCTCTCCCCCCTCCCAAACCAACACTTCACCCCCCCCCCCCCAGCACACACAGATGGATTGGTTTCCAAACGTAATTTAGGGCAATGTACAGGAGTCCAATTTTTTGCCCAGAATTTATGACAATTACTTATGCAATTTTTGGGCTTATTAATGCAGAAAACGACACCTTTACTCGTCTTTTGTCCAAACCGATGTTTCGGTTTTTAATACACCGCACGCCCCCCCCCCCCCCCCAACTCTCCGACGACCAGTTGGTATCTTACCTGTATAATAGTACTGAACATTGTGCATACAAATGATGCTCATTTCAGATAGGCTATAGATTTAACCCTGCAACAAAGTTGCAGCAATTCTCACTACAATGGTTATAAACGGTGTTAAATACTCAAATGGATTCGTCACACTAGCTCTCGTAACGACGATTTCGGTAACAACAAAAAATTAAATACCTAATTTATAATTTATATGCCGGCGAGATTTAAATGTATTTCTTGTTTTCGCGGCGAGATTTAAGAAATGATTTCGCGTTCTCGCGGCGAAAACTCGAAAACAAGAAATGGCACAAATAAAGCACTTTTTGCTAATTCTCGAGTTTTCGAGATTATATTTGTTATCGTGTTTTCGCATTCTCGCGGCGAGATTTTAGTTTTATTTCATGTTCTCGCATTCTCGCGGCGAGATTTTAGTTTAATTTCGTATTCTCGCGTTTTTGCCTCCTAATTCTCTCAGCGAAAACGCGAAATGGCACAATTAGCCACCATACTAATACAAACAATATACAATGTAAAGTTCAACTTCACCGACGACGACAGCGAACCTCGATGTTTGTCGTCGCGCGAAGGCAAACGCGGGATTCTCCTTCGGAATAAGTATGCTATGGAAATATTTTCCAACAATAAACAAATTATTGCGATATGAAAATAACAACTTTTGACATTTGTAAGTTGTTGGTGTCTTGAACATCCAAAGTGGCGCTATTTTATCATACGCTGTGTATGTGATGAGGCCAAATTTAGGTCACGATGTAGGTCAACGAATCGCTCAGTTTGTCCCAAAAAATGCACCAAAATCTCACTCATAATTATATAATGAATAGAATTTTTGATGTTTTATGGAAAAATGCCATTTATATTTAATCTCGTGGATGAACACATGTACAGCTTTTTTATCCACTCAATGACATATAAATGGTATTTACCGATAAAAAACAAATATCCCCTATATATCACGGGAACCGTTTCTAATATATCCCGGTAGATTTACTGATCTTTCGCGCCTCAATGCTTTTGTTTTCATGTACACTGTCATTGTTTTAGATCTTAAATTCTAAATTAATTGTGTTTTATTTTTAGATCCTTCTTACCGATGGTAAAAGTGTGTAGAATTATCAGTCTTGATAACGTCCACCAAAATGGCTGTAACTATTGAAATAAACAGACTGTAAATTGTAAGCAGTGTTTCCGTGTATTTTTTTTCAATTTCCTGTTCATTTTTTTTCAATTTAGATTTGTTATCTCAGAATTTCCTGAACTACACATTTTCAGATATTTGTTCTTTGAACATGATTGGTTGATGTTTTACGCCTCACTCAAGATTATTTGATTTATATTGAGGCGTTTCTAGGTTTGGGGGAGGAAACCGGGCTAATTGCTCGAAGTAAACCCCCAGCCTTCGGCGAGTACCTGCTAACTGTTCCACATTCTTCGATTGAGTGAAAAATCCACTTTGTGTATACATTAACCAAATCGTCTAAACAATCAAACCAATTATTTAAAATCTAAATACAAATGGGTAAGGGGTCAGTTGTCAGGTGGAACAAGAAACAAATGAGTTAAAGATCAGTTGTCAATTGGATCAAATGCCTCGTGAAACAAATGGGTGATAGATGAATTTTCTGGTGGAACAAATGCCTCGTTATAAACAAATGTGTAATAGATCAATTTTCTGGTGGAACAAATGTCTCGTTATAAACAAATGTGTAATAGATCAATTTTCTGGTGGAACAAATGCCTCGTTATAAACAAATGTGTAATAGATCAATTTTCTGGTGGAACAAATGCCTCGTTATAAACAAATGTGTAATAGATGAATTTTCTGGTGGAACAAATGCCTCGTTATAAACAAATGGGTGATAGATCAGTTGTGTGTGAAACAAATGTCTCGTGAAACAAATGTGTAATAGATCAATTTTCTGGTGGAACAAATGTCTCGTTATAAACAAATGTGTAATAGACCAATTTTCTGGTGGAACAAATGCCTCGTTATAAACAAATGTGTAATAGATCAATTTTCTGGTGGAACAAATGTCTCGTTATAAACAAATGTGTAATAGATCAATTTTCTGGTGGAACAAATGCCTCGTTATAAACAAATGGGTGATAGATCAGTTGACTGTGAAACACATGTCTAGTGAAACAAATGGGTGACAAATGTAATAGGAATCCAAAATGTCTTATAAAGTTATTATTTACACTTGACAGCTTATTGCTTTGGTACATTGTTTGATGAGCTTATTACACGTCTTGTAACTGTTACAATTATTCAAAATGATCTGCTGGAAAATGTTCTCCAGATTGCCATGAATTTGATCATCTGTTTATAAAACAATGGGATTTTACCCGCTGATTTACCAGTACTATATAGTTACAACGAAGCAAGGAATTAACACCCCAAATCGGTTGGCAATGTCTTTGGGAATTATTTTCCAAGAATTGTACCCTGGGCCAAATCAACGTTTAATCCACACAAGTTTCAAAGCTCAATTAAGTATGCTAAAATCTGGTGTATTGCACAATCTGTGGAATGAATCGGTCGTTCTCTTCTTCTCTACCATGTCACCAAATAAAACTAAAAATGTCTTTAAAGTGGAATGAGCTGCCCAAATGTTGATATTTTGACGTTAAAACAGGATGTTGAAATTATTCTCTATTTTTCTCAAGACATACAATTCATAAGCTTTCTAGTCTCGTAGATGTACGATAAAGTATTGTTTTGAACTAACTTTGGCTTAGAATGAATGAATGGTCGTCCCAGTTATTATTTAGCTATTCTTTAGTTTTTCAGAGCCTCTTACTGTCGTGACGATCAGAAATGTGTGAATTTTGGCAGCTCATGCTTCAGATTAAATTGCTTGGTTGGAGATTGTGAGAATTATACTTGTCCGATAAACGAGCCTGGATAAACCTTCCGACTCTGACAGTAGTACCTTTCCTGAATTAGTATATTAACCGACACTGATTAACCCGGAAAAAATTCCGGGCCAGGGTGAGAATCGAACTCACGACTTAGAGTTACCGTCCCACCGCTCTACCAACTGAGCTACCCGGCCCTACTGGGAATGGTTTGCTTAATAGATTCTCTTAAATACACACAGAGCTTAAATCAAACCCATTAGTACCTTTCCTATCATTGTAGGGGGCCTCCGTGGCTCAGTAGGTAGAGCGTTGGACGCTCAATCCAAACAGCCTTCTACCAATGGGTCGCGGGTTCGAATCCCACTCAGTCCAAAAATTGGAAAATTTTCTGACTGGGTTTTCACTCGAACGACCTATGTGGGATGGTTGTCAGTTACCAGCGGAAGGTCGTGAGTTTCCTCCGGGCACAGAGCCCGGTTTCCTCCCACAATAAAACTGACAACGCCGCCATATAGGTGAAATAATCTTGAGCGCTGCGTAAAACACCAAACAATCAATCAATCAACCTATCATTGTAAGTCATCTACCCAAACATATGTTAAAACGGTTCTGCAGTTTTTTTTGTGTTTGATTCGAGGTTCTCTTTCTGTAGTTTCTTTCTATGAAATCATGGAAATCTGAGAAATGAGAAATGCTAGCATCCACTGAGGACCTATTGGCTAGTGTTAGAGTGCTGTCATCCGCCAAATATATTCCTTTTATTTCATTGTCATCAATTTGAATGCTCTTTATTTCTGCAGAGTGTCTTTTTGTGATTAAAACCTCGGAACTTATAATGCATAAAGGACACTCCTGGGCAACTCCTCTCTGGTTTGTGAACCAATTTGTAGAGACCCTCAGCTACTGATATTTGTATATATAATAATTAAATCGTCTTGGTTATATTGTCAGGATTTTAGAACTCTAAACATAAAGGAGTACTCAACTGAATCAAACGCTTTCTCAAAGTCGAGGAAAAGGAAATACGTTTATATAGCGGTCTTTTAATTGTGGCCAAAACTTCTGGTAGAACTCGCTACTTAAACCATCACAACCTGGGGGTTTGTTCAAGTTAATGCTTAGCAGTGGAATAAAGCTCCACTTCTGTTATCGGAGCATCAAGATTACATTTATCCAAGTCTGGAAGCTGGATTAATTTCACATGTTTCAATATACAGCCTTAAGTTGAGAGTGTTGTTTAGATTTGTATATAATGGTTGACTCAAATTTACCAATGTGGTTGATTATATATAGCGTGGACGAATGATTTCCTTCCCTTCCTTATCTATTAGTTTAGTTATATGCTTGTTGGAACACCTTGTCTTTTCCAGATTAAAGAAGCATTTTGTACTTTGTCCCTGTGCTTTGCCCATCTAACTTTAGCCCTAACACTAGCACCATGAGGCTTTGTAATATACAAGTTATCTAATTTGACCTGTGTGTCTTCGAACTCTTTTCTCAATTCAACGGTAGGTGATGTGTCTAACTGTCTATCGAAAATGGACAATTATTTAATCAGTTGCCTTTCCAGATCGAGATGCTCTGACTTTTGCTAGAATAGGTAATCAAAATATCTATTACTTTCACCAATTCCCATTGTTTTAGCGATTCCATTATGTGTATAAAATTAGCTGCCGGTTCCCGATTCGTTCCTTATTCAAAGTCTATATTGTCTCCCCATTTGTTCCTTACTCGTTCCTTAATGGGGGAAAAAGCCCTAATTTCTAGCATTATAATACATAAATCTTTACCAACGAGACATGCCCTACCGAATGACAGCGTTAGTTCCGAATTTCTCCACCAGGGTCGAATAAGAAACCCGTCCCCCGAATAAGGAGCTGGGTCTATACAGCTATTAATATCCAATCTAGAGCAAACAAACTTAGTACAACGGACGCTCAGACATGCCCTATAGAATGGCATCGTTAGTTCCGAATTCCACCACCAGGTGGCGAATAGGGAACCCGACTCAGAGTAAGGAGCTGAGCCAATACAGCCTTTGATATTCAATGGAGAGCACCGTTGGTTCTGAATTCCACCGCTATGGGGCGAATCGGAAACCCGCCTCCGAATAAGGAGCTGGGTCTATACAGCCTTAAATATTCAATCTAGAGCAACCAAACTTAGTACATGTGCACTCCCAGACATGCCCTACATAATGAGACCGTTAGTTCTGAATTCCACCGCTAGGGGCGAATCGGGAACCCGCCTCCGAATAAGGAGCTGGGTCTATACAGCCTTTGATATTCAATCTAGAGCAACCAAACTTAGTACATGTGCACTCCCAGACATGCCCTATATAATAATACAGTTTTGAATTCCACCGCTAAAATATTTACCTGACAGAAATAGAGCTCTCCAAAATAGAGTGCAAAACTATATACACAATTGTTTGTTGATTACTGGATTGGTGTTTTACGCCGCACTCCAGATTATTTCACTTATATGGCGGCTTTGCCAGGTTAAGTGGGGGTGGGGGGGGGGGGCTATTTGCCTGGAGGAAACCTCCGACCTTCGGCGCGCACCTGGCAAGTCTTCCACATACGGCCATCAAGTGAAAAATCAATTCAGGAATTTTTGGTCTGAGTTGGATTCGAACCCATGCCGCATCGATGAAAGGCCTGTGTCGGGCTGGGTAAGGATCAATCTAACCGTCTGAGCGACCGAGGCCACACATTTTTGTTGAAATTTGTTGAAAGTCTAAAAGACATATGTATTCCAACATTCGGTTCATTAGTTGAAGACCCCCTTGCCGCCGTAGCCTGTTAAACATTTTTTTAAGAAAACCAATTTATATGAGCTTACTACAACTAAAACCACTAAAATAAAACATATGACACATAAAACATGTCCAGTTAGATTTACAATATAGAAATGGGGGTGAAAAACAAACGAAGAATCGAAGCCTGATTACAGCAACAACAATCAGTGTCGGTTAACTTAGTGGTTGAATTACCCTCAGTTCAGGCCTTTTTATCTGTTGTTTACACTCCTAAAATTATCGGCAGGCTTTTCGAGTCACTCTTGCCCAATCGCCAGTCTGTATTTCCCAGATAAAATACGTCAAATTATATTGTGCTGTTAGATCACTCACTAGACTCAGCCATTACGTGGCGCTTGTGTGCATGCTAAGGTTTGGGGTTTGTTGACATTGCGGGTACCTGATAAATCTAATTTTCAATTTCAAATAAAAAATACTAAATGATGCCCAAACCATTTTTTGGTAGGAATAGAAAGTTCCTAACTTCTACTGTCTGGGAAAAATACAGAAAACCGCCTACAGTTGTTTATGTAAACAGTATTCTGGATTTTCGCGGCAAGTGTGCCTTTAATAACGAGGGCGTAAACTCAAGTTGCTCATCATTTAAAGTGGCAGCTGCCAAAATTCACACTCTTTTCATAATTTCGGATCGCCACGACAGTAAGAGGCTTTGAAGGCCATCGAAAAAGTAAATGATTGGCGTTGGAATGAGGAAAATCCATACAGTATGTGGCCTGTACGAACCGAAAAGGTGTTAAAAAAGTAAACAAATTTAAATAATTTTCGTGTCTCTAGCCATCAGGGTTTTCTTACGTGTCTCTATCCATCAGGGTTTTCTTACGTGTCTCTAGCCACCATGGTTTTCTTACGTGTCTCTAGCCATCGGGGTTTTCTTGAATACTTTAAAGAAAGAATAACTTCCATCTACAGGAACCAGCAGAAGGTTGAAGATTTCCTTTGTCCTTACTACCCTGATACGGCCACCGTCGCCATAAATCAGAATTTCACATATGGTGGGATTTTTTGAGGTGGCCGAAAGAAGGAGTCCCCGACCTCCCGTTTGTATTTGACTATAAAATCCACTGACTATAATTCCACTTACGTTCGATTGGCCTTGAAGCAAAAC
Organism: Lepidochitona cinerea; assembly: GCA_963971465.1. Taxonomy (NCBI): domain Eukaryota; kingdom Metazoa; phylum Mollusca; class Polyplacophora; order Chitonida; family Tonicellidae; genus Lepidochitona; species Lepidochitona cinerea. The sequence continues at coordinate 18,187,334 of OZ020563.1, read as the reverse complement.
ATAGAAGCATTTTTCATGTAGCGTAAGGTGGAATGTTTGAAATGGGTGCTCTTGGCGCGAGAAAATTTGTTTCATAAAAGTTAAATCTCGAAGCTTAATGATTTTTTTTTTCATTCAGCGTTCTGACGCTTAATGAAAAAATCTTCATTAAGCGTCGATTTTTCACTAAGCGTTGTAACATACACCTCAAGAGTATTACAAGGCTTCATCGATAACTTTGGAACATTTTTGCTACTCTAGTTAGGCGTTAATGTCATTTATTGTTTTATTACAATGACGAAAAATTAGTTAACTCTGTTTCAATTAAATGTTCCTTACATTGGGCCGCTTGAAACGTATATGTGTCAATTTCATCCAAATTAGTTTATTTAATTGTAAAAGTCGATCGCATTCATCAAAATCCACTATACATAACGGGATGTACATACAACGGAAATATTTTCGTTTATTTAAGTGTGATAGTCGATCAGGTAGATCAAAATTGGCCTAATTCTAGTCCGTACTGACTGTCTTACATTGTGTTTATAGTGAGGTAGAGCAGAGAGACCAGCGATAGCTAGCACGGCATGACATATATCAAACTACAATTTACATATCGGGCTCTACAGACAAAGGACATGTTTTCGTTTATTAAATTGGGATAGTCGATCACATATATCAAACTACAATTTACATAGTGGGATGTACATAGAACTGAAATGTTTTCGTTTATTTAATTGTGATAGTCGATCACATATATCAAACTACAATTTACATAGCGGGATGTACATAGAACTGAAATGTTTTCGTTTATTTAATTGTGATAGTCGATCATATATATCAAACTACAATTTACATAGCGGGATGTACATAGAACGGAAATGTTTTCGTTTATTTAATTGAGATAGTCGATCACATATATCAAACTACAATTTACATAGCGGGATGTACATAGAACGGAAATGTTTTCGTTTATTTAATTGTGATAGTCGATCACATATATCAAACTACAATTTATATAGCGGGATGTACATAGAACGGAAATGTTTTCGTTTATTTAATTGTGATAGTCGATCACATATATCAAAGTACAATTTACATAGCGGGATGAACATACAACGGAAATGTTTTCATTATTTAATTGTGATAGTCGATCACATATGTCAAACTATATTTTACATAGCGGGATGTACATACAATGGAAATGTTTTCGTTTATATAATTGTGATAGTCGATCACATATACCAAAGTACAATTTACATAGCGGGATGTACATACAACGGAAATGTTTTCGTTTATTTAATTGTGATAGTCGATCACATATATCAAAGTACAATTTACATAGCGGGATGTACATACAACGGAAATGTTTTCGTTCGTTTAGTTGTGATAGTCGATCACATTCATCAAAATTGGCCTTATTCTAGTCCGTAATGACTGCCTCACATATTGTGTTTATAGTGAGTAGAGCAGAGAGAACAGTGAGAGCTAGCACACATAACTTGCTGTGCTCGAACACATGATTTTCTGGCTATGAATAGTCGCCCACCCCTACGCCCGTCCCCTTAATCCACTGTTACCGTCACCCGTGCAAGACTACACAAATTTTCCTTATGGTACATTATGTAAATAAACCGTACTGTTCAGGTATATATAGAAATGTAAAGACTTCCTGAAATAAACCGTCCTTGGGACGTCTTTCACGAATGGCATTAAATCCTGATGGTTTATGCTGCTATGTCTACTTTGCAAGATCTAGAGCCCAGTTCACACAGGAGTTCCATTGTGCACAGATTTCTTACTTAGGAATGGAGTAATTTTGTCGTGTGGGTACAGTCCATTTTTTTATCCTATTGATCGTTTTGTTTAAATCCTCACGAAAAATGTTTTCCTATTTGAGGTCTGGTTTGATTGCCTTCAGTTTTACCAACGTCCAATATGAAGTTATTGATTTTAATAATTTTGTCAAAAACAGTTTAACAAACCATTGTGTTACGATACCGAATGATAATAAAAGGAAGTAACAACAAACCAGCAGATTTTATGTACAAATTTTGATTTATATTAAAAAGCAAACGGACTAACTTATTTACAGGCAAATATTACATAAACGTTGGAAAGAAAACATATATCAATATGACTTACTTATACAGGTTAAGTAATTACAGTTCCTAGAAATCTGTATCCTTCACAAAGTTCACTGGTTTAAATCCGATGACCACGAATCGACGAAATATAGATTCCCAGAATGAATCTTGAAGACACAATGGTAAATCCGCAGGATAGAATATTGAAAACACACTGGTTTAGCACACTGGTGGTATATCCACAGAATAAATTCTTGACAGAATTTACAAGTCAGGTATCACTGACAAAGCAGGCCGAATATCTTATTCAAAGATAGTAAACTGAGTTCAGATAGAAATCTGACTCATATCAGGCCGTAGCATCCAAAGTATATCGAGACCAGTTCAAAACTGACTCTATGTCATAAGACGAATATCGTATTCAAGATAGCAGCTTACTAGCTGTATCATACAGAGTCCAGATATAAATCTGAACCATAACAAAATATAGCTTGTATATAGCACTCGAGACCAGCTGCAAACTGACTGACTAATAACGATAAAACAACGTCTTTTATACACTCTCAGTACTTCCAGAAAGATCTGAACATTTGCATACAAATAGAGTATTTCGAGAATCTTCTCGGATCTACGCATTATTTCCAACAAGTTATGAATTAAACAATATAGGCTTGAGATTACCTCACTGCAGTGACTAGAACTTTCCAAGGAGTCGTCATAGTAACAGTTGGGAATATAGGTCAAAATTGAAACAATGTTTAAAGTTAGCAAACAAACAGACAATACGTCACAATCGAGAAAATTCTAAGACAATCAAAATAGATACATATGCAGTTCAGCTGTACGTAACACCCTCCCCCTTCAGAGAAAGAAAGTTTTGTAACTTTCAAAAACTTTCTTTTAAAAAAGGTACAATAGAAATATATACTGACAGATAGTGTTATTTACAATCTAGATAAACAATTCGAAACTTATTCAAAACACTATGGGGTTAGGATCACCAAACACAATAATAGGTTGATTACACTCTAATTTAAATGAATTAAAAATCAGGTGCTAAGAAAACTGGATCGCTAAAGAGTATGGCTTTAATCTTTTCAAAAGAGGCTTGACATTTATCAGACCAAATCAATTGCAAATTAGTCAAAGGCTTAGAAAGTGAAGGGAAATTTTGACAAAACTTCCTAAGATATACAGCCATACCCAAGAAGCGTTTCAGTTGTCTTTTACAATCAGGCACCGGGAAATGTGAAATGACGTCAACTTTAACTTTAAATTTAACTGGTGTGACCTGACCCTGACCGAAGACACATACGTGATAAATGTCTGTGACACGTCGAAACACACTTTCTACAAGACCGATATTCAAATTGGCTTTACTAAATCTCTGGAAGAGTTCAATTCTGTCAAGGTGGTCTTTTATAGGCGAAGAATTGCCAACACAATCATCACGAAAGTTAACAGAAGTCCTAGATGGAGCATCAGGAAATAAATGTGAACAGTCAGAGATCAATGTTTGTAGTTTATCCTGTTGATAAGGTTCCAAACGACACCGTTTTACGGAAATGGTTTTAGGAATTCCAGAGTCCTCCGATTGTGTCGGTAACTTGGAATCCGACGTTGGTGTTCCATAATCCTGGAATGTAGACTCTTCGACGAAAGAATTGTCAGGGTCAGTAGAAACTACGTTAATTTGTAAAATAGATTCATTGTTAACGTCATTTCTATTGGTATGACATGATTGATATGCTTTGCGCCGATCAGGAGTCTGAACTAAATAATTAAGATCACTTAAGTCCTTATCAACAATATTAGGATCAGTTATGCTAGAATCTGACTCACAATAATAAATAGTTGCGTCTGATGCAACATCCATATCCAGAACATTTGAAATAAAATTATCTTTAGATTTATCAATCATTAAAACATTGTTAGGTAAGCATTCCATCTTTTCAAATGAACAATCAGTAAGAAAATCACAAAATGAATTGGCTTTAAACAAATCAGCCAAAAACGTGTCCTCTAAGTCAGCATAGTTGTTATCAAGGCTATTTTCATTAGATAGGACTACGTTATTTTTACTCATAACATTTGTTACAGTACATGAAGGGTACGAGTTAGGTTTTTCTTGCTTGTTTTGACCAGTGTTAATAACTGTACATGGTTTGCTAGATACAGTGGATTCAACATTTACTTTATCACCAGCTAGGTCATTACCTAACAACAAATGAATACCATCAAATGGTAATGAAGGTCTAATACCAACACTAACAGGGCCGGATACAATGTCCGAATTTAAATACACATTATGTAATGAGACTGACTCAGTAGAATTGACACCTGTTATTAAAGCATCGTTGCCTGAGTAAGAACTTTCTGAAAATGGCAACGCTTTAGACAACATAAGAGACTGAGATGCGCCTGTATCTCTAAGTATTTTAATTTGGACAGCATTAGAATTATCACTATTAAGTGAAACAGATCCAGTGTGAATAAATGGTTTGAAAACTTTCATTACACCATCATTAAATTCCAATTTTTCATCTTTAATAGGTGGTTTAACATAGCTAACAGCTTGTTTAGTACTATCACTATTCAGTACACATAATCCTGTTGGTTTAAATGAATCTTCTTCATTTTGTTGTCTACTAAGGTCTTTAGGTGGAGGATGTCCACAAGTACATGTAACTGCCTGTTGTGTATTGTCGGTATCCACAAGACACAATCCAGTTGGTTTAGAATAATCATTATCACGATTTGGTTTTAGTTGAAAACAATAAGACTGCAGATGGCCAGGCTTTTTACAATAGTTACATGTAACTCTACTAAATTGTTTATTTTGAAATCTATTTTCATTTCCAGTATTGCCATTATTGCCATTATTACCAGTCTTGCCAGTATTTCCAGTATTACCAGTATTTTGTGGTCTTGATTGATTTTTAAAGTGAGGCTTGTCATTAGGTTTAAAAGAATTTTGAGAACGATCTCTAAATGAAGATTGTTTACCTGGCTTGCTCTCAAATGGAAGTTTGTGAGTGACTGCGTAATTGTCAGCAGCGGTTGCTGCAGACTCTAAATTATCCACCCCCTTCTCCTCAAGATATGTTCTAATATCACTATGGATACAACATTTAAATTCTTCAACTAAAACAATGTCTTTTAAATTGTTGTAATCTCGATTTACCTCTTTAGAAAGACACCATCTCTCAAATAGTTGTTCCTTTTTCCTAGCAAATTCAGTGTAGGTTTCATCTTTATTTTTTTCACAATTTCGAAACTTTTGACGATAAGCCTCTGGAACCAGGTTATAAGCTTGTAGTATTTTATGTTTGACTGTGTCAAAACTTTTAGACTGCTCTACAGATAATGATGTATACACATCCATAGCTTTACCGACAAGTACGCTTTGTAAAAGCATAGTCCAATATTCTTTAGGCCAGTTTAAATTTTCAGCTATTTTTTCAAATGACAGAAAATATTTGTCAATATCTTTCTCACGGAATGGTGGAACTAATCTAATATTATGAGCTAAATCAAATTTACAATCCCTTTCAGACTTTTGCTGAATTTCTGAATGTCTAATTTCCATTTCCTTTTCAATTCTCATTTTTTCAATCTCCCTCTCATTTTCAAGTTTCATTCGCATCATTTCCTTTTCTTTTTCTAGTTCTTTCTCTCTCATTTCTTTTTCTATTCCTTTTTCTAGTTCTTTCTCTCTCATTTCTTTTTCTAGCTCTTTCTCCCTCATTTCTTTTTCTATTAGTAATTTTTGCATTTCTATTTCTTTATCCATTTTCAATTTTTCTTGTTGAAATAGCCATGATTTATCTGATTCAGGTAAATATTCACTTAATGCACTTTCATCAAACGCTTCAATTTCAACTAAATTTTGAGCAATATCACGTTGTAATATTTGTTTACGAGAGGATTTTTTTAAGTTTAGCCCTAAATAATCGCCTAACAAAAATAACTCGTTCCTACTTAAAGAATCAAAAATATCCTGATCTGGCGCTTGCATGAAATCGTCTGGATTAAAGTCAGACATGGTGAATAAAATCTGCTGGTATAACAAAGATTAAATGCTTAGTTGAATTTAGTTTTAGAATTTCGAATTTTCCCCGAGCATAATCTCGCTCAATGAATTACGAAATTTTCCCGGATAAAGCACCCAATTTTGTTACGATACCGAATGATAATAAAAGGAAGTAACAACAAACCAGCAGATTTTATGTACAAATTTTGATTTATATTAAAAAGCAAACGGACTAACTTATTTACAGGCAAATATTACATAAACGTTGGAAAGAAAACATATATCAATATGACTTACTTATACAGGTTAAGTAATTACAGTTCCTAGAAATCTGTATCCTTCACAAAGTTCACTGGTTTAAATCCGATGACCACGAATCGACGAAATATAGATTCCCAGAATGAATCTTGAAGACACAATGGTAAATCCGCAGGATAGAATATTGAAAACACACTGGTTTAGCACACTGGTGGTATATCCACAGAATAAATTCTTGACAGAATTTACAAGTCAGGTATCACTGACAAAGCAGGCCGAATATCTTATTCAAAGATAGTAAACTGAGTTCAGATAGAAATCTGACTCATATCAGGCCGTAGCATCCAAAGTATATCGAGACCAGTTCCAAACTGACTCTATGTCATAAGACGAATATCGTATTCAAGATAGCAGCTTACTAGCTGTATCATACAGAGTCCAGATATAAATCTGAACCATAACAAAATATAGCTTGTATATAGCACTCGAGACCAGCTGCAAACTGACTGACTAATAACGATAAAACAACGTCTTTTATACACTCTCAGTACTTCCAGAAAGATCTGAACATTTGCATACAAATAGAGTATTTCGAGAATCTTCTCGGATCTACGCATTATTTCCAACAAGTTATGAATTAAACAATATAGGCTTGAGATTACCTCACTGCAGTGACTAGAACTTTCCAAGGAGTCGTCATAGTAACAGTTGGGAATATAGGTCAAAATTGAAACAATGTTTAAAGTTAGCAAACAAACAGACAATACGTCACAATCGAGAAAATTCTAAGACAATCAAAATAGATACATATGCAGTTCAGCTGTACGTAACAATTGAAAGAAGCATGATCTGCCAAAAATAGGGGAATTTTTGTCTAGACCAATTTTGTTCGAATTTCTGACCGATAATACCACTTTTAGTATCTATTCATTAGTACATTATGGACAGCTTCGCTAATGGTATAAAAGGATATTTAGCTGAATTTGCCTGTACTGTAGGCCTATTAACGTGTAGGCCTATTAACGTGTTGGGACATCCTCTTAAATAAGTTATCAAATTAAGTAGACCTCCAATATGTGGTCGTTTTCAAAGTGGCATGAGCTGCCAAAATGTTGATTTTGGTGTTAACAGAATGTGGACATTTTTGGCTATTTTTCTCAAGACTTTTAATTTAGAGGCTTTTTAGTGCTTCTAGTCTTGAAAATGTAGGATAAAGTATTGTTTTGAACTAACTTTGGCTTAGAATCAATTTAATTTTTTTTTACTTTTCGAACACGTTTTCGTACTGTATGTTTTTTCCTCATTCCAAAGCCAATCCTTTAGTTTTTTGATGACCTTCAAAGCTTCTTACTGCCGTGACAATCAGAAGCAATGAACGATGACGATTATAACTATTTTGACGTCGCAGATTTGAATAGATTTCGAAATCCATCCTATATTTGCCATCTTGTTTTGTGGGGGAACCACGATCTTTTTTAAATGCGTGCTATTCGACTGTTTTTATATAGATGTTTGTAGATTGTCATGGTGACTTTCAGAGCTTCCACTTACCGCTGAATAGTTTTAATTGGGGAACCCTTTGTCTGCTTTGTTTACTGACCGAGAATGGACCTTTTTTTTAGGTGCGCAGTACAAGCCGTTGTAGGTGCGCGTGTGGTGCATTTTCCGATGTTTCTTTTCTGACCCACAGAAAAAAAACGGGGAATTCCCAAAATAATTCCTTTTTGAAATGTATATTTTGGGTGGAAAGTCTACTAACTACCTTTCATCAGAGATTGACCACGTCTTATTTTTCTACTAATCATAATCACAACTTACCCGGTGTCTCCTTTTTTTTAAAGGCACACTCTCTGCAAAAATCCCGAATACTGTTTACATTAAAACAGTTGACGGTTTTCTGTATTTACTAGGTATTACTTTTGTGTCTGATTTAACGAAAATTATATACCTTTTTTTTTTTTTTTTTTTTTTGCTTGATATGTATGTCAATCTTTTTATCTACTTTATTGCAGAATTATTACAGCGGGTTGTTTTCCCTGCCGAGGATCTGTACAGAAATCGCTCATTTAATACCATTGAGATTAAATGACCGCTATCGGAATTTCTAATGTGGACCTCCAAGATGACGAATCAATTGGATGCAACAAAGATGGAAGGATGAACTTTTTATTCTGCAGTAAAAGTGAGGGATGAAAATTCATAATGTGATAAACTATTCATTTTAATTATCCTTCTGATTGCAATGTTCTAATGACCTGTTATGAGGACTCTACAAAACGCAGACTTGTACTATATGTATATGGTGACTTAATTTAATGTAAATAACTCTGAACATCGATAAAGACAAACCGAAGAAAGAATTTCGACCATGAAATATGCAACTATACCAAATGTAAATAACGAATATGGTAAATATTGTTTATAAAGACAATTTGTACCCATTTATTGTGTGTATGTGTTTTTTATTTAGGCAATGAAATATGCAAATATACCAAATGTAACTATTTAATCCACTTAATATCATAAAGTAGTAAGAAAACTCCGTAAATATTCATGGTGTAATCTCAATATTTTGACATTATTTAAGCCATGTACTCCATAATTCTCCTGTCTATGACTTGGTTAAAGTCGGAATATTGAGATGTGGCTGAGGATTTTTTTTTTAGTGGCTGAGGATTTTTTCCCCTTGAAAAAGCAGGGGCTATGTCTGGAGGGCCAGCGGGGAGCCGCTCCCCGAGGCCCTCCCCCTTGAAAAAGCAGGGGCTATGTCTGGAGGGCCAGCGGGGAGCCGCTCCCCGAGGCCCTCCCCCTTGAAAAAGCAGGGGCTATGTCTGGAGGGCCAGCGGGGAGCCGCTCCCCGAGGCCCTCCCCCTTGAAAAAGCAGGGGCTATGTCTGGAGGGCCAGCGGGGAGCCGCTCCCCGAGGCCCTCTCCCTTGAAAAAGCAGGGGCTATGTCTGGAGGGCCAGCGGGGAGCCGCTCCCCGAGGCCCTCCCCCTTGAAAAAGCAGGGGCTATGTCTGGAGGGCCAGCGGGGAGCCGCTCCCCGAGGCCCTCCCCCTTGAAAAAGCAGGGGCTATGTCTGGAGGGCCAGCGGGGAGCCGCTCCCCGAGGCCCTCCCCCTTGAAAAAGCAGGGGCTATGTCTGGAGGGCCAGCGGGGAGCCGCTCCCCGAGGCCCTCCCCCTTGAAAAAGCAGGGGCTATGTCTGGAGGGCCAGCGGGGAGCCGCTCCCCGAGGCCCTCCCCCTTGAAAAAGCAGGGGCTATGTCTGGAGGGCCAGCGGGGAGCCGCTCCCCGAGGCCCTCCCCCTTGAAAAAGCAGGGGCTATGTCTGGAGGGCCAGCGGGGAGCCGCTCCCCGAGGCCCTCCCCCTTGAAAAAGCAGGGGCTATGTCTGGAGGGCCAGCGGGGAGCCGCTCCCCGAGGCCCTCCCCCTTGAAAAAGCAGGGGCTATGTCTGGAGGGCCAGCGGGGAGCCGCTCCCCGAGGCCCTCCCCCTTGAAAAAGCAGGGGCTATGTCTGGAGGGCCAGCGGGGAGCCGCTCCCCGAGGCCCTCCCCCTTGAAAAAGCAGGGGCTATGTCTGGAGGGCCAGCGGGGAGCCGCTCCCCGAAGCCCTCCCCCTTGAAAAAGCAGGGGCTATGTCTGGAGGGCCAGCGGGGAGCCGCTCCCCGAGGCCCTCCCCCTTGAAAATTTAAATTGATCTTGGTTGAATTTTGAGATTCGACGCCAACCATTCTGTAATAGAACGCCACGTCTTCTTCTCCATCATTGACATGTATATATTGTAAAATGGACAGCTTTTGTCACAAAACGATGGTTTTTAAAATATCTTGTTTAAATATAAAGTTTCCAGGTGTTTTTCCGACAGTTCAGATGAGCATTTGATCTTTGACCTATAACTTTTCAGGAGGAAATCTCCTAGGATAAAATATACTATAGTTTGTCATACAAATATTGTAAACTCGATGGAAAGCCGTTGTTAACAAAACTAGCATTGGTATGGTAGAATGAAAGTGTGCGAGCTATAGAAAATGTGCCAGTTGTCAGCCCACGTAAAATAATATTTTTTTTATATTGCATGTCTTAACTTTCACAAAAGCAAAAACAATCTAAAGAGATCGAATATTCAAAGATGTTCTGTATTCTGAAGGATCAGACAGTTGTTCTGCTGAATAAAACTTCTCAAGCTAAAATTCGTCACCCGAATCAATACCACGTTTAATTACCACGTTGCAAGGGGCCAAACAAAAGTGACCTCGTGATAATGTAAGGCACCGAAATACTCTGTGTTTTAACTTTCAACATCTATCAGTTTTATAATTGAAGCATTGGAGGATTCCTGATATGTACCGAAACTGAGTCTCTTCTTTACGTTACACAGCATGTGCTTTACCGGGCTAAATAACATATATTAAAAATATCTTTCTAGATGATTTCAGCGTTTGATTAATTTACTACAATTTTTATTTAATTTTTGCGTCTGTAGTGAAGTGTTTGATACATATACTTTCGACGCCATGTGTATTCAGCCCCAAAATACGGTGATTTACCGTATAAAAGGCGCAGACTGTCCGAGGCCACTCGGAACACACTTCGGCTATCTTCGCTCGCTACCAGTCGACTTTGACACGCCTAGGACAGTCTGCGCTTTTTATACGGTAAATCACCGTAGTTTTGAAATCTTGATTCAGCGCTGAACCAGACTCTCCTCCAGTTTTGCAGATTCCAGTCCCTTAACCTGTTGCACCATCGGACCCTTGCAAGTCGATGCTGGTGTCTCACTACTACGCCAAAGTAAGGACGTCTGGCGCGTAAGCCGTATTGACGGAGACATTTACATTATAACATGATCCTGTTCTCATGTGTCAATCACGCACATTTTTGGAAAAATTCATGTTTGAAAAAAAAAATTGGTTGTTGCGTTTCTTTTTTGGGAGAGTATATATACAACATAAGTTGTCATGCTCAATATCAGTTTAAATGTCGCTCCCCGTATAAAATCAAATACAATCTTTTCAAACAGTTTGATCTTAATGCCAAAAAATGTCCAAATTATATCACTTTGAATCAGCTAAAATGCATTCAGTGAACGTCACAGATTCTGTACAGAAATTGACAAGTGGGTTATTGGTGAGACGGTACATTTGTTTCCTGGAAGGCCACAGAAAGTCCACAGAAAAACAAATACTCGAATTAAAGAATGGTTGCCAGTTACCCAAAGTTAAAAATCATTCTTAATGCTACTGGGAAAAATCCAATGACCACGCCAGAACCCCCTAAATGTTCTGTGTACAAAATTAACTGCAATTGTGGAAACCTATACATAGGAGAAACATCCAGGCCCCTCAACATACGATTGAAAGAACACCAAACATCTGTGCTAAATTAGATGGCAAATCAGCCATCTGAGACCATATCCAGGAAAACCCCCAACACACTATTCAATGGGACAAAAAACAAATCTTAGAAACTAACCAAAGCTGCTGGAAGACAAGAAATTTACTTGAAACCATTCACATAAAGAGGATTAGGCCAATACTGAGCAGAGACCAAGGACTATTTATCCCTAACATTTATGATTTATTAATCTTAAGAGAACCCCACAGAGTTTAAACCCTTTAATCCCCATTTAAATGTTTTATTGTTTTGAGAGTTTGTTGTTATATCCTTTGTTATGGTTTAGTATAAATAATCATCTTGCATATTTGTTACTCATCGCTTGATAACGGTGTTAGGAGCTACATCGAAACGTCGTGTTCCAAATAAACCAAGAAGTTGTAAATCCATACACAAGAATGTTCTTTCCTTCGTTATTATGCTCAACTTCTAAAGGCCACTTAAACAAGTGGTGTAAAAAGTTCGGTTAACGACATCTGTCAAACTCAATTCGTATTTTGGAAAATTCAATATGAAAAAATTGATGGGTTTGCAGCCACACATTATAGATTATCCCACCTCACACTGAATACTTCTTGTTCATTGGTTCAAACCTGTCACATGGAGACCTTGTATATTCCATATTACGTCGCCGTGCTGATCCATACAGGGCGACTACCATATATGGCTAGTGACGTCATGTCTAGACAGTTGTCTGGTCGTGCCATACATATGAGAAAATAGCTTTTGGAGTTCATTTTCTGCCTTTTATGAGAGTCAAGTTTGAGAAAGAAGGGTAGAATATCGTACAAGTTAGGTCTTCATTGGGATAAATTCGTTTCAGGGTTTGTTCGAGGGGGGGATACGGAAATACGCCTCGTCCAATATTCGTTTACTGACCCCATATATTCCCGTATCCCCCCTCGAACAAACCCTGTAAGTAATACGCCATGGTCGAAGCTGTTACATGATTTAATCCCTACTCTGTGGCTTTGTGCCGACGTTTAATAATTTTTCACTCCGAGAGTACGGTACTTCTGGCAAGTAAGTCAAATAGACTTAGGTTGCTGTTTCATGAAATCAATCTGAAAATGGTTCGGTACCCTGCTCAACTATATTCACGATTGTGCTTTTAAGATTTACCCATAATGTTTTTTCGAGGGGAATTTAGTAATTTTAAACTAGAAAGGGTTACGCCTTGAATGATTTCACAATTTAAAAATTATTTTTAATATTCAACCTATAATTGACAGCCGTTTATGTACTCGCTTCTGTGTTTAAATATGCAATAATATTACATTATATTGTATATAAGTCGTTACACCTAAACGCGAGTGGGGATGTCAGACTGTTGTGTATACCGGGCATTTCGCCTTTCAAACTAACTCATAAACGCAGGATGATGCTAATAAGTAATGGCAAGAATTGAAAGGGAACTTACATGTACAAGGTACAAACATGTCTTTAAAAAGTTATCAGGTCTGTTAGTAGACTAAAAACTGGTAACGCATAAAACACTTGTTTGAAGCTAGCACCCTTATCATTTTTTAGATATAGATTCGTCCATGGCGCCATCAGGGAAAAGCAGTTTTTAGTTTGAAACGTTATAAAACGTTAGCTGCAAACGTTTTTTCGACCTAAATATAAATGTTATAAAAACGTTTTTTTAACAATAAATAATTTCTGACGTTTTAAAAATGTTTAATCGATGAGCAAAGGTAACGTTTATATAATGTTAGATGCAAACGTTTTTTCAACGTTAAAAAAAACCCTTTACATTCTATCTGGGTCGCGCCATCAGGGAAAATCAGTTTTAACGTGGGGGTTGCCAATTTTTAGTTTGAAGTAGAAAACAAAGCAAACTACTAAAATTCAGTTTTACTTTACATTAAAGGTAATGTGTTAGAATAGAAATAATGGATTGATTCTGTGAGTATACGCTGCGATAACTGCAAAAAAAAGGAAGTGTCCATTATTTTTGGACGAGGACCGTTTTCACAGCGTATACACAGAGAATCAATCCAGTATTTCTTAAAGTGGCATGAGCTGCTAAAAATTCACACATTTTTCATAATTCCTGATCGTCACGACAGTAAGAGGCTTTGAAGGCCATCGAAAAACTAAACGATTGCCGTTGGAATGAGGCAAATCCATACAGTATGTGGCCTGTACGAACCGAAAACGTGTTCGAAAAGTAATCAAAATTTAAATAACCGGGACGATCATTCATTCATTCTAAGCCAAAGTTAGTTCAAAACATTACTTTATCGTACATTTTCGAGACTAGAAGCACTAAATAGCTTCTGAATTATACGCCTTGAGAAAAATAGATAATAATTTCCACATTCTGTTTTTACGTCAAAATATCAACATTTTGGCAGCTCATGCCGCTTTAATGAATTAAGCTAGGCACAAGAAACGTACATAAACATATGTCCCAGATGCATTTCTTCCAGCAAACATAGGCTTATTCGAAAAATCTCTAGTAATAGATGAATATGAATGATATGTAATCATATTTCATAGTTCATCTATATCAGGGTTATATGCAGTGATTTACATGTACGTATGTCGCTAAACTAAAGTGTAATATATCACTTATAGTCTGACAGTAAAAGAAGACTTATACTTGATTAATTGCTGGTTTGATTTTTAAACAAATTTTTAAACTCAGTCAGAAAACAATTTCCATGCCGAACTCTGTAGGGTTAACAGTGACGCACGGATACAATCTCGATATCGAACCCTATACGCTTTCCCAAGGTCCTATGGGCACAATATCAATGTCCAACTCTCTAAACCCTCGAACAAACCCAATCTCGATGTCGAACTTTCTACGCTTTCCCAATATGGTAGGGCCACAATCCCGATGTCGAACTTTCTAAGCTTTCCCAATATGGTAGGGCCACAATCCCGATGTCGAGCTTTCTAAGCTTTCCCAATGTCATACGCGCCCAATCTCGATGTCGAACTTTCTACGCTTTCCCAATATGGTAGGGCCACAATCCCGATGTCGAACTTTCTAAGCTTTCCCAATGTCATACGCGCCCAATCTCGATGTCGAACTTTCTACGCTTTCCCAATATGGTAGGGCCACAATCCCGATGTCGAACTTTCTAAGCTTTCCCAATGTCATACGCGCCCAATCTCGATGTCGAACTTCTACGCTTTCCCAATATGGTGGGGACACAATCTCGATGTCGAACTTTCTATGCTTTCCCAATGTCATACGCGCCCAATCTCGATGTCGAACTTTCTAGGTTTCCCAATGTTTTACCGATACAATCTCGACGTCTAGCTCACGGCTTTCCAAATGTCATACATCCCAATAGGTATTGTGAAGATGGGATGATTCTCTCATAAAGCATAAGATCATTCCAAAGCTCGCTGACATTACATGATATCGTACAACAGATCAGGAACATTGGTATAAAGTACACTAGTGTCCAAAAGAAACGATACCACATAACTGCAACGAAAAAAAAAACAATGCAGAAGTTTGGCGTTATTCTTGTGAGAAATCAAAATTCATTTCAATCAGATCAGTCTGAAGATGAGTAATCTTCTCTCATCAGAGAACAGAACCTGTGCCCAGTCCCGTCGTTGCCAACGTCGAACTCGGCTGGCCCACATCAATCTGTCGTTCCGGTGCCAAAGCGCCAGGAGCGGTCCGCGGAAGGGATGACGTGACCGGATACCATATTGGCGCAGTCTCCTGTTGACGGCCTGTCTACTGGTCTTGTGTTCCAGTGCTGTAGCCGCTGTGAACGTCGCTGTTACGGTGAGGTTTCTCAGGTGTAATACCAGGGCGTGGTTACTCGTGGTCTTTCACTTCTGGGCCTGTCTGGTGATAGTGATGCCTGCACAGCCCAACCTTCTGGCTACATCGACGTGTAACGCTCCTTGTTGGACCATTCCAACTCTCTCTCTGTCGATGGCTGTCAAACGTGGCATATCTTGTGATCTTGTCGTTGCTGTTATATCAACGTGTATGCTCAGCCCGGTTAAACAGCTTTTCTGCACGTGCAGAACATGCTAAAGAGGGCAATGTCACTTACACGAAATTTACATATTCTCCCGGAAGTGATCAAGTGTTCCCGGTAGTTTTGGTTGGTGCGCTGTGTTTGGGATCTGCAATACGAATTGGCAGGTTTTCATATTACAAGATCAATTCGTAACAGAAATATTTTGAAAACAAGTTAGTATCGTTTCTTTTGGACACCAGTGTATATACAGAACTCAGATATTGTTTCATGGGTCACATTTCATTCACTTCTGTCCTTGTCCACTTGTTGAACACAAGCTTTTATTAAGTCTTTGAAGAGGCTAACGTTCAACCGCTGTCTCTCTGGAATTATAAAGCAGTCTTTCAGACTGTTTCACGTCCAACGCCTCTGAGAAGCTGGTCGATGTCCCTCACAATTTATTCCTTTATCTATTAGGATTTTGGAGTATCATCTTAGTGAGTGTGTTCCCGTTTAATTGTGGCAGAGGATTCTGTTCTATGATTTGCATTAAATAAGTTAACCACAACCAAAGCTCCAAAGAAAGAAGCATTATGCGTAGCTTTCTTATATTCATTATCTAATTAAGTTATATGTTTTGTAACTCTATTCTATATATGGAGTATTTAGATGTCTACGGATAACTTTTGGCTTACTATGTTCGGTTTGAGAAATAAATTATGTTTAAATCAAGAAGCATTGCATTCATAACGCTTTCTTTCTTCCGATTCTGGACTGTGGTTAAATAAGACGCTTTTGTCTGGGAGAAGTTGCGTTCAATTTACTAAAAAGGTCAAGCCAGCATTTGTACGAGTTATGTCAAAGTTTTAAACTGGTCTTTCGATTTCAATAGATCTCATCAGTACCAGAAAATAACTGCTGGTTCTTCATTAAAGTGTGAATAATTCCGCAGTTTTCGAGATCAATGTCATCGTAGGGGCCAGAAGGTAAACACTACACTGTATCCGTTATAACCATTGATGGAGAAGTCTGGGAGAAGTTGCGTTCAATTTGCTAAAAAGGTCAAGCCGGCATTTGTACGAGTTCTGTCAAAGTTTTAAACTGGTCTTTCGATTTCAATAGATCTCATCAGTACCAGAAAATAACTGCTGGTTCTTCATTAAAGTATGAATAATTCCGCAGTTTTCGAGATCAATGTCATCGTAGGGGCCAGAAGGTAAACACTACACTGTATCCGTTATAACCATTGATGGAGAAGTCTGGGAGAAGTTGCGTTCAATTGGCTAAAAAGTTCAAGCCAGCATTTGTACGAGTTCTGTCAAAGTTTTAAACTGGTCTTTCGATTTCAATAGATCTCATCAGTACCAGAAAATAACTGCTGGTTCTTCATTAAAGTATGAATAATTCTTTATCAAGACCGCATTTTTCGTGATCAAGGTCATTGTAGGAGTCAGAAGGTAAACATTACACTGTATCCGTTATATCCATTGATGGATATTGGACACTGTTCTTTATTTGCCAGAGTTGACCTTAATTTCCGGTTAAACAGGAAGTTATACAGTTATTAACCCTCTGGTTTTGTCTGTTGATTTATTTCTGTGGTGACAAACAATCACTTTGATGGTACCATGTGTAGAGCAAGGATCTATCAAGGGTTGTCCCTATTTACCTTGATAAACAAAATACAAATGTGCTTTTGCAAAGCAGTATGTAACCCAACAACATTTTAGAGGGCAGATGTAGCCCGGATTATCGGTCTTACGGCGACATATGGCTGCTAATGTGAAAAATCGGCAGAGCCCAGATTTCACGGCTGAGGGCAGATGTATTTCAACCACATCACGTGATATTTGAGTATTGTCGGTGAAGAGACATACACGATAACGCACTGACGCACTCCGACGCAGTAGAGATTATCTATTATGTCACTACTGAGGGTATCATCATTGTCGACACCGCCATCATCAATACTCTGTAGCATTCACCTGTATGTATTGTATAAACCTGATAATCTGGATATTGATTGGCCGGCTAATGTGTTTGATAGTTCTATCACATGTAAAATAAACAATTATGTTATCATAATATAAGTCACCTGAAATGCATTATAAATAACACACATTGGTTTCTGATAGGCTTAATATCCTAATGTTTATTGTGACAAAAACTACTTTTTAAGCAGCCAACGAATCATATTTTGCTAACTGTTTTAGGGTGAGCTGTGCTCGAATCGTTTGGGGTTCCTACGCAGTCATACCTTTCTTGGTTAAAGCCAATTTCGAAACTACTTTCCGGTTCCGATTGACGGGCAACTTCGATTTAGCGTGATCATTTGAAATTTCCCTGTTTGATATCCAGCAACACGGGGCTTCATCAGAGAGAATCAAGCGAATGAATCGATAGGACTGTAAGTTAGGCTAGGAGTCAAACGCTTTGTAAGTTTCCGGTGTTAGCGGAAATTAAGGTCAACTCGGGTAAACAAAGAGCAGTGTCAAGAATCAAACCATATAAACTGCAATCTTCGTCTCTCAATGTACGTTTCTCCTTATCACCTTGCCATTTTGAAACCTGGATTCTAAGATCTGCTTGTATGACAAACAATTTCCCAGAAAAATACAGATTTCAAAGTTTTAAAAGTTGCCTGTCGGAAAATAACAGAATTTTTTATTTTCTGGTATTATTAGAAACAAAATCTAGTTCACAAAAAGCCAACACCCATAGTACACTTGAATAAATGATTGGGAAACAATGTAATAATTAGTTGTGAATATAACCTAATAATGCTGACATGTTTGTCACCAAAATTCAATACGGAGCTTTGAAATGAGATTGAGCAGTTATTTTCTGTAATTTTAGTTTTGTACTGTGACATGAAAACAAACACCCGTGAACCGTCTGAAGTTATTTGGTGAATACATACATTTCAGCAGCGAAGAAATACAAGAATCAGAAGACATATCGTATTTTTCTGGACTAGCTTCTAAATACAAATGTACACCATATGGAATGAGGTTCAATTGTCAGTGGACAAACAAATGAGAAATTGTGCCTTCGTTACAGAAATCAAAGATTGGTAACTCAGAGTTGACCAGCAGTCCTCTAATGCTATGATTGATTAATTATTCTCTGAAAAACATAAATTGATGTTTTACCTGAACCCAAACACTCTTCTGAGAATGACATTTTGTGATATTATAGAGGATCTTTTAATTTGATAGATTTGAAATTGCTATTTTATTGTCCTTTTTAAAATAGGATAGCTGCGTGTATCTTGTTTCAGTTCACCTGGGAAATCCCAGACCTTCGGCGAGTACCTGGCAACTCTTCCATATACGGCAACCGAGTGAAAACTCCAATCAAAAATTCACCCGAGATAAATTAGTTCAAGCTCGTCAAGAATATCAGGTGTAGCAAAAGAAAATCTTTATTTACAGTGCATTATACAACTATTTCAGATTTGAATTTTTTTTTCGTTTTCTTTTAAACGTCTTTTAATATCTTAATAATGCAGTTTCTGGAATCATGTGTGTTAGTCTTGTTTCTGTTTGTGGCGGACACATTGTCATGTCCCAACAGGTCATCGTGTGGTCAGGGTTGAATGTTGGTGTAATTGAAACAGCTCATATCGGACCAAGGCTATTTCTGATCTCTTCTGTACAACCACAACGCCCTAAGTCAACGTTCTCAGTATGAAGATCGTCCAAATGGAGATACATATAAATGGAATTGAACTAGAGAGTGGTATCGATCAGCCGAGGAGGGAAACGGCGCGACAGATTGCTATAGATCGCCGTTTGCAGAGGGAAAGCCGCCAAACAGTATCATCTCCAACAAAGACGGATCGTAGGAACTCTTTCTCCAACCAGTGACGGACAAACTGTCGACAGGTGAACATGGGAAGAAGCTAACAGTAACTTAGGACCTGTGAAACAATGTCTGGTAACTCCTTATTTAAAGTTTGGATCGACCAGTAGTCTGCCACAGTGGTTATATCGAGTCGACTGTTCATCAACCATGCATATCACCGTCACGTAATAGAATACCTCCTCGTAACAGAAGCAAGTTGAGCATCGCCCGCGTGGTTTTATGACAGGTGGAAGGGTCTTATCGATTTCAGTGGATTCATACTCCACAATACCTGTCTAGAAGCCGGTCATTGGAAGCTAATGCCTAAAACACGTAACCGCATATATATGGAATCCAAAGCTTCGGACAATCAACGAAACAGATTGTATTCTTGTGTCGATAAGTAATTAAGAGAGATAAAAGTGGCCGTGTTGTGTGTCCAATTACAGTTGTTGACGAGCGGTTTTCCTGGTTAATTCTTTGCTAAAGTAGTGTACACGATACGTGGATTAGTTGACGACATTCTTGAACTAGTAGTGTGGACCATTAGAGTTATTCTTGTAGACATGGGCTGTTCGTGAAACTAAAAAATGTCTCTGTCTGAAGATTAAACAAATGAAACAGGTACATTTATTCTTACATTTATGTAGGTTTGCTTATGTAAGATGTTGCTTTAAAATAGAGATCATGACAAATACGATATTGATTTAGCAGTAACTAACTTCTAGGAACAATTCGCACGGTCAAGTACATGGAGTACATTTCTGATCCGATTATTTGTATCTTGAATTATACAAAGAACGTATCCAGATTTCAGCCAGTACATATACAGCAAGCGTTTGACAATGTAGTAACTTAATGGTTGATACACAATGATTATCATTCCGACACACAAAAGCTAATAATTGACATCTCGAATTTTGTTTTTTTGTTTTAGCTTATTGACTGGCCCATAAACAAACTGATGGAAACATTGGTTTAAACGAAGAGAATAACACATAAAACTGTCAACGAAAGATACAAAATAGATAAGAGATTAAGAATTATACTTAATGCTTGTGGAAGACGGATGGGGCCATTTGCTATGTCGACTTGTCTACTTTAGAAACACGAAAGTGCCGCGACTTGTCGAGTTGTCGACTTTTGAAAGACGAGAGTCGACAAAGCGAAAGTCGCTAAAATGACCGAACCGCGCGCGGTTTTCACATTTTAGCGACTTTCGCTTTGTCGACTTTCGTCTTTTCAAATCTGACTGAGAAAGAAAACACGAGAATCCATTTGAATTGGCGTGTTGCGCCTTTTGAAAAAGTCGACAAAGCGAAAGTCGCTAAAATGACAAAACTGCGCGCGGTTTGTACAATTTAGCGACTTTCGCTTTGTCGACTTTCGTGTTTCTAAAGTAGACAAGTCGACATAGCAAATGGCCTCACCCGTCTTCCATAAATGGTCGTACCATCAATACCTTTTAGAAATATTGTAGACAATCATTTTCTTTCTTATCAAACTCATAAGTAATCCAATCAGACGAAATGAATACATCTGAAAACATAGGTCTCATCATTTTGGGACAGGTATAGCATTGCGGCATACGAAGGCAATCGCTACAAATTGATAAATATGTTTCTGATGTTTGCCTGGGGCCTGTTTCACAAAGCGGCGTAGCGTAAGTTTTTACGTAACTGTCATGGCAACCCATATTGTAGAGATACGCGGTTATGAAAGTTGCGCGAAAAAATACAACTACGCCGGTTTGTGAAACAGGCTCCTGATTCTTATATGTGATATTACAAGCAGATCGCACTTTGTGTATATTATAACACCGAACTGCGTAATTTCTATAGTCAGATGCACTTTAACCGTTTACCGTCAATTCTACATTAGAATATTTTAAAATTAACGGTAAATTGCCGTTTTATACTTCAGTGGAAGCTTTACGGTCGTGTACCGTAAAATAACTTTGATACAGAGTTGTCGTTTCCGAGCTAACGAGATCTGATCTTCTCGGTTGTTTCCGTGAAGGATTCGTCCAAAATACGTCATTGCGGGTCAAAGAGCGCAAAAAAACGGAAGTGCGCATGCGCACACCGAAGCGCTAGTAAGGCATGGAAATGTGGCCACCAGTTCTACATATAAATAGTTAGTCTAGTGGTTTAAGGTTAAGGCTAGTGCGCATGTAGTTGTGCGCAGCTCCTGTATGGGAGATTAGAGGTTCGAATCCCGCCGTAGGCGATTTAATAAAAGAAAAAAAATTGTCACTATAGGCTAAGATAGTTCATTTAACATATCTGTGTAGATAGAGATACCTGCCCTAAGGGAGGGTATGAAGAGATTTTTCATCAACATTTTTTTTTCGAATAAATATATGTTTGTCAGCTTGCAGAGGAAGTCAGTTTTACTATTTCGTTGGGGTACGTAACATTTGAAAATCTACATTAACAGATCCATTCAATGAGTTCAGTTTGAACCTTTGGAGAGGAAGGACGTGTTCCTAGTGCTCCAGTAAACAGTGTGTTGTAGTTGTTGCAGGTCTCGAAGTATATTCTTCGTAAATAGTAAATCGTGTTCTACCTGAAGAGTGTGTGGGGAAGCAAGTGGCTTGTAGCCCGGGCTGAGGCCCGTGTTACCTATCGCCATGTCGCGACCGGTGCAACACATCAGTAATCAGAAAGTGGACATGAGTTTATCTGTTTGTGTTTCTAGTAGAAATAATGAAGAATTTTCGAAAACCCATCAAAGAAGTTTTGTGAAAGTGCTGTCAGAAGTGATCGATATTGGATCGGAGCTGTTGGTTATACAAAAGAATTACTTTCGTAAGTGTTTTGTTGTACGAGTTAAATCTGAAAGAGCACATAATGCCCTATTGTCCAAAGGTAATTTTGAGACCACCTTCGGACACTGGACTATTACGCCCGCCAGTTCTAGTGTGATCAACATTACAGTACATTGGGCCCCTGATGAAATGCCCGACGAATTAATCTTAGATGCACTGAAACCTTATGGGGATTGTATTTATTCTCAAAGACCCAGATTTTCAGATGATACCGGTATTTTGAGTCACGTTAGAACTGGAATAAGGACATATAGATTTAAATGTCATCAAACTAGATACGTGCCAAATTTTATCCGTTTTTCGTGTGGACATTTGGTTATGTTTACATATCCCGGTCAATCACCAGAATGTCGTAGGTGCGGTCAAAAATCTCACAAAGCCCCAGTGTGTAAATCTGTGTTTTGCGACAACTGTGACGGGTTCTCGCCTCATGACGATCCCCATTCAAGTGAAGAGTGCCACAATGTTTGTCGGATTTGTATGTCCACTGAACACAATGTTACTCAATGCTGTGCTCGAATTGGGTCATACGCAGAACGTGTAAAGGGGAAACGATCGGTGAATAGATTGAGTGTGAGCGAAGATCTGTTGCTAGACGACGGCGTCATTCCATACAATAGCCTGGCTGGAGACAGCGATACCAGCATTGATATAGACGTGGAGGGGAGTTCAGAGGGGGAGGGGGAAATGGAAGAAGAAACAGTTTCAAATGACGTGGAAAGGTCCGAGGGCCGAAAGGGGGGGAATCGAAATTCCCCAGAAGTAAGTAGAAATGAGGAAAACACAAAATATAACACTGATAACACGACAGAGTCTACAGGGCTTAAGCCGTGTGTGGAGACCGTTCAATTAGGTCAGGCTATACCGGAATCCCCTACAGAGAGCTGCCCTAACCCACAAGAAACGACAATCCAGGCAGAAGTTCATATCGACAGCGAGTCAGTCTTACCGAGACCCGCCACTTCAAAAAAATCGAGAGGTTTGGCCGACGACCCAGTTGAAAAATCTTGTGTTGTATTTAGGGAAGTTGTAGACAGCGTTGAAACTGAGATATGTGACAATATGGATAATAGTGGCCAGCAGGTCATCGCGCCCTTACCAGATGACAGTTTTGACAATGACAGCCCGCTGTCTCTTTATAGACTGAAGGCTGCCGAAAGGCGGTCTAGAAAGTCCAGGAAGAAGTCTAAAAACACTCAGTGACTTTCAATTTAAGAATCGTTCAAAATTTTCCAATTCATGGATATACCACCATCGATGTCAAGATGGGTATGTACTGGCTGCTTTTACTTCATATTTTAATGTCTTTTAATAGCAGTAACAACCACAGTTCGATTCGGTTCGCTTCTATAAACATTAATGGCTTACGCTCTTACGATAAACAATGTGAGGTTAAAGATTTCGTGTTTGATAACAAAATTGATGTTTTATTTCTACAAGAAACCCATTTTGAAAATAGGAATGATTGTAAATTTTTTAATATTCCTGGGGATAGTAGGTGGGCTTGGGGGACATCAAAGAGTTGTGGGGTGGGTATTATTGTTCGATATACCGTAGACTGTGTTGTAAAGAATGTTGTTAGATGTCCTTATGGTCGTTTCATTAGCATGAGAGTCGAAATAAATGATAAAGCGTTAAATTTAGTGTGTGTTTATGCCCCAAACAACCCTCGCGAAAGAAAAGATTTTATATGCAGCCTGGATAGTATTATGCAAGGCAGTGATTTTATTATTTTGGGGGGTGATTTTAACTGTGTAGAGGATGTTGAATTGGACAGAATAAGCGCATCGGGATCTACTAGAAATGAAGGAATACGTGAAATACAAGCACTCAAATCAGAACTTGGACTTTGTGATATCTTTCGTAAAACACAGCCTCATAATAAAACTTTTTCTTGGTCAAGGGGGTCATCCGCAAGTCGACTTGACAGATTTTATATTCCAAATTCAGCCTGTGATTCTGTTTCTTTGTGTGATATTATTCCTACTTGTTTTTCGGACCACTCTTGTGTTGTTTTAGATATTTGTTTTAAAGATATCATTACATGGGGAGATTTTTATTGGAAATGTAATGTTTCAATTTTAAAGGATGAAGGGCTTTATGATAAAATTCAATCAGTTTTTAGTCAACATTTTAACCAGAATGATTTTAATGATGATTTTGAACTCATTAACAAATGGGATTGTTTTAAAACCGATTGTAAGGATATTTTGAGAAAACATTCCATTAGCGTAGCATCAGAAAAGAAAAAACATCTTCGTGACCTTGAGCACGAACTGAATAGACTGAAGTCTGACCCTGTATTTAATAAGGATAAAATAAGTGAACTGAAGGAAAATATTTGTGCCTTACATACTGCCTCTCGAAATGGTGCTGTAATTCGAGCAAAAGCATTGAGTTTTGATCAAGGCGAGAAACCTACCAAGTTTTTTATCAGAAAGGAAATTAGCAGGGGAAGGAAGAAAATGATTAGAAAAATCAAATGCAACAGTGTTGATGGCCAAATTCATACCTCACAGAACGACATTTCACATTGTGTTAAGGATTATTTTCAAGAATTGTATACAGAGCAAGAAATAGATCTTAATTGTCAAACTAATTTTTTAAATGAATTACCTAGATTGTCTGAAGATTTTAAGAATTTATGTGAAGGCCTTTTAACAGAAAGCGAATTGTTTTTAGCTGTTAATAGTATGCATAGATTTAGTTCCCCGGGCTCAGATGGATTACCAGCTGAATTTTATACAACATTTTGGCCTATTTTTAGTTCTATTTATACCAAAGTTGTTAACTGTTGTTTTAAATCTGGAAAACTAAGTGAAACTCAACGATACGGGCTAATAACACTACTTTGTAAAGATCAAGAGAACTCTGAAAACATTTCAAATTGGAGGCCAATCAGTCTCTTAAACGTCGACTATAAAGTTGTCTCCAAAGCCCTATGTAACAGGTTAAAACAAGTCATTGAGTCAATTATTTCACAAAATCAAACCTGTGGTATCCCCAATAGAAGTATATTTGACAATTTACACTTGTTTAGAAATGTTTATGATTATGTTGACCAAAAAAAACTTAAAGCATGTTTTTTAAATCTGGACCAAGAGAAAGCTTTTGACAGAGTAGAATGGAGTTTTTTAATGAAATGTTTACAAGCTTTTAATTTTGGTCCAGAATTTATTCAATGGGTTAAACTTTTATATACGGATATATCAAGCTCAGTGATAGTTAATGGTCATATTTCGACTCATTTTAATTTGTCACGTGGTGTGCGACAAGGCTGTTCTTTGTCGCCACTTTTATACATTATGTCTTTAGAACCTTTTTTATCTGCCCTCAGGAGAAATGAGAAAATTCATGGTTTAAAAATGCCTGGCTCTGCCAAGTATGCAAAAGTTTCAGCTTATGCTGATGATACAACCATCATTTTAACCCAGGAAAATTCACTACCAATTGTAATAGAAGAGGCTACAAAGTATGGTAGGGCATCTGGTGCCAATTTAAATTTAACAAAAACAGTGGCATTGCCCATTGGACATTGGGATGATAGCCTAGTTCGAGATGTTGGTATAAAAACATTACCTAATGTAAAAATTTGTGGTATATATTTTGGCAAGGATCAATTAAAACTTAACTCTACTCATGTTGTTAACAAGGTCAAAAAGCACGTTACATCCTGGGCTGGTAGAAACCTTACTTACAAAGGTAAATCAGTACTTATTAATACAGTCGCCCTTTCGGTCTTATGGTTTGCAGCTCAGGTTTGTCTCTTCCCCCCTAAATGCACTCTACAATGTACTCAAGAAGTTTTTAAATTTTTATGGAACGGTAAACCTGAATGCATAAAAAGACTTGTGGTTTACAATGGTTTTAACGAAGGAGGATTAAATGTACAAAATATAGAATGTAAGTTAAAGTCTTTTAGCGTCAAACATGTTTTAAAATTGTTATATGGTACTAAAGCAGACTGGAAGTATTTTTCAATTTACTGGCTTGGCCTATCCTTAAGAAATATTTGCCCAGAATTTGCCAGGTCCACTATACCACATTCTCAAACTGTTCCACCCTTTTATACTTTTGTTCTTAAGTCCTGGCGAGAATTTTACAATGGCCAAGGCCTCCCCACTGTGATGTATACAACCAAATTTTTATACTCGTCCTTTTTGTCTAAAGTTTTATTGTTACCAAGATGTGTTTTAAAACAACCGCTTTTAGACTGGCATAGAATTTGGAAAACTGTTTTTAACAAATTTTTAGACCACAATTTGATAAATTTTTCTTTTAAACTAGTACATGATATTTTACCTGTGAAAGAAAGGCTTTTAAGAAGGAACATTTTAATTGATGATAAATGTGTTTTTTGTTCCTCTTCAGAGACACAGAATCATTTATTTGTAGAGTGTAGAATCATGAAAGAGGTTTTTAATGAATTCAATCGTGTTTTTATGATGTATGCCAACTTTTTACCAAGATTTAACGAAAACGACTTGATTTTTAAATTACTGAATATACCTTTACCTGAAATTGAGCAAAGCGTATGTATTTACCTTATTGTGGTCATACAATATTCTATTTGGATTGCAAGGAATCAAATAATTTTTGAAAAAAAAACCTTTACCTCAGCCCAAATTGTTAAAATAGCCATTGGCCTTATTAATACAAGAATTCATGTAGACTTTTATAGATTCGACAAAAGTTATTTTAAAAAAACGTGGTGCAAGAAAAGTGTCCTTTGTAAAATGGTCAACGACAAAATTACAACATTGTTAAAATAAGATTTACGTTTGTAATTGTTTTACTCATGTACATTTATGTTTTATCAATGTAACAGTATATGGTAAATAAATATTATATTCTTCAAAAGAAAAAAAAAAAAACAGATCCATTCTTGGATTGAAGACCTGCTGATTTCATAATGTTTTTTCACATTCACTGATTAGGAATGTGGCTAGTTGGACTGGTTAGTTCCGTGTCATTATAAAGCGATAGGCTGGGTAATATCAATGGAATCCAGTTGTGTCCACTGGAAGCAGTCCTGTCTCAAGGAAAATTTATATCTTACAATATCATGTAATGTGCCACACACAAGGGCAGCATATATCTCTCGCATGTGGAGTAGTCTGGGGGTATTACTCATAGTTCCCTGGTTTCCCCCAATTTTCAATATAATGCCGTCTTTTTTACGATAACAATACCGTGCGTTTACGATATTCAGACGTAGTTTTTCAAACATACCGTAAAAATACGGTATATCGTAACTTATGATTTTACGGTCTACCCTTATTTTTACGGTAGAAAGTTGGCAGTCCAGCTGCCAGTATTCTACCGTAAAATTTACGGGTTACATTTTACAGTGTGAGCGTTATATCTATTGGGAGACAGCGTGGTCGTTAAATGGTCACTGATCGATTAATAGAGCCATGGGGAAATTTAGTAAGCACCTAAAAGAGATACATTTACGTACAATCTTTAATAAGTCAGAATAGTTTCATCTGCTCTTTGATACTTCTTGTTGATATTTTCAGAAAAGAGAGACCTACAATTAACAAACGAACACAGTGACGATGTATCTGACTATATACCAGATAGTTCTTCTCTACTCCGTGACTTGTCAGTGTCAAATACACGCCCCATGTTATACCTGTGTCTTCTACAAACTTCATCATCCACAAAGAACACAGTCACGTGTATCGGTAAGTCATTCATTTACATAGAACACAGTCACGTGTATCGGTAAGTCATTCATTCACAAAGAACACAGCCACGTGTATCGGTAAGTCATTCATTTACATAGAACACAGTCACGTGTATCGGTAAGTCATCCATTTACATAGAACACAATCACGTGTATTGGTAAGTCATTCATTTACATAGAACACAATCACGTGTATTGGTAAGTCATTCATTTACAAAGAACACAGTCACGTGTATCGGTAAGTCATCCATTTACATAGAACACAATCACGTGTATTGGTAAGTCATTCATTTACAAAGAACACAGTCACGTGTATCGGTAAGTCATCCATTTACATAGAACACAATCACGTGTATTGGTAAGTCATTCATTTACAAAGAACACAGTCACGTGTATCGGTAAGTCGTCCTTTTAAATATATCAGTCAGGCGTATACATTCCTACCTTCACCTTATTAGATAAAAATACTGGTAAGCATGCAGTTAACCGATTATTTAAGGAGAAGTTCAATTATGGTTCAAAAGAAGCGCGCTTGTTTTTCCTTTCCAACGGTACCAAACACATATTTTTGAGATTTTTTCATGGGACATGATGCAGTTTATAAAATACCGTATTATGTTACACACACAAAACAATTTGGTCAACTTTCAAAATTTCCCATTTTGAAAGTTGACCCATTGGTTTTTCTTATTGTGGAATTTCACTGTTAGGAGTAAAAATATCGCAAAAATATGTGTTTGGTATCGTTGGAAAG
Source organism: Lepidochitona cinerea (assembly GCA_963971465.1). NCBI lineage: Eukaryota > Metazoa > Mollusca > Polyplacophora > Chitonida > Tonicellidae > Lepidochitona > Lepidochitona cinerea. The sequence goes on along the minus strand of OZ020563.1, from coordinate 18,158,519 downwards.
GAAAAGTAAGTGCGCTTCTTCTGAACCCTGAAGTGATTTTTTGTTATCTCCTCCTTTAAGGACATTTGGTAATTCCTGATGTCCACTCATCCCATTAAACATATAGGTTAATTTATTGATTGATGTTTTGCGCCGAACTCAAGATTATTTCACTTATATGGCGGCGTTGCCAGGGCTAGTGGGATAGGAAACCGGGCTCACTCCCGGATGAAACTTCCGACCTTCGGCGAGTACTTGGCAGCTCTTCCACATACGGGGACCGAGAGAAAAATCGACTAAATTTTTTTTTAATTTTTATCTGGTCTGAGCGTGATTTGAACCCGCGCCTCATCGATGGAAGGTCTGTGTTGGACTGAGGGACGATCAGTCTAACCCACATAGGCTAGGGTCCCTTCTGGACAAAGAATATAGTGCACAGCGAGGCCACCTACATCAATAAAATTATTCACTTTCAGCCAATACCAAAGTGGTATTGATTCGGGAAACGAGTTTTAGCTACAGGTGTTTCGTTCAGCAGAACAATTGTCTGTTTCTTCGAGGTATTCAAGGCACCAGAAGACAGAATATCTTTTAATATCCAATCACTTTAGATTAATTTTGCCTTTGCGAAAGTTAAGACTCGTAAAATAAAAATAAAAGATTATTCTACGTGGACTAACAAAAGACACATTTTCTGTAGATGGCACACTTTCATTCTGGCGTACCAATGTCAGTTTTGTTAACGATGTCTTTCCATCGTGTTTACAAGATTCTTTTGACTAACTATGATTCTCAAATACAATATTGTTTACCCTGAGACATTTTATCCTTCGAAATCAAAGATCTCACACAATACCAGGCGTTGTCATAGTTACGTGTCAAACGAATTAAGGAATACACCTGACAACTTTAGATTCAAATATAAACAATATACATAAAAAAAACGTAAGTCTGTGAGGAAAAAAACGCTCTCAATTTTAATTACATGTCATTAATGGAGACTATGTGGCGTTGGTTGCGAACAAATCCATCGAACATTTAACCAAGAACAATTTAAACTGGTTGATATTGCTCCAATGGCGGGTTTCGCTATTGATTTGGTCACTACTTTAATGCATAGGTCTATTTTTTAAAGTAGGACAGGACCGCTAAAAAAAAATCATCAATTTATGTTCAACGAGGATGTTAAATATTTGCTCCACCGAAAAGTCAATATAATAGAAAGATTCTTTGTTATCGTAAAGTTTTTAAAAAGTGGAGTGGAAAAATTAGCCATTTAAAAATCAATGTAAACAGCGTGGAAAGATATTTGCACTGACATCAGACAATATGTGGGATAGATAAAGCTGTAGATTGTTATATAAGAACAAATACCAGTTATGAGAGATTCTGTCTATTGATTTATATAAAGCTGCACCCAACTCAACCATCAACGTAAACCAATTAGATCTCTTGCCTAAAGTGAAATATCCTCTCTTCTTGACAGTTATTAAACAGCATCAGCGCATAGCCACAGGGTAGGGATTCCCTCAGAGTCTCTCCGCGAAACAAAGATTTAACTGTGAAATGGATAGAACTACGTACAGTATGAAACAAAATGTTGCCCTCACAGCTTGCTTTGGTTAAATTAGACAATACTCTAACCACTCAGAATTAAAATGTTTTTTTTGCTTTATTTCATGTTTGAGCGGTTGTTGTCACATTGTGGTCTCATAAACAGCTTATAAAAGTATGGTCAAAAGGAATGCGTCCCATTTCAGTTCGGTTTCCTGTTATTTACAGATCAAAGACAAAAAAATCGGCAAAACCAAAAACTTCTCAGTACATACGACTTTGTAATAGTATTTAAATTAATAAAATAAGTTTTACATTGAAGGTTGGAAACAGAACACATTTGGTGGAAATTAAGTTAATATTTAACATGTCTTTTCTGGCAGGCCGATGGAGCGTGTATCTTCCCATGTTACTGTGACGTTCATATCCTGAACTGTCAACCTGGGGTCAAGGTCATTCAAGATGGCTGTGGATGCTGTAATATTTGTTCTCGTCAGCTGGGAGAACCGTGTAACCGTCGATTTCGATGTGACCCTGAACATAATCTCTTCTGTAATATTACTTCAATCTCTACCCCAGGAATAGCTGTCAATGGAACCTGTGCACGTGAGTAAATCTGTTATATGTACGATTAGACATAAAACTATATCAAAAGTCAGCATAGACTTGTATTGATTCGTTAATTACTATTAGCTGCTTCATTTATGACGATTTGTTTAACATTGCCTATATAAAAATATGAGTTTTGTTCTTCCTGTCCGGCAAGTAAGTAAAACAGGATGAGACACGTGTGCGCGGCTAGAGTTTTGTAAGTTTACAGCGCTTTAATAGTAATGTCTAGTTTTGAAACTGATTTTGAAAGACTTTTGTAATTCTTAAGTAAAGTTGACTGCCTAATTTTGACAGACCGTACTATGGACTTGTTTCTATATTGACTATCTTTTTATGTCATCTTTTCTACAGACCGCCCTCCGAAATCGTGTCATGTTGAGGATAAAGTTTACAAAGATGGTGAACAATTCCAACAAAACTGTTCCCGACTCTGTACATGTCGAGACGGTGGATACGGATGTGTCAGTCTGTGCCCTCACGAGGAACAGCCTCCCGAGGGTAGCTGTTCTAACCCCCAGTTAACATCAGTCCCTAGTCAGTGTTGTAAGGAGTGGACTTGTGATGCAATAAAGCCAAGTTATACTGGACATTCTCCGATGAAATTTGAATCTACGGTACAATCTAACACAGGTAAATTCTATCTTTATGAAGCAAATTCGAAAAAACAGCATCGGGGTTACTGAAGGCCTTCCTGTCCCACAGTATACATTTGGGATATGTATTCAAAATTTTATATTTATTAAATAGTTCAGATCATTGTGTTTCGTTTGGACCCAGCTAAACCTTATATTCTTGGAACTAGAATTGCCCCCCCCCCCCCCGCAAAAGTCTTGTCTCAATTGCATTATTTTTACTTTTTTCATTTAAGCACAGACATTGAGTTATTTACACTTTATTACTTTCAGAGGTTTTGTCGATAACGGATACAACTAATGTTTCAATAGAAAGATGTCGCGATAAAACCACTGCCTGGAGTCCTTGTTCCGTCAGTTGTGGATCTGGAACCTCAGAGCGCATGACTACTGACCTATCGACCTGTCAAACTGTCAAACAAACACAGATATGTTACCTCAGACCATGTGATTTACACCTAGTCTCAGTAAGTATTTGAATTTATTTGATTAATTTGTTACCTAAATACTCGGAACTGTCATGGGCTGGTAAAAGTTGATTTTTTTCATACATTCGATGTGTTTAAAGTATCGTAGAAATAAACATTATTGGTAAACCCGTAACCCGTAAAAACCCGAGGTTGCGTGCAAATAACGAGAGATATTTTATTTATCTTTTTTGGGACGGGTAGGGGGGGGGGTCCTTTTGAAGCTAGCTAAATGCAAATATGCGAGATTGCTTACAACAGAAAGTTTTTATTTTATAACGTTGGATAAAAATGAAGAAGGTCAAGAACAGTTTTTTTCATCTTTTTGACTGTCTATCAAGTCAGATTTTGACGATTGTTATTTTTTTCTTTACCAGGACACAAACTCCGATAAATGTTCTCCCACTGTAAAAAGTCATCAGAAAATGAAGATAGCATTTGACGGTTGTCATAGCAGCAAAGCTTTACATTTCCGGTTTTGTGGATATTGTGGAGAAACGTCAGTTTGTCTTCCCCAAAAAATAAAAACTGTTATGATGGACTTTGATTGCAGAGACAACAAAAAACGAACTCTGAACGTTATGAGGATACGATCATGTCATTGTATAAATACTGAGAGGACCACAGATGTTTAACATCACGTTAGATTTCGCTCAAATTTTATAAATTGTTATTAACTTGAAAATATGATGGATTCATATTGTCACGTTTTACATACTGGCTAGTGGAATACGAGATTCTCATACTTTCGAGTTCCGGATTTGCAGAAGGCACGAGTAGAAGGCGTTAACAAATTAGTCCCTGAATCAGAGGCAATGGTAGTCAACATCTAAACAAAATGTGACGTATGTAGTTTTGTGGTATTTTATTTCAGAATGGACACCTGGTCGATATTTTATAAATATTTTGTTTAAATACACCAGATTTTGCAAATCTCTTTTTGGTACGAGTGTCAAGGTTCAGTTATTTTTACGTTTTGTTTAAGCAGGATTTTGTTCAGATTTCAATTTAGGGCACGTGGTTATCTATTAACAGAGCTTTGTTATTGGAATATTATCAGATTTAGTTTTTCGAAATAGTATTAATTAAACCTACTTTCTCTGTGATCATTCGTCTAAATTATGATTTCATTGAGAACAATTTTAATAAAAAAAGTTCCTCGGTGATCAAGCATTTATTCTGAAGCAATTATTTTCCAATTCGTCAAAATGTAGACAGAAAGGAACCCGAGCATCTTCCTTCGTTAACATTATTTGATATGGTAGATCATACTGTACTTCACGTTAATGCATACGATTCTATTGAAATGGTTACTAAAACTGGATTTCATAATGTTATTACTATACCTTTGACAGGGCTGGTGTCAACTCATTCACTATGTCAAATCTTTCAATGGCATTTAGAAGTTGAACGGTTACAATAAGGTGAAGAATTACTTACAGATACCAACTTCTGGGTTTATTGGGTGACGACTTTTCGATGTAGTTCTTACATCGTTATCAAAGTCAATGATGAAACGTCGTCACCCAATAAACAAGTTAGTATCCATAAGTAATTCTTCACCTTATCATTCACTATCTGTATATGGAGGACACGATGTTGTATGTTGTAATATCTGATGATGAGAGTTGCTGCTCTCGAAATCTCATATTAAATACCAACATGTACCAAGTAATACAACTTGTCCAATGTGTTTTGGTTTAAGTAAAGCCGCTCCATATGCATCTGTATATGCATTTCTCTTAAACTTTAACTGGTTGTGTTGGTTGTTTTAGCTTATTGGCGCGTCCTTTCGTATGAATGATGTACGCCATACTAGTAGATCATACTGTGCTGTACGTTAATGCATACGATTCTATTGAAATTGTAAATAAAACTGGATTTCATAATTTTATTACTATACCTTTGACAGGGCTGGTGTCAACTCATTCACTATGTCAAATCTTTCAATGGCATTTAGAAGTTGAACGGTTACAATAAGGTGAAGAATTACTTACAGATACCAACTTCTGGGTTTATTGGGTGACGACTTTTCGATGAAGTTCTTACATCGTTATCAAAGTCAATGGTGAAACACCGTCACCCAATAATGTGTATGTTGTAATATCTGATGATGAGAGTAGCTGCTCATGAAATCTCATATTAAATACCAACATGTACCAAGTAGTACAACTTGTCCAATGTGTTTTGGTTTAAGAAAAGCCGCTCCATATGCATCTGTATATGCATTTCTCTTAAACAATAACATCAGGCAGTACAATTGTGATGACGCGGCTATCTATGCATATCAAGATACTGGGGTACACAAAGATAGGCGCGTCATCACGATTGCAGGCGATAGTGTGTCAAAGATGTGTATCTCGGATTTAGTTAAATTGCATGTATTCTCATTACCTAATGAAATATGTCGTATATGATAGCTGATCTGGTTAAGGTCCGTTCTCACTGTGCGATTTGTCGAACAGACTTGTAGGATGCTATTAAAATGGATGCTTTTAATTGGTGAATAAGATTTGTCAACCAATCAAATGCATCCATTGGAATCGCATGCAACAAGTCCGTACGACAAATCGCACAGTGAGAAAGGGCCGTTAAAGGTTTAACAGATTTTCTTGTTAACAGAAAAAAAATGTAATCTGAGTGCAGATGTATATAACCATGGCCCCACTGTCTACATTTAAAATCAGTAAGTAATGACTTTTTTTCTAATTTACAAAGCGATAATTTCTTGAACTAACATCTTGCAGCAACAATATAAAAAACAGAAGAAACATCAGGAGTCTATAACATCTTGCCAAAAAGAGGATACCAACTTTATCTTCCTTGGACGAGTTGATATATGATTTTGTCCTCAAATATTCCGTTTGCTCAAGATTTGATTACAAGTGTTGGAAATCGATTTATGGCTATCACTGTTTGTCAACGAGCCATCCAATACACAGTTAGAACCGACAAAAGAAGATAAATTCAAATTTAATGTAGTAGATGACACAGAGATTACAGCAGCACTTTGGTTCAACGGTTCATGACAAGTTGACGGAATCAATTATCTTTATTGTCAGGGGAGGATTTCTGCAGATCTTTCCGTCTAGCTTAAATCGGGATAATAAATCGATCAGGGTTCAAAGTAACAATAAATTTGAACCTAATATGATCAATTAGTCAGTTTTAGAGGCCTATCTCTATAAAATTCTCCTCAACACGAGATAGTGATGCATGTGCTGAAATGATTTGGTTTAAAATATTGTTATTAAAGTAATGACAATCTGACAATGACAAATTGTTCGGGTGGTTTGTTTTAATCAGATTATCATCTTTAATAGTTCATAATGTCTGTACTCTTCGCCTAAGATCTGTCAAATTGAGAAATCCGTCCCAGATTAAATCATTTCTCTTAAGACGTATAAAGAATACAGGCTACAACAAAGGAATATTTGGCACTAATCAATCATCGTAATGAAAGGTTGAACTTCGGTAGCGAATAGATCAGTGTAAATTTACTGCTATTAAAGCTGTGATAAGAAATGACCCTTGTGGAAGTCCGGAGTCAATCTAACGGACAACTTCCAGTCGGAACACACTTCGGCTATTTTCGCTCGCTACCGGTCGGCTTTGACATGGTATTTTGGGACTGAATACAAATGGCGTCGAAAGTTTTATTACAGATGAAAAAAAATACCCAAAGTCTCAGAGTGGGACAACTTCTACACGACATACGTTAGGTATGCCTTGATTCAACAACAACAAAACACCGAGTAAATGGAAGATAAGCATTGAATTAATTACGTGGATCGGAACCGACAAAAAGACACGGTTTACACACGGAAGTTAATAGCGATCGAGTGAAAAACCCACTCAGATTGTTTTCTTTGGACAGATAAAACCAGTGACCATCGATACAATGTCTTTGTTGGTCTGGAAGACTACAATTACGTCGACTGAGCCAAAGAGGCTGCACTTAGAAAAAGGACCTGCATTTGAAGAAAATTATGACTAAAGCTTTCTCTAAACAAATGGATTCAGATGGGTTAAAATAAATATTGAATTATGCGGATAGGTAGGAAGGTGTATATGATATGCATGTTAAAACCACCGTTAAAATCAGATCTCCATAGGTTTTACTATTCTCTACATATAACCAACAATTATGACGTGAGACCTATTTTGCCGTACAGTGAACCTTAATTTTTCTTTAGAATGGATCACTTACGCTTACAGTTAAGAAATCGAATTTGGTGGAGACCAAAATGTTAACATCAGTGTTAAATTTGTCTGGCTTGGAGATAATCTGCGGTGTTTTTCTGTGTGTAGTGATTGTTATCATATCCTTGAAGACGAGGACTCTGTTGACTTATACTGGACTAAGTATGTTCAAATGATCGGAATCCGCTCTACGATATCTCCTTCAGAAACCAAACTTTCACACAAGGTACAGTAAAGGCCAAATGTCGCTTTTCATCACTATTGATTGCTTGGTCTGGGACGTTTGGGAGTTCGGAATATTTGACGATATCTTCAACATAATCTTAGGCTATCCGTCTCCAACCAATTTCCAAATCAAAGGGGCATCGGTTAGATTGATCATCCTTCAGTCCAACACAGGGCTTCCATCAATGCGGCGCGGGTTCCAATTCCACTTTTTTATTGGAATTTTTCACTCGATCGACATGTAGAAGAACCAAGTACTCGCTGAAGGCAGGGGCGGGACCAGCTTTTTGCAAAAGGGGAGGTGTGTGCCAGGCCCTTCGATTACAGAAACGTAACAAGGGCATTATGCGAGAGTCCAGGGGTTCTTGATTGCCCGAGAAGCGTTCTGAGGCTGTTCTGCAAGTGAAATAGTTCCCGGAATTTGCTTTCCCTAGTTTAAAGTGAAGCCTTGTAACGTTTGTGAAGCACGGAGAAGGGAATGAATATCCCAACGCATTAGGCGAGGTCCAGGGGCCGCTTAGGCTCCGAAAGCACAGGAAGGTGTTCTACAACTAAAAATGTTCAAAATTTACGCATTTTGCTTTCCTTTTCTTAAAAATTAACAGTAAAATCGTCATGTTTCAAAGTTAGAGATGAAGCCTTGGAACGTTTTTGAAACATGGAGAAGGGGATGACTATCCCAACGCATTAGTTGAGGGCCCAGGGGCTGCTTAGGCCCCGGAAACTCAGGGGTTCTAGATGGGTATATACTTGTGCTACATAAAAGGCTCCATGGATAGTTTTCTTTACTGGCGTGGCTCTTAAAATCATCCTACAAAAAAGGGTAAAAACAGTCTTTTAGAGTAGCTATTTTAGAATGCATCGGAAGCGTGTTATGTTGAGACAAGAGATAACGACGATGGCGAAGAATTTCAACCAAGTTGTTCCGGACTTGCTGTGCCATCTTTTCTACAGACCGCCGATCGCAATCGTGTCATGTTGATGGTCAAGCTGACGATGGCGATGAACAATTTCATCCAAACTATTCCAGACTCTGTACATATGGATACTCGATTTGCCAGTTTCTGTTCCCACGAGAAACAGTTTCCAGAGAGTAGAACACAGTAGCTGTTCTAACCCTTAACTGCCATCAGTCCCTGGTCAATATTGTAAGAAGTAGACATATGATGCAACAAAATGTGTGATGGAATTTTGCACACTTGAAGTCTGCATGGTGCAATAAATTACAAGCAGGACTACTTTAGTAAAACCTGTCTTAAAGGGGCGTGTCAAATATAGGATATAAGAGGTCTAGCTTGAGAAAAATAAATGTAATCATACTTTAGAAAGATTTGTTAAATAAGAAACAAATGTACGAGTTGGTCAAGAAAATTTTTCTTTTCGGAAAAAAAGCATTTGAAGTTAAATTCGTGTAAATTAAAAATGGTATAATTTCAAACACCATGACATATCTGTGTTGCTTCTTGTTGATTCTCAGTTGAACCATTTTATTTCAAGTTGATAACATTTGTACATCATGACAAACCTGGGAATCACTTGGATTCCGTGGATAGAACTGACAACCTGGTTATTGATTGGCCAGCTATTGAGTTCGGCAGATCAAACTAAACACAAAGCAAAGCCACCACATCCGTAGTAATTGATACTGTCCGTTAATTCCACGTCGGTAGATAAATCATGTATTTCTTCAATATATATTGCATATAGAGCGTGATATACATGTATTCTCTGACAACAAATCACCACAGACCCTAAAGCCACCGTCAAACTTCGCGTCGTCCGTAGTTACGTGTAAGCCTACTATTCACTTTATTGGAACAGATTTACAGTAAACTAGATCACATTAAGTGTGACTACGCTTTAAAGGGAAAGAAAATCTAAGGTTTAGACTAGTTTAGATGGAAAGAGTAGAGTTCATTTAGTCCAAAACAACTGTCCAATGTATGTTTTATCCCCTCGTAAGTGAATAATTGAAATTTAAAGGTGTCGTTACAATAGAGAATAAGCTTCCTAAGCCATTCACAAGGCCGCAACCATTTTTTCATTAGTTTTATCCAATTATTGTTGAATAAAAATTTAAGTGCTTTATAGAGTAGTTATGTGATGCAATTTAGCCAATGGCTGGCTAAGTAACGGCGCGCGGTTGCATACTGACCTATATATTCGGAGACAATCTTCCCACTTCAAGTTTGTCGCCATGTTTTTTTGGACCTAAATCTACCTTTATACATAAGAGAGCGGTAAAAATACGTCATTATTGATCTAAAAATAGCTATACCAACAACACGTCATCCTAAAACGGAAAAATGGCTACACAGATAAGCCACTGAAAGAACATACTTCTGTCTGTTTTTATTAGCTTGAGGGTCACTGGAGGTAATTGACGTGAAATGTTTTAAGTACTTTGAAGGTTGTTATCGACGATAATCCCTATGTATTTCTAGAGATTTCCCTTCCTTTAATGTGATATCATTTGAATATCATTGTAAATAGGGACAACCCTTGATAGATCCTTGCTCTACACATGGTACCAGCTAAGCGATTGTTTGTCATCACAGAAGTAAACCAACAGACAAAACCAGAGGGTTAACTGTATAACTTCCTGTTTAACCGGAAATTAAGGTCAACTCTGGCAAATAAAGAACAGTGTCCAATATCCATCAATGGATATAACGGATACAGTGTAATGTTTACCTTCTGGTTTCTACTAAGATCTGGATCACAAAAAATGCGGTCTTGCTAAATAATTATTCATATTTTGATAAAGAGCCAGCTGTCATTTTGTGGTATTGCAATTTAAAGGCCAGTGAAAATGTTTGACCTTGCTGGTCAATTTAGCAAACTCCTAGCGAGCTGGGTTTTCACTCGAACGACCTATGTGTGATGGTTGCCAGTTACCAACGGAAGGTCGTGGGTTTCCTCCGGACATAGAGCCCCGTTTGACTTTCCTCCCAAATAAAACTGGCAATGCCGCAATATAAGTGAAATAATCTTGAGCGCAGCGTAAAACACCAAACAACCAACCAACCTAACGAGCACAAGTCTCTTAATAGACCTCAGCCAAAACTCCAAAGAAACCATTGTGAATGCAATATACTTTCTTTCTTCGGAGTTTTGGTTGTAGTATATTATTCAAAGTTTCTCTGAAGGAATCATAGTACCAAATCCCCTGAAACGACGATACTCCGAAATCCAAGTGGATAAACATATAAATTGTGAGAGTCATCGGCCATCTTCTCAGATGTGCTGGACATGAACAGCGTGAAAGGCTGCATCCTTTATAATTCCAGAGATATGACGGTTGACATTAACATCTCCAAAGATCCAAGAAAACCTTGTGTCAGATAAAACCCCATTCGGGAAATTCTGGCTCCAATTGGTAGCTGGCCTACTATCAACTAGTGAAAAAGGACAGGAGTTGATGAAATGTGACCAATGAAACAATGTCTGAGTTATATTCATCCTTTGTAAAATTGTACCTGATCGGTTCAGCTGTGGATGGTCTGTGTAAGAGTAGAAAGGTATTCTCCGTTTCAATTTATTTCAACTACACAACACCTACCTGGAGGTATTGCATTAGGAAAGCTTACGTAGTTCAAAGTCGAGATTGTATCCATATGACATTTGGAAAGCCATGAGAGTTCGACATCGAGATTGTATCCATACGACATTTGGAAAGCCATGAGAGGTCGTCATCGAGATTGTATCCATATGACATTTGGAAACCCATGAGAGGTCGTCATCGAGATTGTATCCATATGACATTTGGAAAGCCATGAGAGGTCGTCATCGAGATTGTATCCATACGACATTTGGAAAGCCATGAGAGGTCGTCATCGAGATTGTATCCATATGACATTTGGAAAGCCATGAGAGTTCGACATCGAGATTGTATCCATACGACATTTGGAAAGCAATGAGAGGTCGACATCGAGATTGTATCCATGCGACATTTGGAAAGCCATGAGAGTTCGACATCGAGATTGTATCCATATGACATTTGGAAAGCCATGAGAGGTCGAAATCGATATTGTATCCACACGACATTCGGAAAGCCATGAGAGGTCGACATCGAGATTGTATCCATACGATATTTGGAAAACCACAAGAGGTCGACATCGAGATTGCATCCATACGACATTTGGAAAGCCATGAGAGTTCAGCATCGAGATTGTATCCATATGACATTTGGAAAGCCATAATAGTTCAGCACCGAGATTGTATCCGTTCGAGATTTGGAAAGCCATGATAGGTCGACATGGAGATTGTATCCATACGACATTTGGAAAGCCACGAGAGGTCGACATCGAGATTGTATCCATACGACATTTGGAAAGCCATGAGAGGTCGACATTGAGATTGTATTCATACGACATTTGGAAAGCCATAATAGTTCAGCGCCGAGATTGTATCCATACGACATTTGGAAAGCCATGATAGGTCGACATGGAGATTGTATCCATACGACATTTGGAAAGCCACGAGAGGTCGACATCGACATTGTATTCATACGACATTTGGAAAGCCATGATAGTTCAGCATCGAGATTGTATACTTACAACATTTGGAAAGCCATGAAAGGTCGACCTCGAGATTGTATCCATACGACATTTGGAAAGCCACGAGAGTTTAGCATCGAGATTGTATCCATGCGACATTCGGAAAGCCACGAGAGTTCAGCATCGAGATTGTATCCATGCGACATTCGGAAAGCCACGAGAGTTTAGCATCGAGATTGTATCCATGCGACATTTGGAAAGCCACGAGAGTTTAGCATCGGGATTGTATCCATGCGACATTCGGAAAGCCACGAGAGTTTAGCATCGAGATTGTATCCATGCGACATTCGGAAAGCCACGAGAGTTCAGCATCGAGATTGTATCCATGCGACATTCGGAAAGCCACGAGAGTTTAGCATCGAGATTGTATCCATGCGACATTCGGAAAGCCACAAGAGTTCAGCATCGAGATTGTATCCATGCGACATTCGGAAAGCCATGAGAGGTCGACATCGAGATTGTATCCATACGACATTCGGAAAGCCACGAGAGGTCAACATCGAGATTGTATCCATACGACATTTGGAAAACCATGATAGTTCAGCATCGAGATTGTATCAGTAAGACATTTGGAAAGCCACGAGAGGTCGACATCGACATTGTATCCATACGACATTTGGAAAACCATGATAGTTCAGCATCGAGATTGTATCAGTAAGACATTTGGAAAGCCATGAGAGGTCGACACCGAAATTGTATCCATACGACATTTGGGAAGCCATGAGAGGTCGACATCGAGATTGTATCCATACGACATTTGGAAAGCCATAAGAGTTGGACATGAAGACTATAAAGTAATGGCAGATGTGTTGAAAAATCAAAACCATAAACTAGCAACGAGTTGGATAGGATTTTTCTTTTATTGGCGATCGCAGTAATATGTATGTGGAAAAGTTGCCGGGTTCTTGCCGAAATCCTGGCAAAGAGTCTGGTTTCCTCCCACACTAAGCTTGGCAACGGTGCCATGTAAGTGAAATAATGTTGAGTTACCGTAATCTCTTGTGAGTAACTTCTCCAACCGAAATTTTGAAAAGTAAAATGCCTGCCGTTGATTGAAAGCGGTCTGGTTGATTAGTACGAATTAGAACCATGCGATATTACACTTATACAAACCTCTGTTTATAACCTTGATACATATGAGATATGAAATATAATTGTCCTTCATAAATAATATACTCTCTACTTATCAATATAGTTTTCGTTTAAACCCCCTCCCCCCGGTCCCCCACCTCCCATTCTCTGAAAAAAGTCGCCTTGGGCTAGATATGTTCTCTTCTTCGTTAGATTTGTGTCCCGTTCGGCTAATCAGCATACGAATATCTTACCAGTCACTGTGCGCTCACCAGAGAAATTGGTCAACTCTGGAAGTCTGCCGTTTAAACCTAGATTAATTTCGATCATTTCAAGCCGCTGATAACTCTAATTACTATAAAAAGGAAAATGGTTTGTAAATCAACCTTTTGGTAAAACGTGAGAGGCTGTACTTGTCTACACGTCTTGTTGGGTTCGCAGTGGAAATTTCAGAAAGGTAGTTCTGCGGCTGATATTGCAGTTTATAGTCGTGCAAGATACGATAAGCTCGCAAGGGAAGAAATACTCTTTCCTGTCAATGTCTATATGTAAATGGCGGGCGTCACTGACGTTGTCTGAGAGATGCATTTTCAGATTGTTTTCACACCGTAAACTATGGAATGCCAAAGCGGAAAAAATTCAACATTTGCAATTTTACCTTCAGCGTCTCGATTTTTTGTTTAACAAAACAATATTTTTCAACATTCGTTAACAATTTTGTCCAAAAAAAGTAATAAGATATATCGCAAAATTTTCAAACGAAACACACTTATAAAAAATACTATCCTAAAAAAAATAATCCAAGAAATACACAAAATTTTACATCATCGATAGGCCTACATATAATTATACTAGTATGCCTTTTTTATTTATTACCTCTAAAAATTGGTCCAACACTTGCAACTTTTCATTCCACTACTCATTCCGTGTTTTTATTTTTCGTTCAGCTGTTGAAGTGTTTTTTCGTTTAACCAGTGAACTTTTTTTTTTTCGCGCAACTGTTGAACCGATTTATTGTTGACCTGTTTTTTTACATGGTTTTGACATCTCGCGCAAGAAACACGTGACTGTTTCTATACAAAAACTGATGACGTCACAGTATCCATCCGCTGTCTGCTTGTGCCGCGAAAACTAAGACAAAATGGCTGGTGGCGGTCAAAGTTTTGGAGATATGAAGCGACAGCAGAAATTGAATATTATCGTTAATCAGGAGAGGCATCGTCTCGATGAAGGATACCCGTTGGTCGTCTACATCAATGAGATGTGTCAACAACAACACTGTGACGTCACCGATTTGTGTGATCACGACTAAGTGTCACGTGCTGCGAGAAATCATTTTTTTTCTCTCAACTAAAAAGTAGTTCAACATTTAACGGGAAAATCAGGTCAACATTTTACGGAAAAACACTTCAACGATTGGACGAAAACCAGCTCAACAGTTGAACGATAAAAACTGTTCAGTGGTTGAAACGAAAAATCGTACGCCTTGAACCAAATTTTAGAGGTAATGCATTTTTAAAAAATCTTTTGGATGAAATAATAAAAGACATGTTACGCATATAAAATAACACTAAGCTGGCTGTAAAAATTGATGTACCGGTATGATAATGTTTTGGATTATTTTTTCAGATGCATGTGGTATGATTTTTTGGGGATCTTGAATGAAATAAACGCGATTTAAATATAAAATAACATAGAATTGAGCCACAAAATATGGTCGTTGACAAAATTGTTAACGAATGTTGAAAAATATTGTTTTGTTGAACAAAAAATCGAGATGCTGAAGGTAAAATTGCAAATGTTGAATTTTTTCCGCTTTGGCATTCCATAGTAAACCACGTGCAAGATTCACACACATGAATATGATGTTTTATGACAGCCCAATTACATGTAGTTTTTTGTTCTCTTCCTTTAATGAACAGAGCGATGCCAATGTTATGTCCGAATTAAAGACAGATTTGGTGAAGAATACGTGTAATTAAACCCCCGGTATGAGATAAAAGAAACTGACAGACAGCCCATGACTGAGGTTCTTTAATAATATCTAATATCTGCTTTTCATGTCAAACTTGTCGGACTGGGAAATCGCACCAATGCCATAGTCCTATTCTATAGAGGTAATATTGTAATAGGATAAAGGGAAATTTGATTAGTTTCTGTAGGAGGCGTTTCCTTATTGAAGAGTGTTAGCTAAGATACGTCTGCATCAGCGTCTGTCCATTATTTGTTCACGTTATTCCAATAAATTAAAAAGAACTCTTACATTTGGAAACCAATTATCCAACGTTGCCGTGGTATTACAGCTTTTGAAAGATACAATGAGTTTTAGGTGGTCGATAACTGGTTTTGATTCTAACTCGTCAACCACCAATGGAAGGCAAATTACTATCTCAATTTGACTTTGACTTGCCGGAAGTGGAATACTGTCTCTCCGAGTGAGTAACTGAACAACGTCAACACAAAGCCACAGGCAAGGGATGAACTCTGGTCACAGATTCTCCCATGGAGTCTATAATACATGGTTGATAAACTAACCGTTTTCATGTTGACCTTTCCAAAATATAAATTTAGTATGATAGATGCTGTTAACTAAACTGTAACACAAGTCCAAAAGAGTCCTGAAATAATGTAATTAAAGTCTTCTGATAACGATTGTGCTCGGTACGTTCGGCAGGGTAGCTGACAACACTTATACATGTATCGTGTTTTGCGCGAAAGACCCAATCAGAATTTGTTTCACTCTTTTTTTTTTGTGGACTTCCAGGAAAGAAATTTACCATCTTACCAATAACCCAGCTGTCAATTTCTGTACAGAATCTGTAACATTTCCCCAGAGATTAACATATCATATATAATACGATATTGTCAATTTCCCGACCATAATAAACGCTAATCACATATAACAGACAGACCAGCTTAAAGTGGCATGAGCTGCCAAAATTCACACTGTTTTCATAATTATGGAAATTAAGGAAATTATGGCTAACGCTTTCTTCAACCAAATGGATTCAGATGGGTTAAAATAAATATTGAATTATGCGGATTGGTAGGAAGGTGTATTTGATATGCATGTTAAAACCACCGTTAAAATCTGATCTCCATAGGTTTTACTATTCTCTAAATATAACCAACAAATATGACGTGAGACCTATTTTGTCTTACAGTGAACCTTAATTTTTCTGGAGAATGGATCACTTACGCTAACTGTTTACAGTTAAGAAATCGAATTTGGTGGAGATCAAAATGTTAACATCAGTCTTAAAGTTGTCTTGCTTGGAGAGAATCTGCGGTGGTTTTCTGTGTGTAGTGATTGTTTCATATTCTTAAAGGCGATGACTCTGTTGACTTATACTGGACTAAGTATGTTCAAATGATCGGAATCCGCTCTACGATATCTCCTTCAGAAACCAAACTTTCACACAAGGTACAGTAAAGGCCAAATGTCGCTTTTTCATCACTATTGATTGGTTGGTCTGGGACGTTTGAGAGTTCGGAATATTTGACGATATCTTCAACATAATCTTAGGCTAGCCATCTCCATACCATTTCCAAATCAAAGGGGGCATCGGTTAGATTGATTATCCTTCAGTCCGACACAGGGCTTCCATCAATGCGGCGCGGGTTCCAATTCCACTGTTATATTGGAATTTTTCACTCGATCGACATGTAGAAGAACCAAGTACTCGCTGAAGGCAGGGGCGGGTCCGGCTTTTTACGAAAGGAGAGGTGTGTGTGGAAGGAGGGGGGGGGGGGGTATCAGACCCTTCGATTACAGAAACGTTACAAATTCAAAAGAGGCCTGTAACCAGGCCAATAGGCGAGAGTCCAGGGGTTCTTGATTGCCCGAGAAGCGTTCTGAGGCTGTTCTGCAAGTGAAATAGTTCCCGGAATTTGCTATCCCTAGTTTTAAGTTTGTGAAGCACGGAGAAGGGAATGAATATCCCAACGCATTAGGCGAGGTCCAGGGGCCGCTTAGGCTCCGAAAGCACAGGAAGGTGTTCTACAACTAAAAATGTTTAAAATTTACGCATTTTGCTTTCCTTTTCTTAAAAATTAACAGTAAAATCGTCATGTTTCAAAGTTAGAGATGAAGCCTTGGAACGTTTTTGAAACATGGAGAAGGGGATGACTATCCAAAGCATTAGTTGAGGGCCCAGGGGCTGCTCAGGGGCTGCCCAGGGGAAACTCAGGGGTTCTAGATGGGTATATACTTGTGCTACATAAAAGGCTCCATGGGTAGTTTTCTTTACTGGCGTGGCTCTTAAAATCATCCTACAAAAAAGGGTAAAAGCAGTCTTTTAGAGTTGCTATTTTAGAATGCATCGGAGGCGTGTTACGTTGAGGCAAGAGATTACGACGATGGCGAAGGATTTGAACCAAGTTGTTCCTGACTTGGTGTGCCATCTTTTCTACAGACCGCCGATCGCCATCGTGTCATGTTGATGGTCAAGCTTACGATGACGATGAACAATTTCATCCAAACTATTCCAGACTCTGTACATATGGATACTCGATTTGCCAGTTTCTGTCCCCACGAGAAACACCTTCCAGAGAGTAGAAAACAGTAGCTGTTCTAACCCTTAACTGCCATCAGTCCCTGGTCAATATTGTAAGAAGTAGACATATGTTGCAATAAAATGTGTGATGGAATTTTGCACACTTGAAGTCTGCATGGTGCAATAAATTACAAGCAGGACTACTTTAGTAAAACCTGTCTTAAAGGGGCGTGTCAAATATAGGATATGATAGGTCTAGCTTGAGAAAAATAAATTTAATCATACTTTAGAAAAATTTGTTTAATGAATAACAAATGTACAAGTTGGTCAAGAAAATTCTTCTTTTTGGAAAAAAGCATTTAGAGTCGTGTAAATGAAAATGGTATAATGTCAAACACCATGACAAATCTGTGTTGCTTCTTGTTGATTCTTAGTTGAACCATTTTATTTCAAGTGGATAACATTTGTACATCATGACAAACCTGGGGATCACTTGGATTCAATGGATAGAACTGACAACCTAGTTATTGATTGGTCGGCTATTGAGTTCGGTAGATCAAACTAAACACAAAGCAAAGGCACTACATCCGTTGTAATTGATATTGTCCGTTAATTCCACGTCGGTAGATAAATCCTGTATTCCTTCAATATATATTGCATATAGAGCGTGATACATTCTCTTACAACAAATCACCTGTCGGTCCAGATGTATAATTCTACCCCTCCTGCATGTGCGTGCCGTGTGCAAATATACATGTTAAGTAGAGATGACTTTTCAAACAACATAGAGTCTGTAGTGCATCATCGGCTGGTAGGTTTACCTCCCGCGGAAGAAGTGATCTTTTGCTTGTTATCATACAAAATGAAGGATTTAACCTGATAATGTTGTGAGTGTGGTTATATTCTGTCCTTTTATATTGAAAACTGGGCTGTCATGAACGTATACAGTCACCAAAGGGTTGATTTCACAACATTTCCCCCGCTAGCGTCGTCAGCAACCCAGCCTGTCAAAGCGGTAGCCATAGTGACATTATGTCATTCTGCTTCAAAATATCTGGGTCAAGCGTTGCACGTGACCAAAGCTTATCGTTGATTGGTTAAAAGTTCCCACTCTGCCCGAGGGAGGGAAAAGGAACGGCAATCAACAACAGGTCACTTTTTCCTCATTTTTCTCAATTATCGGGGTAGAATCGACTTTAATACCTTCGTCTTGGTGTTTATTGCATAACCCGATACCGCTGAACGTTGGTTCGCACCTCGTCAAACCCCTCGAATGCTGCGCATTCTCGTGGTTTGACTCGGTACGAACCAACGTTCAGCGGTATCGGGTTACGCAACAAACACCGCTACGGCGGTATTAAACCCTTAACCACAGACCCTAAAGCCACCGTCAAACTTCGGGTCGTCCGTAGTTACGTGTAGGCCTACTATTCCTTTGATTGGAACAGATTTACAGTAAACTAGATCACATTAAGAGTGACTACGCTTTAATGTCATATCCTTTAAATAGTTTTCTATCTACAACGAAATAACCCGAAATAAGTTGATGCAGTCAATGATATTTTTAAAATCGGATCCGTACCACGGTCACACTCAAATGACCCGTGATATGTTTAAAATATATATGCCCTCTACAAAGATTATTACATTGGTTTACATACTGCTAAGCAAAAACGCCATTTTCATTTTATTTTTTCAGGGAAAATAGGGACGAACCTTGACTTGATACATCTTTTCGCTACACGTGGTACCAGCTAAGCGATTGTTTGTCATCACAGAAATAAATCAACAGACAAAACCAGAGGGTTAACTGTATAACTTCCGTTTAACCGGAAATTAAGGTCAACTCTGGCAAATAAAGAACAGTGTCCAATATCCATCAATGGATATAACGGATACAGTGTAATGTTTACCTTCTGGTTTCTACTAAGATCTAGATCAAGAAAAATGCGGTCTTGCTAAATAATTATTCATATTTTAATAAAGAGCCAGCTGCCATTTTCTGGCAATAAAGCAATGTATCGCAATTAAAAGACCGGTGAAAATGTTTGACATAGCATATGCTAATGTCTGTTTGACCTTTCTAGTCCGTTAAGCAAACTCCTAGTGCGCGGTCGCGGGTTCGAATCCCACCCAGTCCCAACAAAAATTGGGAAATTTTCTGACTGGGTTTTCACTCTAACGACCTATGTGTGATGGTTGCCAGTTACCACCGGGATGTCGTGGGTTTCCTCCGGGCATAGAGCCCGGTTTCCTCCCACAATAAAACTGGCAATGGCACCATATAAGTGAAATAATCCAAGTGGATAAACATATAACCCCCAGTTCACTTCAGTCCCTGGTCAGTGTTGTAAGGAGTGGACTTGTGATGCAATAAAGCCAAGTTATACTGAACATTCTCCGATAAAGTTTGAATCTACGGTACAATCTAACTCAGGTAAATTCTATCTTTATGAAGCCAATTCGATCAAAAACACCATCGAGGTTACTGTAGGCTTACCTGTTCAACAGTATACATTTGGGATATGTATTCAAAATTGTATATGTTCTCTCCAATTGAAAGCCTGGCGCCAAATAGTTCAGATCATTGTGTTTCGCTTGGACCCAGCTAGCTAAATGCAAATATGTATGGAAGCCGAATACGGACATTTTAGTTCGCGTGCTTTGCGACCCCGCCAGACTCGCCAAAGCAAATGATTCGCGACTTTCTCTACCCCGCGAAATTCGCCAAACACGCCAACCACGCTAATCAACTTTATAAAAAAAGTATGTTTTTAAAACATTTCATTCGCGCCCTTCGCTACCTTTGCGAGGCTGGCGGGGGCGAGAAGGTCGCGATTTTATAAGATTCGCGATTTCCTAGACCTTGTCGGGGTCGCCAAACACGCCAAGGTCGCGAAACACGCTAAAAAAAAGATAGTATTCTTTTTGTAATCCCGAATCGCGACCTTCTCGATCTTCACGTGCTTGGCGGGGTCGCGAAGGGCGCGAGGGTCACGAAGGGCACTAACCACGCGAGGGTCGCCAACCACGCGAAGGTCGCCAACCACGCGAAGGTCGCCAAACACGCGAAGTTCGCCAAACACGCGAAGGTCGCCAAACACGCGAAGGTCGCAAAACACGCGAAGTTCGCCAAACTAGCGAGGGTCGCCAAACTAGCGAATTGTTGTGTGGACTTGATGTATAGCTTAGCTTAGGCGTAATTGGCGACATTCGCGTCCTTCGTGACCCTCGCGACCTTCGCGACCCTAGCGCCCTTCGCGACCCTCG
Source organism: Lepidochitona cinerea (assembly GCA_963971465.1). Taxonomy (NCBI): domain Eukaryota; kingdom Metazoa; phylum Mollusca; class Polyplacophora; order Chitonida; family Tonicellidae; genus Lepidochitona; species Lepidochitona cinerea. The sequence goes on along the minus strand of OZ020563.1, from coordinate 18,137,451 downwards.
CCAAGCACGCGAAGGTCGCGATTCGGGATTGCAAAAAAATACTATCTTTTTATTAGCGTGTTTGCGACCTTGGTGTGTTTGGCGACCCCGTGTTACGAGAGTAATATTTGAAATTTAATGTTTTTGTTTAATTAATGTCCATTAGTATTGTATGTTAGAACCGGTTTCAAGTTTGTGTAACAGATTGAGTTTCTGGATGGGCGTGACATCCTGGAACTTAGACAAGCATGGGTGACATCTTTATGGCGGCTGGATTTCATTGGTTAATAGTTTGGGTTGAGATTTGATTGGGCAACTAGTTAGGTAGGGGTGGGTTAGTATATAATTTATGAGGGTCGGGCCTTTACGTTTCACCCGCCAAGGTCGAGAAAGTCGAGAATGATATAGAATTGCGACCTTCTCGCCCTCGCCAACCTCGCCAAGGAAGCGAAGGACGCAAATGACAGGGGGGGGGGGGGGGGTAGAGAAAGTTGCGAATCAATTGCTTTGGCGAGTCTGGCGGGGCCGTGAAGCTCGAGAATAAAATGTCCGTATTCGGCTTCCATAAATATGCAAGATTGGTTTCAACAGAAAGTTCTTCTTTTATAACGTTGGATAAAAATGAAGAAGGTCAAGAAGCTGTTATTTTAAATGATGCTTCCCCATATTTTGCAGCACATCCAACTTTTGATAATTAAATTTCCTTTCTTCAACGTTTAGCCAAAGTTATTTTAAAGTTTCTTTTATCTGTCTGTTTTAACGACTATAAACTTTACAAAAAAGAAAATTTTTAAAATAAAAATACGTCTAATAAAGATAAAGTTTATTTAACCAAAAACAAAGTTAATTTCTCATTTTTGACTGTCTATCAAGTCGGATTTTGACGATTGCTATTTTTTCTTTACCAGGACACAAACTCCGGTAAATGTTCTCCCACTGTAAAAAGTCATCAGAAAATGAAGATAGCATTTGACGGTTGTCATAGCAGCAAAGCTTTACAATTCCGGTTTTGTGGATATTGTGGTAAAACATCAGTTTGTCTTCCACACAAAAAAATAAAAACTGTTATGATGGACTTTGATTGCGGAGACAACAAAAAACGAACACTGAACGTTATGAGAATACGACCATGCCATTGTATAAATACTGAGAGGGACACAGATGTTTAACATACCGTTCTATTTCGCTCAAATTTTATAAATTGTTATTAACTTGAAAATATGATGGATTCATATTATTACGTTTTACATACTGGCTAGTGGTATACGAGAGTCTCATACTTTCGAGTTCCGGATCTGCAGAAGACACGAATGGAATGCGTTTCCAAATTAGTCCTTCAATCAGCAGCAATGGTAGTCAACATCTAAACAAAAAGTGACGTATGTAGTTTTGTGGTATTTTATTTCAGAATGGACACCTGGTCGATATTTTAGAAATCCTTTGTTTAAATACATCAGATTTTGCAAATTTCTTTTCGATATGACTCTCAAGGTTCAATTATTTTTACGTTTTATTTAAGCAGGATTTTGTTCAGATTTCAATTTAGGGCAGGTTGTTATCTATTAACAGAGCTTTGTTAATGGAATATTATTAGATTTAGTTTTTCGAAATAGTATTAATTAAACCAATTTTCTCTGTGATAAAACATTTATTCTGAATCAATTATTTTCCATTTCGTCAAAATGTAGACAGAAAGGATCCCGAACATCTTCCTTCGTTAGCATTATTTGAAGTATCATACTGTACTTAGCACGTTAATGCATAAGATTCTATTGAAATGGTGAATAAAACTGGATTTCATAATTTTATTACTATACCTTTGACAGGGCTGGTGTCAACTCATTCACTATGTCAAATCCTTCAATGGCATTTAGAAGTTGAACGGTTACAATAAGGTGAAGAAATACTTACAGATACCAACTTCTGGGTTTATTGGGTGACGACTTTTCGATGTAGTTCTTACTTCGTTATCAAAGTCAATGATGAAACGTCGTCACCCAATAAACAAGTTAGTATCCATACGTAATTATTCACCTTATCATTCACTATCTGTATATGGATGACACGATGTTGTAATATCTGATGATAAGAGTTGCTGCTCTCGAAATCTCATATTAAATACCAACATGTACCAAGTAGTACAAGATGTCCAATGTGTTTTGGTTTAAGTAAAGCCGCTCCATATGCATCTGTATATGCATTTCTCTTAAACAATAACATCAGGCAGTACAATTGTGATGACGCGGCTATCTATGCATATCAAGATACTGAGGTACACAAAGATAGGCGCGTCATCACGATTGCAGGAGGGTTGGACCCAGCTTGTGAAATGTATTGCGTAACTCTGTTTATTGGACGAGATTTAGTAATCCTCTGGGTAGTAGAATATCAGTAGACATAAAAGTGAGAAACGGAGACTCGTTCGTATCAGATTGCGGGCGATAGTGTGTCAAAGATGTGTATCTCGGATTTAGTTAAATTGCATGTATTCTCATTACCTGATGAAAGGTGTCGTATAGGATAGCTGATGTGGTTAAAGGTTTAACGGATTTTCCGTTTACAGAAAAATGTATTTTTATACAGTAATCTGAGTGCAGATGTATATAATCATTACCCCACTGTCTACATTTAAAATCAGTAAGTAATGACTTTTGTCTAATTTACAAAGCGATAATTTCTAGAAATAGCATTTTGTAGAAACAATATAAAAAGAGAAGAACAATCAGGAGTCTATAGCATCTTGCCAAAATGAGGATACCAACTTTATCTTCCGTGGACGAGTTGATGTATGATTTTGTCCTTAAATATTCCGTTTGCTCAAGATTTGATCACACGTGTTGGAAATCGATTTGTGGCTATCACTGTTTGTCAACGCGCCATCCAATACACAGTTAGAACCGACAAAAGAAGATAAATTCAAATTTAATGTAGTAGATGACACGCAGATTACAGCAGCACTTAGCACAGATTTAACGGTTCATGACAAGTTGACGGAATCAATTATCTTTATTGTCAGGGGAGGATTTCTGCAGATATAAACACTTTCCGTCTAGCTTAAATCGGGATAATAAATCGATCAGGGTTCAAAGTAACAATACATTTGAACCAAATATGATCAATTAGTCAGTTTTAGAGGCCTATCTCTATAAAATTCTCTTCAACACGAGATAGTGATGCATGTGTCGAAATGATTTGCTTTAAAATAGTGTTATTAAAGTAATGACAATCTGACAATGAAGAATTGTTCGGATGGTTTGTATTGATCAGATTATCATCTTTAATAGTTCATAATGTTTGTACTCTTCGCGTCAGATCTGTCAAATTGGGAAATCCGTCCCAGATTAAATCATTTCTCTTAAGACAAATAAAGAATACAGGCTACAACAAAGGAATATTTGGCACTAATCAATTATCATAATGAAAGGTTGAACTTCGGTAGCGAATAGATCAGTGTAAATTTACTGCTATTAAAGCTGAGTTAAGAAATGACCCTTGTGGAAGTCCGGAGTCAATCTAACGGACAACGTCCAGTCGGAACACACTTCGGCTATCTTCTCTCGCTCCAGGTCGGCTTTGACATGGTATTTTGGGACTGAATACAAATGGCGTCGAAAGTTTTATTACAGATGAAAAAAAATACCCAAAGTCTCAGAGTGGGACAACTTCTACACGACATACGTTAGGTATGCCTTGATTCAACAACAAAAAAACACCGAGTAAATGGAAGATAAGCATTGAATTAATTACGTGGATCGGAACCGACAAAAAGACACGGTTTACACACGGAAGTTAATAGCGATCGAGTGAAAAACCCACTCAGATTGTTTTCTTTGGACAGATAAAACCAGTGACCATCGATACAATGTCTTTGTTGGTCTGGAAGACTACAATTACTGTACGTCGACTGAGCCAAAGAGGCTGCACTTAGAAAAAGGACCTGCATTTGAAGAAAATTATGACTAAAGCTTTCTCCAACCAAATGGATTCAGATGGGTTAAAATAAATATTGAATTATGCGGATAGGTAGGAAGGTGTATATGATATGCATGTTAAAACCACCGTTAAAATCTGATCTCCATAGGTTTTACTATTCTCTACATATAACCAACAATTATGACGTGAGACCTATTTTGCCGTACAGTGAACCTTAATATTTCTTTAGAATGGATCACTTACGCTTACAGTTAAGAAATCGAATTTGGTGGAGACCAAAATGTTAACATCAGTGTTAAATTTGTCTTGCGTGGAGAGAATCTGCGGTGGTTTTCTGTGTGTAGTGATTGTTATCATATCCTTGAAGACGAGGACTCTGTTGACTTATACTGGACTAAGTATGTTCAAATGATCGGAATCCGCTCTACGAAATCTCCTTCAGAAACCAAACTTTCACACAAGGTACAGTAAAGGCCAAATGTCGCTTTTCATCACTATTGATTGCTTGGTCTGGGACGTTTGGGAGTTCGGAATATTTGACGATATCTTTAACATAATCTTAGACTATCCGTCTCCAGCCAATTTCCAAATCAAAAGGGGGCATCGGTTAGATTGATTATCCTTCAGTCCGACACAGGGCTTCCATCAATGCGGCGCGGGTTCCAATTCCACTTTTTTATTGGAATTTTTCACTCGATCGACATGTAGAAGTACTCGCTGAAGGCAGGGGCGGGTCCAGCTTTTTACGAAAGGGGACCGGTGTGTGTGGAAGGGGGGGGGGGGGGTGTCCCAGACCCTTCGATTACAGAAACATAACAAATTTAAAAGCGGCCTGTAACCAGGGCAATAGACGAGAGTCCAGGGGTTCTTGATTTCCCGAGAAGCGTTCCGAGGCTGTTCTGCAAGTGAAATAGTTCCCGGACTTTGCTTTCTCTAGTTTTAAGCGAAGCCTTGAAACGTTTGTGAAGCATGGACAATAGTTTGTATATAGTTTTGTTCTTTATTTTTTAAAGTGCCATAATCCTGTCAGATAAATATTTTAGCTGCGGCTCAGTTATACTGCCCCAGTCAAAGGTCATAATTCCAGTGTTTATAATCGAATATAAGTTTATCAGGTTTGAAATTCGTTTGTGGGACGAGATGATCACTGAATTTTGTGTGATTCTTCACACCCAGAAATTGCATTTTTCAAAATTCAGCTTGATCAATGTTAGAGCCATGCAACACGTTGCTTAACATTACAACACGGACTATGATGTGCAAACATATTAAAAAAGAAACATATCACCATAGTTACCGCGGTAAGCGTCAAACAAAAGAGGACATGAAACTGGCAGACATTGCATGAGATTGCTTATATAATGGTACGTTTTGATACTGTGTTAATTCCATTCTCCTCTCCTTTTCTTTTTGTTTTTTCTCTTCTTTTTTTTGCTCAGAAAAAGGGGTGGGGGGGGGGGGGATTTGACCTCCTCTCCCTCTTCATCCGCCTATGCGAAGGTCAAGGATTTTCTCAGGCAAAGAGCCCGTTTCCTTCTGATCGTCAGGACAAGGCGATGGTTTGAAGTTCATCAAATGAATGATTGACGGGCAGAAAAATGATTGGTTGATGTTAGAATAAGGAAACTCCACATCGTCGGTAGATAAATCCTCTATTTCTTCAATATATATTGCATATAGAGCGTGATGCATTCTCTTACAACAAATCACCTGTCTGTTCAGATGTATAACCACAGACCCTAAAGCCACCGTCAAACTTCGTGTCGTCCGTAGTTACATGTAGGCCTAGTATTCACTTGATTGGAACAGATTTACAGTAAACTAGATCACATTAAGGGTGACTACGCTTTATTGTCATTGGTTTACATATGTCATTGGTTTACATACTGCTTAGCAAAAACGCCATTTTCATTTTTTTAGGGAAAATAGGGACGAACCTTGACTTGATACATCTTTTCGCTACACATGGTACCAGCTAAGCGATGGTTTGTCATCACAGAAATAAATCAACAGACAAAACCAGAGGGTTAACTGTATAACTTCCCGTTTAACCGGAAACTAAGGTCAACTCTGGCAAACAAAGGACAGTGTCCAATATCCATCAATGGATATAACGGATACAGTGTAATGTTTACCTTCTGGTTTCTACTAAGATCTAGATCAAGAAAAATGCGGTCTTGCTAAATAATTATTCATATTTTAATAAAGAGCCAGCTGCCATTTTCTGGCATTGAAGCAATGTATCGCAATTAAAAGACCGGTGAAAATGTTTGACATAGCATATGCTAATGTCTGTTTGACCTTTCTAGTCCATTAAGCAAACTCCTAGTGCGCGGTCGCGGGTTCGAATCCCACTCAGTCCCAACAAAAATTGGGAAATTTTCTGACTGGGTTTTCACTCTAACGACCTATGTGTGATGGTTGCCAGTTACCACCGGAAGGTCGTGGGTTTCCTCCGGGCATAGAGCCCGGTTTCCTCCCACAATAAAACTGGCAATGCCACCATATAAGTGAAATAATCCATGTGGATAAACATATAAATTGTGAGTGTTATCGGCCATCTTTTAAAATTGTGCTGGACATGAACAGCGTTAAAGGCTGCAAGCTTTATAATTCCAGAGAGATGGCGGTTGAACATTAGAATCTCCAAAAAATCCAAGAAAACCTTGTGTCAGATAAAACCATATTCGGGAAATTCTGGCTCCAATTGGTAGCGGGCCTACTATCAACCAATGAAAAAGGACAGGAGTTGATGAAATGTGACCAATGAAACAATGTCGGAGTTATATCCATCCTTTGTAAAATTGTACCTGATCGGTTCAGCTGTGGATTGACCGTTTCAATTTATTTCAACTACACAACACCTACCTGGAAGTATTGCGTTGGGAAAGCTTACATAGTTTGAAATAGAGATTGTATCCATACGACATTTGGAAAACCATGAGATTTTGAAAAGTAAAATGCCTGCCGTTGATTGAAAGTGGTCTGGTTGATTCGTCTAGTACAAATTAGTTGAAAACGAATTAGAACCATGCGATGTTACTCATATACAAACCGCTATTTATAACCTTGATTGTCCTTCATAAATATTATACCCTCTACTTATCAATGTAGTTTTCGTCCCCCCCCCCCGTTCGGCCAATCAGCATACGAAAAGCTTACCAAGCACTGTGCGCTCACCAGAGAAATTGGTAAACTCTAGAAGTCTGCCGTTTAAACCAAGGTTAATTTCGATCATTTCAAGCCGTTACTAACTCTAATTACTATAAAAAAGAAAATGGCTTGTAGATCAACCTTTTGGTAAAACGTGACAGGCTGTACTTGTCCACACGACTTGTTGAGTTCGCAGTGGAAATTTCAGAAAGGTAGTTTTTGCGGCCGATATTGCAGTTTATAGTCGTACAAGATTCAATAAGCTCTCAAAGGAAGAAATACTCCTGCCTGTCAACGTCTATATGTAAATTGTCTGAGATTTGTCTGAGAGATGCATTTTCAGCTTATTTTCACACCGTAAACCACGTGCAAGATTCACACACATGACTATGGTGCTTTATGGCAGCCCATTCGACACAATAACATGTTGTTTTTTGTTCTCGTCCATTAATGAACAGAGCGATGTCCATGTTATGTCCGAATAAAAGACAGGTTTGACGAAGAATACATGTAATTAACCCCCGGTATGAGATATAAGAAACTGACAGACACCCCATCACTGAGGTTCTTTGATAATATCTAATGTCTGCTTTCCATGTCAAACTTGTCGGACTGGGAAATCGCATCAATGCCATAGTCCTATTCTATAGAGGTAATATTGTAATAGGATAAAGGGAAATTTGACTAGTTTCTGTAGGAGGTGTTTCCTTATTGAAGAAAGTTAGCTAAGATACGTCTGTATCAGCGTCTGTCCATTATTTGTTCACGTTATTCCAATAAATTAAAAAGAACTCTTACATTTGGAAACCAATTATCCAACGTTGCCGTGGTATTACAGCTATTGAAAGAGACAATGAGTTTTAGGTGGTCGGTGACTGAGTTTGATTCTAACCCGTCAGCCACCAATGGAAGGCAAATAACTATCTCAATTTGACTTGCCCGAAGTGGAATAATGTCTCTCCGAGTGAGTAATTAAACAAAGTCAACACAAAGCCACAGGCAAGGGATGAACTCTGGTCACAGATTCTTTCATGGAGCCTAAAAACTAACCTTTTTCATGGTGACCTTTCCAAAATATAAATTCAGTATGATAGATGCTGTTAACCAATCTGTAACACCAGTCCAGAAAAGTTCTTGCCCTAAAATAATGTAATTAAAGTCTTTCTGTACAGAATCTGTGACATTTCCCCCGAGATTAACATACCATATATAATAAGATATTGTCAATTTCCCGACCATAATAAACGCTAATCACATCTAACAGACAGGCCAGCTTAAGATATCGACGACAATGTGGAGACATTCCAAGTTGCCACCAGTCTAGACGGACCATTGTTCTTTATATCAATATATGTCTTATTACGACGAACACAATCAATTGCCTGTCGGTATTATATTGCCTTCGATAAGAGTGCTTTAACGGCTTCCCTGTCTGTATATGGAGCTACAACATTTTCTCTTTCACAAAAGTTGCTCTGTAATAGTTCGATTACACAGACGTGGTCTGTCCGGAGTTGTCACAACGAGCGAAGATCGTTGATCACAAGGAGGTGGTACATGGACTTCCATGTTAACTTAATAATATCATTCTAAAATACCCTTTTGTGACCAAATACCACCATACATACGCTTTATTACTTTCGTTTTTTTTCTATTATCGAATGTAACGAGTGTTCCATTCGAAGTCATTCGCAGATTTTCAAATCTTTGAAACTCCTCAAAGTCGGTATCATATACTCTGTTTATCGTTAGCGAATACAGGAAGTGTTCCATAGGAAGTTATTGACCGAGTTTCAAAGCATTTGAACCTCTACAAAGTCGGCATATTATGCCCAGTTTGCAGTTATATAATATATGGAGTGTTCCATTGAAAGTCTTTCGCAGATTTTCAAATCTTTGAGACTTCACAAAGTCGGTATCATATACATATTGGAAACATACATTTATCTACAGAAGAAATATTACAATCTGTAAATGTACCGCACTTAAAAACAAACTAAACAAAAAGTAAGGATGGTTAGCAAAGCATTGTATTTCCGGTTTTTCGGATATTGTGGAAAACGTCATGTTGTCTATCGCAAAGAATAAAGACTATTTTGAACTTTCTGTCTGCAATAGATTTAGCTTTGATAATTCCGTTCTGAAATTCAGCAAGACAGAAATAACAAAATTACTATTATCTCCATTTTCCATGATTTAATCCCTTTGCATCTATAACCAAAACGAGGCTCATTGTTCTTCAGTTAAGGTTAAAATTCGTAGCAAGGTCCGAGTCTACAGATTTGGGGAAAATGTACGCCATAAGCTTAAGGAACGAAGATACGCAAAGTGTTGAACATTCAAGCCAGACTTATATGTATATATGTTGAGTATATTTTTAGGTAACCTATGTCTTTCTCATATTAGTAATAAATGTATTTAATTTTTTCTTCTGCCATTCTATCAAATCAACATATTTCAGTGGGCGACGAGTTGCCGCTAAAGCATATTACATTAAAAGTAGAATTCTTAATCATTCCTTCTTAATCGGTTATCTGAATTGCTGGGTCTAATTGGAAAAATATATTGCACAACAAAAAATCTGTTCCCATATTACAAAACACGTCAATTAATAAACCCCATATATTGTGTTTTGTGCTGAAATCAAAAGATTGGAATGCGTAGTTCAGTAGTCGCCATAAGCACGTCAAAACACGTCTAGCGATCAAATCATCCTTTATTACTCCTCAATTAATAACGGGATATCAAAGAATATCACAATTAATTTGTGTTGAATCGTGCGCTGATTTGAAATAACCACACTTCGTAATAAACTATTTCAGGAGATTTGATTCGATGTTTTGCTCATTGCCGGATGAGTAACATTTGAACTCATTGAAAATGACAGCTTTTCACAGCTGATTCCTTCAGAAAAATGGTAGTCAAATACCCTCTTTCCTGTTTATGTCTGCCACATTAACCCTGACAGTGTTCAATACTTTGACGTTGACTTCATACATCCTCGCTGATTCAATGTGTTATATAATATTGAAATATTTCGACATTGAGATCAAACATATTAAGAGATTGTATGCTTATTACCGTGGAGAGATATTTGAACTGATAATGAACATGATATCAAAGATCTCTTTTTAAACGTGTCTTGCATATTAAACCCAACGTATAGTCCATCCTTTGATGTTGCCTTCATACATCTTCATCGAAAAGCCTGATTTTACGGTGGTAATAAATGCAAAAATTTGACAATTATTCAATATCAATATCAATTTTGTTAAATATTTGACAGCAAATACGTGAATTTGTTGATGTGTACATTCGGAGTGGGCTGTTCACCAAGATATACCAGTTTCTCATCGAAGGCGGGGGCTTTCCTCAGGGCAGAGAGTCCGGTTTCTTTCTCTATTAAACCTGGCAACACCGCCATGTGCATGCAACATGAATGAAACGGGAAACTTGGTTCAGTCTACAGTATACAGTCTGTATATCTGATGACACTTACAAAGCACAGCTGATCGATGTATCAAATTTAGAATATATCGTTTTAATTTAATACTGATTGAAAATATTTGTTTTCTTCTGGAAACCAAAAGTTACTGCGGTATCAAATTTTGTAAGATATTGCTTCATTTTAACAAAAATAGATAGTTTAAAAAGGCTTGAAAAGTGCACTATTGCCAAAGTCAAGAACCTTCTTGATAAATAAAACGCTGATATCAAAGACCTTGCCCCAAAGCAAACAGTGAAAATCCAAAGCGCATATATGTCCAGAGATTTCCATTCATCTATTATTTAAACATCTTCAAAAAAAAAAACTTTATGCACGCAAGAAGTTTCATTGAAAATGGCATCATGGGTCAACATTTGTACATGAAGGAAAACTGTCGCTATCTTGACGTCACCATTTGTGGACGAAACCATGTCCGCGGTGTCCAAGGTAACAAACAAGTCAACTTTTGTAAGGTCCAGGTATTCAGGCTCCCTTAACACTTTCTGACGGATATACGGCCTGATTTATGGCGTCTACTAAAGGCATAATTTCGGCCATCGCCTCTGAAAAAAAACACACCGTCGACAGATACTATATATCAGGCCGTATACCCGCTAAACTTTATACAAATTACATTGCTTTTCATTTTCACAAAAACCCTGATGTTTGGACAAATCTATAAATGTGCACTATCGCCTAAGTCAAGAAACGTAGTGTCAAATACTAGCTCCAAAAAGTACACTGAAAATCAGAGGTATGAAGTACAAAAGGGATGACACGTTTATATAGGCCTTACTAGTACGAAATATCTGCGATGATGATGTAAGACATTTTCTGACAGATAGGCCATCATCATCGTCAGAACGCATTTGATCAATTTACTGGGAATTTCTTGCCACCCTTGTCTTCCTTGTCTGAAATCTCCACTCCTTGTCTTTGGTTCTACTCTGGCATTAGAGTCGGAAATGTTCTGTTGTGTCGACTACGTACTGGTTGCAGCTCTTTAAATGACCATCTGTTTACAAACCACTTAACTGATAACAAAAAGTGCACATGTGGATATTCATGTGAAAGTGTTAGACATTATTTTTTCGACTGTTCTTTGTGTCAAAATATAAGGAATGCTTTTATAAACAACATCACAGACATACTACTCAGAAAAGGTATTGACTTAAATGAGAATCTGCTGATGTATGGTTCTTCCTCTCTGTCAAAGCGTTTAAACGACGAAATTGTTGACCTAACTATTCAGTATATGTTAGCGACAAAACGTTTCGTATAATAAAAGAATTTGCAGCATAAATTGATTATTTAAATGGACCTCCATTCACAAATTGGTCTCCCTGGTTCCCATGTTTTGTCTTTTTTGTCTTTTCCCTTGTTCAATCTGTTACATGTAAATCCAATTGAGTATTTTGAACACCTGATTTGTACTGTACCATGTGAATCTGCCAAATCACTTCTATAAAAGGTATTTCGCTATTGTATACATGTAAATTGCATAATGTAAATACTTTCTATTCCAGTTCATCTTTTATGAAACAGTCTTACTGTACTATGTAAATATGTCCAATTTTCGTTTTGTTAGTGAAATTGTTTATTTCCATTATTTGTATGTATTTCCATAAGGGAGACACAGATAAGCAAATTTGCTTAATTTGAATCCCGAAATCAATAAAATTCAGTATAAACCAAAGCACAGCTGATCGATGTCTCAAATTTAATAGAATATATTGTTTTAAATTAATACTGATTGAAAATGTTTGTTTTCTACTGGAAACCAAAAATTACTGCGGTATCAAATTTTGTAAGATGTTTTATCATTTTACCTAAAATAGATAGAGCTGCAAAGCTTGAAAAGTGCACCATCGCCAAAGTCTAGAACCTTCTCGATAAATTAATATGAGGTTATTATATGACTTCGCATCCAGTAGGGATATTTATTGTACGAGTTGCCGTTGGGTTGAAAGTCGATATTGGACGAGACGCCGAAGGTATGCAATATCATATGCAATCAAACGCCAACAACAATTATTTTAAGTTTAACTTTAAACAAGCACAATAATTGTTTTCTGGTATTTGACCCTCGACAAATTTATCTATATAAGCATCATCTTACATCTTGCAGAGATATGAGGGTTCTGACAAACGACAGGAGCGAAGCAGACGATTCCGCGGTTACGTCAGATTCGAACGTTACACATCATCGAACTGACGTAGTCGCTCTTCTCTCTGCCGATACCCGGATGAAAATCCAATAGCTCTATCCAATATCGATTTCGGCTCCAATATCGACTGATATATGATCGACACATGGTACAAATGCTAGTCTTTCGTTATTTAATGAATAGGCCTACTGGTTGTATAATAAACGATGATATCAAACACCTTGCCTCAAAGCAAACAGTGAAAATCCGAAGCGCATATATGTCTAGAGATTTCCATTCATTTATTATCTAAAAATCTTTAAAAAAAATGCACGCAAGAAGTTTCATTGAAAATGGCATATTTGGTCAACAGTTGTACATGAAGGAAAATCATCGCTATCTTGATGTCACCATTTGTCCGCAGTGTCCAAGGTAACACACAAGTCAACTTTTGTAAGTTCAGGCATTTAGGCTCCCTCTCTTACGGATATATACGGCCTGAATTATGGCGTCTACTACAGGCATAATTTCTGCCATAGCCTCTGAGAAAAAAAACAAACACCGTCGACAGACACTATATATTTTAGGCCGTATACCCGCTAAAACGTTATACAAATTACATTGCTTTTCATTTTCACAAAAACCCTGATGTTTGGACAAATCTATAAATGTGCACTATCGCCTAAGTCAAGAAACGTAGTGTCAAATACTAGCTCCAAAAAGTACACTGAAAATCAGAGGTATGAAGTACAAAAGGGATGACACGTTTATATAGGCCTTACTAGTCCGAAATATCTGCGATGATGATGTAAGACATTTTCTGACAGATAGGCCATCATCATCGTCAGAACGCATTTGATCAATTTACTGGGAATTTCTTGCCACCCTTGTCTTCCTTGTCTGAAATCTCCACTCCTTGTCTTTGGTTCTACTCTGGTATTAGAGTCGGAAATGTTCTGTTGTGTCGACTACGTACTGGTTGCAGCTCTTTAAATGACCATCTGTTTACAAACCACTTAACTGATAACAAAAAGTGCGCATGTGGATATTCATGTGAAAGTGTTAGACATTATTTTTTCGACTGTTCTTTGTATCAAAATATAAGGAATGCTTTTATAAACAACATCACAGACATACTACTCAGGAAAGGTATTGACTTAAATGAGAATCTGCTGATGTATGGTTCTTCCTCTCTGTCAAAGCGTTTAAACGACGAAATTGTTGACCTAACTATTCAGTATATGTTAGCGACTAAACGTTTCGTATAATAAAAGAATTTGCAGCATAAATTGATTATTTAAATGGACCTCCATTCACAAATTGGTCTCCCTGGTTCCCATGTTTTGTCTTTTTTGTCTTTTCCCTTGTTCAATCTGTTACATGTAAATCTAATTGAGTATTTTGAACACCTGATTTGTACTGTACCATATGAATCTGCCAAATCACTTCTATAAAAGGTATTTCGCTATTGTATACATGTAAATTGCATAATGTAAATACTTTCTATTCCAGTTCATCTTTTATGAAACAGTCTTACTGTACTATGTAAATATGTCCAATTTTCGTTTTGTTAGTGAAATTGTTTATTTCCATTATTTGTATGTATTTCCATAAGGGAGACACAGATAAGCAAATTTGCTTAATTTGAATCCCGAAATCAATAAAATTCAGTATAAACCAAAGCACAGCTGATCGATGTCTCAAATTTAATAGAATATATTGTTTTAAATTAATACTGATTGAAAATGTTTGTTTTCTACTGGAAACCAAAAATTACTGCGGTATCAAATTTTGTAAGATGTTGTATCATTTTACCTAAAATAGATAGAGCTGCAAAGCTTGAAAAGTGCACCATCGCCAAAGTCTAGAACCTTCTCGATAAATTAATATGAGGTTATTATATGACTTCGCATCCAGTAGGGATATTTATTGTACGAGTTGCCGTTGGGTTGAAAGTCGATATTGGACGAGACGCCGAAGGTATGCAATATCATATGCAATCAAACGCCAACAACAATTATTTTAAGTTTAACTTTAAACAAGCACAATAATTGTTTTCTGGTATTTGACCCTCGACAAATTTATCTATATAAGCATCATCTAACATCTTGCAGAGATATGAGGGTTCTGACAAACGACAGGAGCGAAGCAGACGATTCCGCGGTTACGTCAGATTCGAACGTTACACATCATCGAACTGACGTAGTCGCTCTTCTCTCTGCCGATACCCGGATGAAAATCCAATAGCTCTATCCAATATCGATTTCGGCTCCAATATCGACTGATATATGATCGACACATGGTACAAATGCTAGTCTTTCGTTGGTTAATGAATAGCCTACTGGTTGTATAATAAACGATGATATCAAACACCTTGCCTCAAAGCAAACAGTGAAAATCCGAAGCGCATATATGTCTAGAGATTTCCATTCATTTATTATTTAAAAATCTTTAAAACAAATGCACGCAAGAAGTTCCATTGAAAATGGCATATTTGGTCAACATTTGTACATGAAGGAAAACTGTCGCTATCTTGATGTCACCATTTGTGGACGAAACCATGTCCGCGGTGTCCAAGGTAACAAACAAGTCAACTTTTGTAAGGTTCAGGTATTCAGGCTCCCTGAACACTTTCTGACGGATATACGGTCTGAGTTATGGCGTCTACTAAAGGCATAATTTCGGCCATCGCCTCTGAAAAAAAAACACACCGTCGACAGATACTATATATCAGGCCGTATACCCGCTAAACTTTATACAAATTACATTGCTTTTCATTTTCATAAAAAAATGATGTTTTGACAAAGCTATAAATGTGCACTATCGCCTAAGCCAAGAAACGTCGTGTCAAATACTTGCTACAAAAAGTACACTGAAAATCAGGTGCGTGAAGTACAAAAGGGGTGACACGTTAAAATAGGCCTTATATACCCCCGAGAATATATAGACGAATTCACTCTCATAACTAAGCATTCAAGACTACATAAAATTGTTAGAAAAATATATAGATAAGTGGATATGGTGTCTCTCACAAACTGAAAGTTAAATTGTTATTGATATTGTCGTGTTCCAACGAGTCACAAATTCAAAAAGGTAAAATATCAGAAACGGAAATTTCCCCAGCAATTAGAACCTGTTGAACAATTCACATCCACTGAACCGGTAGTAAATACCTTATTTCTGGAGAAGAATTCTACTCCCGAAACCAATTTATTTAACATCTAGCTGAAACTTGACCGAATTAAACCTAGTGTTCTACTCTTTGACTATGTGCCACTTACTTCCATATTATTACTTTCGAAGTCTGACCTTGAAATTGACTATTACTAATTCTGGACAGTTTGATTCATACCGATATGATATCTCATTTGTATTTATTAACATTATCCCTGCTCCAGAAGATTGATTGATTGATTAATTGATTGGTGTTTTACGCCGCGCTCAAGATTATTTCACTTATATGGCGGCGTTGCCAGTTTTATTGTGGGAGGAAACCGGGCTCTATGCCCAGTGGAAACCCACGACCTTCCGTTGGTAACTGGCAACCATCCCACATAGGTCGTTCGAGTGAAAACCCATTCAGAAAATTTGGACTGAGTGGGAATCGAACCCGCGACCCACAGGTGGAAGGCTGTTCGGATTGAGCGTCCAACGCTCTACCTACTGAGCCACGGAGGCCCATGCTCCAGCAGATGACAACCTCTTATTATGTTCTCGAGGGGGAAACCGGGAATTTATTTCAATGCATATAACTGACGATCTGGGTATTGATTGGCCGGCTGATGGGTTTAGTAGTTTTCTCGATGTACCATCACACTTAGTAAAATCACGCCACCTGTCATAAGTGACATTTCCCTTTGATGCCTCGGAATAATACACTGCAAGTTATAAAAATATTGCATGGAGAAAATTGCGTTCCTAATAAATTTCATTCATAACATTTTCTTTCAATATGGCAAAACGCCGCACGGATGTATCTGTTGTGAGGGGACGAATGGTAAATATATTAAATAATTCGTTTGCTAGAGAAACCCTAATAACATTAGTCTAAAGGTCACCACTTAAGGAACATTTTCTTTTTGTCAATTTCCAATATCCTTTTTGTCAAACACATGTGTGAAACCCCTATATGACATTGTTTTAAAAAAATGTTTTCGTTGAATGAATAATGTTATAGCAGCAAAACATACACTGCGGAGTTTGTGGACAATGTGGGAAAATTTCCGTTTGTCTTCCACAAGAAATTGTAGAAATGACCCTCAAGATAGCTCCGAACGTCATGAGAATACACTTATGTTATTTTATTAAGTTGGGAGAGAAATGGCATCATAGCAGTTATATCGCTCATAGTTTACAAATTGTCCTTTACTTGAAAGCTTTTAAATCTTTCAATGGCATTTAGAAGTTGAAAGGTTACAATAACCGTTGTTATCCATAAGTGATTCTTCACCTTATAGAAAGCTTTTCATCTCGTATTCATTCCCGCATCACACCTCTTTGGTCACTTGTGTGAGACTCTCCAGTTAATGGGTTAAATCCCCAAACACTGAGTTATTGATTATGTTTTTTAAATTTATCTGTTCCTTGAACCGTGGTCGATTTGTTATCCTGATTTCATCTGGATAGGCCTACTGAATGTAGAAAATCCTCTCCTAACAATAAAGATAATGTCTACCGGTCCGTTACGTTGTTGTAAACTTTTAAAATGTGTTAAGTGCTGGTCAATCTAAGGGGCATTTTTTACCATAACCATTAACAAATCTGATATTAATATCCGAAAATAGGTGTGGGATGGTTGCCGGTTACCACCGGGAGGTCGTAGGTTTCCTCCGGGCATAGAGCCCGGTTTCCCCCCACAATAAAACTGGCAACGCCGCCAAATAAGTGAAATAATCATGAGCGCGGCGTAAAACATCAAACAATCAACTAAAAATAGATCAGACGTTTGTTGCACAAATCCATTCTAGGAACACCTGTACACATCGTTCAATACTTTCCTCTTATTCGTCACATGCTGCCACTGTTGCATATTTAAACGTGGCATGTGTAACGTTAACTGAAAGAACATTCCAGAGTTTTGTTTGTTTATCTGTTATTACGCAATAATATTGGTATAGTGAGATGTACTTCTATATAGCATATAATTCCCCCCAGGTGGCGCTGTGGGCGCTTAAAACAGAGGCCCGGCGGGCGTTATGCGGGCGCCGGGCGTAAAGCGGCCGTACCCGGGCGTTCATTCAAGACGAAAAGTTATTCGTACCATTACCTTAAGCATTACCTACGCCCGCTTTACGCCCGGCGCCCGCATAACGCCCGCCGGGCGTCTGTTTTAAGCGCCCACAGCGCCGCCTTGGGGGGAATTATATGCTATATAGAAGTACATCTCACTATACCAATATTATTAGTCAGTCGAGTGCCGTACATTAGACATGGGACTGTTTACATGCACCGAATGTGGTCAAACTTTTACTCGGGATCATGATATGAGACGTCATCAGGATAGGTATAACCATCATACAACATCACTTCAAAGTCACAATGAAGATCAAAACACTTCCTCAGAATATGGGACCGACAATGTAGCGAAAATCACAGAGTCAGAAAACAATGATTCTGCGGATAGTTGTGCAAGTCAAGAGACCCTAGATGAAAACACTCTGTCGTCAACGGATGAAGAATCACAGGGAGATGTAAGCGTTTCCTCGGCTGAGAAAGAGTCACAGGAAAACGAAAAGGCGTCCTCAACGATGTGGGATAATCTTGTAACAAAGGCGATCGAACAGCACATCCCTGAAACAACTGACTCTATCGATGAAGAAAATGGTGACTACGAAACTTTGAGGCCAAAAATAAGAAATACTCTGATGTCTTTATACAACGAAGAGAGTTTGCTTTTAGAGTCTATGAAAAAAGATCCAATCCATAAAAAAATTAATTCCACGAAACATTCACTTCAAGACACTTTTGATTTATCACCGAGAGAGGCCCTGTATAATGCTATAAAAATGAGGAAAACCTTATTTAACGATCTTTTACCAACCACATATCCTGATACTCAAGAAAATGAGGACAGTGACTAAATCTAACCGTAACACACAATTTATATATATATATATATGTTTTACATTTGTTAATATAGTTTTGACTTTACATAACCTAACTCAATAAAGATGTCGAAAAAAAAAATGTCAAGTTAGTCATGTCTTTGGTCATTTACATACTGCCTTTCGTCTTGAATAAACGTCCGGACACGGCCACTTAACGTCCGGCGCCCGCTTAACGCCCGGCGTCCGCTTAACGCCCGCCGGGCGTCTGTTAGTGGTAGTAAGGTTACATACTTTAAGAACATTTCACATGTCATTTTCTATCCGAGCAGCGAATGGACGCTGACAGTTGTCATCTCAGATGTTTCATTTCCTTACTTTCTAAATCTGATATAATTATTTCCCTGTGTGACTATGTTTCTATATGTTTTTCTGTTTGGCTCATGTATATTTTTACTTTAAGAACATTTCATTTTCTATCCGAGCAGCGAATGGACACTGACAGTTGTCATCTCAGATGTTTCATTTCCTTACTTTCTAAATCTGATATAATTATTTCCCTGTGTGACTATGTTTCTATATGTTTTTCTGTTTGGCTCATGTATATTTTTACTTTAAGAACATTTCATTTTCTATCCGAGCAGCGAATGGACACTGACAGTTGTCATCTCAGATGTTTCATTTCCTTACTTTCTAAATCTGGAATAATTATGCCCCTGTGTGACTATGTTTCTATATGTGTTTCTGTTTGGCTCAAGTATATTCTAACCTACACAAT
This sequence comes from Lepidochitona cinerea, assembly GCA_963971465.1. Classification (NCBI taxonomy): domain Eukaryota; kingdom Metazoa; phylum Mollusca; class Polyplacophora; order Chitonida; family Tonicellidae; genus Lepidochitona; species Lepidochitona cinerea. Next base: position 18,117,930 of record OZ020563.1, on the reverse strand, counting down.
TTTCCCTATTGGGTATTGAGAGCATTTCTAAAAGTTTGTTCATAGCATATAAAGTTTAATCGCGATGTTTAATTTTCTGTATTCGAAACAATTATACCGGCTGTAATAACTGTAATTATCCTCCCAGACTTGCCGGGGTGCCAGGCAATTAGAACGATACATGCTGTGTCGATTGTAGTTGAACACCAACTCGAAGACGCCTATACTTTGTTCACGATGATAAATGAAACCTAAGAATGAAAAGCATTGTTCAAACAAGTAAGTGATTTAATTCATTGGCATTGATCTATAATGCTCTTAAGGAGATTACTTTAAGGGATGTGTCTTTTAGAAAACATATTTATATCAGTGGGGGGCTAACAGAAGCTGGATTGTGTCAATAGCTGGGGGTTGGACTAGAATAAACATACCACTGATAGCAACACTTCAGATGGGGTCAAACTAAGCTGTATTAAAGTCACATCAGGTTAAGTAAACATTGACGCGCGCTGGAATTTAACCTAGTTAGCCAACCAACATATGGGACAAGGGAGACAACACTATGTTTAGTACCGTCAGAGTTATCCCCCTTTCAATACAACCTTACATAAGGGTATATGTAGCCGTTTTTCAAATGGATGATAGCCATAGTAGCTGTTTTTCAAATTGCACTTTTATACTACTTATATTGTTTAGCTTATTGCATTAATGGCGATTTCTTTCGCCAGAATGTTGCCCTTTATGATCACAATCGCTTCTGCAACATCAGTTTGCAAACAATCTCCCTACACCAATGATTTTATCGGTCGGTGCAGACTTTCCAGGGGGTGTTTAACTTTTTTCTTAGTGTATAGTTGCCTGAAGAAAAATAAGGAAAGTTTTGTGATACAATAAATATATCGCGAGAAAACTTCGCCTATAGTATATAAATGCAGCAATTGAGATACACAATAATACTCAGTTTGTAATAAGAAAATTGTTAAACTGTGATCTTTGGTAATTATTGTTTTGTATGGAGGTAGAAATACGCACGGTAAAGCGTCAGAAATTATTTGACAAATATTTCAGTTGAGACACAATACAAGATTTAGTTGAGGCATCGTGCATTTCTTAATCAGTTTTGGGTTAATATTTAACAGCCGTAAGAAAACAAACCTTTGTTCAAAGGCATTGTACACGGGTTTTAGAGTTGGTGGATTGAATAATGTGAAAGTAATGTCATACCTGAAGCAGTACATTTCGAACATAATTTTTTAATTGGTAGATTGAATAATGTCTGGAAAACATGGGAAAGTAATGCCATACCTGAACCAACGCATTTCGAACATAAGTGTTTCAATTGGTGGATTGAATAATGTCTGGAAAACATAGCTTAATAATGCAGTTTTTCGACATCCTCTGTGTAAATCGGTGTTCTGGGCTATTGGGAGACAGATTGTTAAATCTTATACCTGCAGGTCATTGTGTGGTCAGGGTTGAATTTTGGTGTAATTGGAACAGCTCACATCGGACCAAGGCTATTTCTGATCTCTTCTGTACAACCACAACGCCCTAAGGGAACATACTCAGTATGAAGATTGTCCAAATGGAGATACATATAAATGGAATTGAACTATAGAGTGGTATCGATCAGCCTATATGATGTGTGGGGCGGCAACCAGTGAGATGGCCTGCTTTATATCACAGCTTCCAGACAGAGAAAGAGCAGCCTTTAACATTATCTTCTCCTTCCAAAACACGTTCTGGAAACTGTAGCTCCAATCAGTGGACGACCGAGTTCCGACAGGTGAACATGGGCAGAGGTTAATGATGAAATGTGACCCGTGAAACAATGTCTAAGTAGTCCTTATTTAAATCTTGCATCGCCCAGACGTTTTATATTGTGCCTTTTGGGAATGGATTGTTTGCCAGACAAGCTTATGGCGTAAATTAATACCTCGTAATAGCGATAAGTTGAGCAACGCCTTCGTGGTTTATAACAGGTTCACCGGTCTTAAGCATTTCAATGCATTCCTACTGCAGAGCACTTGTTTGGAAGGACGATAGTGAGAAGTAAAGCCTCTAACACAACACGAAAACGAAGCCGCAGACAATCAACTAAACAGATTGTGCTCTTGTGTCGATGAACAGTCAGGTGAGATACAGGTGGCCGTGTTACGTGTTCAATTGCAGGTGTCGGTAAGGGGTTGTTACATTAAATTTCTCACCGACGATTCCAGTTGTGTACCAGATCTGGGGATTTATTCACGGCATTCATGAAACGGAAGTGTGCACAATTGGAGCTCGCATTTTACTTACGAATTGTTCGTGACAGAAGCCTGCAAAAGGACATTGTCTGAAGATTACACAAACCAAACTGTAAGGACATCGTCTGAAGATTACACAAACCAAACTGGTAAGTTACCTTAAGTGTGACAATAACTAATGCTCCTCGTGAACAATACAAACAATAAATCAGGTCTGACAAAGTAACATATTCCTCATAGACAAACCATATACTGATTAATAGTGATAATAGTTAGGCGCAAAAAAGTTTAACGAAATATGCCAAGTGCTTTTTTGGTTTATATAGGGGCCTACATTCAATTTTTATGAACTTCTAGAAAACTAATAACTGTTCTACTTTAATTCGAATTTTCTGGTGGTCACTAGATTATAAAACTTTTATCCTTAATTAGAACAACAAATCACCCAGAATTTCAGCCAACACGTATGAAGCATGGGCGTGTAAATTTACTTTCTAGCTTGCGATAATTATCACCCAAGCATACAAGGGCTAATGATTAACTACTACAATTGGACCTTAACTTACACATTTAACCTAAAACTTGAAACTATTGAAAAATTTGAACTACACAAAAATGATAAATTAGAGCACTGTCAACGAAAGAAATATACGTACTATATAGAAGCTTCCAAGGTTATTTTAGACAAGAAGATTTTCCCTGTGCCCGCGTTTTAGTGATCATAAATATATAGAAGCTTCAAAATTATACTTAAAGGCACACTTGCCGCGAAAAACCGTTTTCTGTATTTTTCCCAGACAATATAAGTTGCGAACTTTCTATTTTTACCAAAATTTAAAAGTTTGGACGTTACTTTGTATTTTTAATTTGAATTTGAAAATTTGAATTGTTAGGTGCCCGTAACGTAAACAAACCAAACTGCTCGCAGGGGCGATTTTATGTTTCAGTCGAGTGAGTGAACTAACGGCACAGTGTAATTTTACGTAGGCCTATTTATCTGAGAAATACAGACTGACGATCGGTTAACAGCGACTGGCAAAGCCTGCTGATAATTGTTTGAGTGTAAACAACAGATAAAAAGGCCTGAAATGAGGGTAAGCCAACACGAAAGTTGACCGACACTGATCGTTGTTGTTGTAATCAGGCTTCGATTCTTCGTTTGTTTTTCACCCCATTTCTACATTCTAAAGCTAACTAGACATGTTTTATGTGTCCTATGTTTAAGTTTAGTGGTATTGGTCGTAGTAAACTCATGTAAATTGGTTTTCTTAGCAAATTTAAACAGGCTACGGCGGCAAGTGGGCCTTTAAACGTCCTATTGTGAATACCTTTTATAGCTATTGTTGACAATCGTCATATATCTTATTAGAAACTAGTTTTACTAAACAGACCAAAACAATCAACTTGTCTGCGTTGTATTGATTTAATGAGCCGAAATGAAAAGATCTGAAAACATATGTTCCACCATTTATTGACAGATATATAGCATTGTGCTGTCGAGGGCAATCGAAGAAATTAGTAAATATATCTTTGCTGTTTGTAAGTTGGATACCTAAGCTCCTGTCAGTCGTCAACCTAATGAAATATCATAGGTTTGGTTTGTTACAATAATTTATCATGGGGTATAAAGGTCTAAATGATATTCCTCTTTTTAACACAATTAGAAACTTGTCTCCATGGTTATTTTAAACAAGAAGATTTTCCCTGTGCCCGTGTGTTTTAGTGTTCACAAATATATATGATATGACAGCAAGACTGCGCTGGGGGACTATTACCCAGCACTGCGTAATTTCTATAATCAGATGAGCGTGTATTTGGTCATTGATGGTTTGAGGACCACGGAGAATATAGAAAGCATCAAAAAGAGATATATTTGCATCAAACTTCATCATCCACAAAGAACACAGTCACGTGTATCGGTAAGTCATTCATTAAGCAGCCCCTTAAAGGGGTGATAATATGTTTTGTCTGGTTTTATCCGCCACCGCCGCCACATTTTGTTTTTATAATAGCTCATTTGCCTGAAGGAACCTGATTCCCATATTTCACATATTGGACATATAGGCCTGGGGAATTGTTTTCGCGCATGTGTTAATGAGGTCGAAGGTGAAGGTCACCTAGAGGTGGGCTAAAACGCTTGTTGCCACGTTTCTCAGAAAACGGTTGCTTTAAGATATCTGAAACTTGGGATATATCATCGTTCTACTAAGGTTGCTAGCTGAATGACTTTGGACGAACATCGGCCCAAAGGTCAAGGTCACACAGGGAGTTCTAAAAACTTGTTACCATGAAAACAAAACAGTTGTTTCAAATTTCATAAACTTGGGATATTTAATCGCTACACTGAGGTTTCAATCTGAACAAAATTTGACGCAGATCGGTCCAAGGGTCAAGGTCACCGAGAGGTCAAATCTCATTTCAAAACCTTTCTTAGAAAAATGCCTTTTCAAATTTCTAGATAATTTGTTTAAATTTCTAGAAAATTGGGATATATCATTGTGATATATTTAGGTTGCGAGCTGATTGGTTTATGACGCACATTGGTTTAACGGTAAAGGTCACGAAGAGGCACTCAGAAGCTAAAAAGCTTGTTGCGACGTTTCTCAGGAACCCGTTGTTTTAAATTTCTGGTTCTGTTGGGAACGGCTAGCTTGTCACATTATCTTATACATGCAGAACTAAAACATGTATTAAATAAGGACCATCCTTTAAACAAGTATGCGGATGTTGACAACATTAGGGCTAATACCTAACATTATTTTAGATAGAGAAGTGTAATTAAAATTGTTAGCTTCATTGCATACTAATGCTTAAATGATGTAGAGGGTAGTTTTATGCTTTCGTGTTTGTCAAAACAAACACAATTTCTAGTTTACATAGAACAGCGTTTCGTGTTTTTTAAGTCTTCCATTTAAATAGAACGAGGTCACGGGTATCAGTTTCTACCTTAGCCTTCTCTGTACAAGATATACAAATGGCCAACAGTTAACCAATTACTGATGAACATAAGCAATTCCTGATGTCCACTCTTCCGATTCAACCTGTAGGAGGGTTAGGGTCCCTTCTAGACATCAAAGAAATAAAATCATTTAATTTTGGCCAATACTAACGTATTGGTTCAGGAAACGAATTTTAGCTGCGGATGTTTCGTTCGGCAGAACAATTGTGTGATCCTTCAAGGCGTATTAGGACAGAATATTCAATCAGACAGAATATCTATTTAATTTTTTATCATTTCAGATTATTTTGTTTCTGTGAAATTGGCTGCCGGTCCATTATACCAATGTAAAGACACAAAATCAAAACGTATTATTTGACGTGGATTGACCACAGGCCAATTCTCTGTAGATCGCACAATTTCATTTTGATTCTGTCGTACCAATGTCAGTTTTCTTAACGATCTCTTTCCATCGGGCTCACAATATTCTTGTGACTGATTATGATTCTATAATAGATTTTCTCCTGCAAAATTAGAGATAGCAAAGATCAGGTTTAATAATTGTTACATGTTAAAAGTTCAATACACATCGGAACAGTCAAGAATACACCTGTAAACCTTTAAAACAAAACCTAAACAATCCTTTTCAATAACCGTCAATTTAGAAAGAAATGCTGTTCATTTTTGTATTAAACACCAACCCATGAGAGGGAAAGCTGGCGTCCTATTGCAGAATGGTTACCAATGAATATTAACAATAAACCAACAACATTTTCAACAGGTTAATATTGTTCTAACAACGTTTTTAGTTTATTTTTGGTTTGTTACTGTTTCATATCTACACTGTTTTAGGTATAGATATTGCATAACGTTATATCTATATCAAAATCCACGATATCAACGATATTTTCTCCAATAACGATATTTAATATTTATTTCCCTGTCAATAGAAAGTTGCATTTTGCATATCCTAAATTGTAATGTTGTAAAGTATAACCTCAAAACTCCTTTCGAAGCGAAAAAATATTAAAATGGTACACATAATACTTTGGATAGTACTCATTTGATAATCAATAAAAACTCTGTGTAGAAACAATAGTAGATATTTTCACTGCCATAAGACAATATATGGGATAGATAAAGCTGTAGATTGTTATATAAGATTCTACCCCTCCTGCATGTGCGTGCCGTGTGCAAATATACATGTTAAGTAGAGATGACTTTTCAAACAACATCGAGAATGTTGTGCAACATCGGCTGGTAGGTTTACCTCCCCCGGAAGAAGTGATCTTTTACTTGTTATCATACAAAATGAAGGATTTAACCTGATAATGTTGTGAGTGTGGTTATATTCTGTCCCTTTATATTGAAAACTGGGCTGTCATGAACGTATACAGTCACCAAAGGGTTGATTTCACAACATTTCCCACGATAGCGTCGTCAGCAACCTAGCCTGTCAAAACGGTAGCCATAGTGACATTAGGTCATTCTGCTTCAAAATATCTGGGTCAACCGTTGCACGTGGCCAAAGCTTATCGTTGATTGGTTAAAAGTTCCCACTCTGTCCCGAGGGAGGGAAACGGAACGGCAATCAACAACAGGTCACTTTTTCCTCATTTTTCTCAATTATCGGGGTAGAATCGACTTTAATACCTTCGTCTTGGTGTTTATTGCATAACCCGATACCGCTGCGCATTTTCGTGGTTTGACTCGGTACGAACCAACGTTCAGCGGTATCGGGTAACGCAACAAACACCGCTACGGCGGTATTAAACCCTTAAGCAGATACCAGTTATGAGAGTTTCTGTCTATTGATTTACATAAACCTGCACCCAACTCAACCGTCAACGTAAACCAATTGGACCTCTTGCCTGAAGTGAAATATCCTCTCTTCTCGACAGTAATTAAACAGCATCAGCCCATATGGCCTCAGGATAATAATTCATTCAGAGAACAGCGAAAGTCTCACGAGAGAACCAAAGATTGATTTGTGAAGTATACAGGACTGCATGTATGAAACGAAATGCTGTCCAACTATCATAGTTCTGAATTGATTGATTGATTGATGTTTTACGCCGCACTCAAGATTATTTCATTGATATGGCGACGTTGTCATGTTTAGTTGAGGAGGAAATCGGGCTCATTGCCCGAAGGAAATCCCCCGGCCTTCGGCGAGTACCTGATAACTCTTCCACATATGGCGATCGAGTGAAAAATTCACTCAGAATTTATTCAATTTTTATTTGGTCTGAGTGTGATTTGAACACACGTCGCATCGATGGTAGGTCTGTGTGGGACTGAGGGACGATCACTCTAACCCATTGGACCACCGAGGTCCCGATCTGAATTGAAACTGATTTTTTCTGCTGTTCGAAGTCCTAGTCGGATTTTGACCTCGTCCCTTAAAAGTACATTAAAAAGGCAAAACTGTTTGCATTTAGAAAATTAGTTTTGCATTGATTGTTGTAAGCGGATCACACATGGTGAGAATTGAATTAATATTTAAAATATCTTTTCTGACAGGCCGATGGAGCGTGTATCTTCCCATGTTACTGTGACGTTCATATCCTGAACTGTCAACCTGGGGTCAAGGTCATTCAAGATGGCTGTGGATGCTGTAATATTTGTTCTCGTCAGCTGGGAGAGCCGTGTAACCGTCGATTTCGATGTGACCCTGAACAGAATCTGTTCTGTAATATTACTTCCATCTCTACCCCAGGAATAGCTGTCAATGGAACCTGTACACGTGAGTAAATCCGTTATATGTACGATTAAATATAAACCTATTTAAGACTTTTATTGATTAATTAATTGACTGACTTGTTATTCCATATTTTCTGCAGACCGTCCTCCGAAATCGTGTCATGTTGAGGATAAAGTTTACAAAGATGGTGAAGAATTCCAACCAAACTGTTCCCGACTATGTACATGTCGAGACGGCGGCTACGGATGTGTCAGTCTGTGTCCTCACGTCAGTCCCTGGTCAGTGTTGTAAGGAGTGGACGTGTGACGCAATAAAACCAACTGTAAAATCTGAATCAACGGTACAATCCAACAAAGGTAACTTGTTATTGTTATATAAATTCAGTCCAAAAGAATCACGGTAGACAAGGCTGTGGTAAAATCATGAACTTCTAAAATAGTTCGATTTGTAAAATGTTTGAGATCAACTTAGTTTGTCTACAGGCAGTCGAGGCAGCTTGTCATGTTTTACCCCCCACCATATTCTTACTTTCTGTTATCGCCACCATATTATTACTTTCTGTTATCGCCACCATATTATTACTTTCTGTTATCGCCACCATATTCTTACTTTCTCGAAAGAGAAATATATATTAACAAAATGCTTGTTTGAATTAGTCATATTCACGTTTTCTCTTATGGTTGTTTCCTCGAGATTATTGAGATAACATAAAAACATAGTCACTATTACACTTCCACGATTAAGAGTTTAAATCAGGGGTCTCGGTTGTGCAAAGGGGTATTTAGCGTCAGTCTGATTTATCTATGCAACGTCATAATCAAATTCCCTTGTGACATGGCGTATTTCGGGCTGACTTAAGCTTAATACAACTTTGTGCAACCGATCACTGTTACTAGTTATTCCATTCAAACCCTCAACCACAACTAAAAGAAAAAATATTTTTATGCCGTTGCTTTCAGATGTTTTTCCATTCTCTAATAAATCAAATATATTACCGGAAAGATGTCGAGATAAATCCACTGCCTGGAGTCCTTGTTCCGTCAGCTGTGGGTCTGGAACCTCAGAGCGCATGACTACTGACCTATCGACCTGTCAAACTGTCAAACAAACACAGATATGTTACCTCAGACCATGTGATTTACACCTAGTCTCAGTAAGTCTTAATGCAATTGATTTTTAAATTTCATCTCGTCTCAGTTTCTATTGAAAGTTGATGGTTTCTTATTTTCATCTGGGAACAAATTTTGAAAATCTTATGAATGCCAATTTTTTTATATATATATATAAAAAATAAACAAACATGGCTACTAACAGTTTGTGCTTACTACTCTAGTTATACAAAAAACAAAGCTTTTCTAATGATAGTATAAGTTGTTTGGTTTGTTTTTTTCACTAGGACACAAAAGCCGTTAAATGTGCTGCCACTGTTAAAAGCCACCGGAAAATAATAATAGCATTCGACGGTTGCCATAGCAGCATAGCTGTGCATTTCCGGTTTTGTGGATATTGTGGGAACAATTCGGTTTGTCTTCCACAAAAAATAAAAACTGTTATGATGGACTTTGATTGCGGAGACAACAAAAAACGAACACTGAACGTTATGAGAATACGATCATGTCATTGTATAAATACTGAGAGGGACACAGATGTTTAGCGTTAGATTTCGCTCAAATTTTATAAACTGAGAGTAGATTGTCCTCTTTAGTACATGTATAAACTGTCTACCTTTCGGCGTTTACAAATTGTTATTACTTACAAGTTTAATGTTTTTATTCTATTGTATACTGCATTATTGACATTTTAAAAATATATTTACAAACACGACCAGCAACTGACTATTAGGACTTATTTGGATAACACATCTCTTTCTGGTAGAATGTATTGCATGCTTCAACTAAAATATGAATAGATGAAAGCATTCACTTTTTGTTGCTACTTGTAAATCTATTAGAGATATATTTCAGGGACGTAAAAGAGTGTTTATGACGAAGCCGTTAGCTGAACGTGTAATATTTTTGGTATTTGAAAGAATTGTTTCTTTTTTCCTGTGGAAACATTATATGTTCTTCAGTCTTTATTCTAAACGGCAAAAGGGGAGCATATCGTATAATATTGCTTTACTCATACGTTAATGGATATGTTCGACCCAACAAGAGACAAAAATAAATTTCAAAAATGCTATTCACATTTTATTGGAGATTATAATTTTGAATCTAAGAATACGATGAGACACAGCACATTAACTTTGATTACAAAATTTTTCCTAACAACTCCTCAAATAATTTTCTTCAATTAATAATTGAAATCAGAGGAAATCGAGATATGTAATTCAGATTACACTGGTTTGAGATTAAGTTCAAGAAATTGAATTCAACTATTTTCTCCATAACTTAATATTCACATCATAGAAGATTTTGAAAACAACAGTTTAATTTGTAAAAAATTGACTACCAGAATTTTTAAAGACTGCGAAATTCAGATAAAGGTCTGGTTCTTGTTCGATTTAATGTATTTTACATTCTGTCACTCACATGTCACATGATGCCCACTGAACTTTTAACCTTGTAATAAACTGTTTAAAATATATTTTAAGGCGCAGAGGTGTTACTTTTTTATTCTGATTCCGTTGATACGATATAAATAATGAGTAATTCTTCACTTTATTAAGATATAAATGTTTGCTGTTAGATTTTGGTCATTAATAGACCAAAAGATCACACAGATGTGATATTTAAAAGCACCCATAAAACCCATATAACCCAGTTTCTGTTTTCCAGCCAATGGAAATTGAAGTGGTTTACTAAGCTATAGTGTTGTATCTGGGTTATTTGAATGTTGCATTGAAATCTATGTAGATCTACTTTACATATTTTAAGCTTTTAATCCATACACGATTGAAGATTCTGTGTGTTTTATTAAATTTCTGTTGTGAGCTTTAAATTGTCAAAATGGCGGTATCCATGTTGAATCGTGAGTAGCGTGAAACCCGCATGCACTATGTCAACTTTGTTTATGGTTGTCAAGGATGTCTCGCGAGTTGATCTATTAGAAAACGGAAAGGAAAAGCTTTAGCGAGATTCAAGTAATTAAAAAATTAAAATTAAAACGTTAACATTATCGCAAACAGGAATATAAAAAGTTCCAAATAGTAAATTACCAGAGCGTATATTTACAATAATAATGTTTTATATATTTATCAGTTTGTTGTTTCGATTGACAGTTGAAAGTAAGTACTTGGTCACACTCTTATGAGTCTGAAGACATTTTACAACCATCTTGCATCATGTTAGTTCATCCAATTAGAGTTTTATCGCGAATATACATTGGTTTTAGTTGACGCAAGAATTTTAGGAATTTATCAGATGTAAAATGTGTTTAAGATTCCATTTCTTTTTATCATACAAGACAGGAAAACAAAAACAACATAAGCCATGGAAACCAAATAACTCTCTCCTGTTAAAAAAGATGAAATTTCCGGCTAAAGAAATATTAAGGGATGGGTAAAATTTAGACATTATCGGGAATATAGTTAAACAAGATATGGAAACAATAACAACATAAGCCAATTTGACATTTAATTGCCGGAAGTGGAATAAGCCATACCGTCTTCCCAAGTGAGTAATTAGACGACGTCACTGCACAGCTTTAGGCACATATTCCTCAACTGAGTATCTAAGATACCATCAACCTATTGTAATTTTGGGTTTTGCAAGAGATAAATTGAATTTGTGTAAGGCTATAAACTAAAGTCTTCTGATAATCCCTTCAATGCCGAAGCCCTATTTTATAGAAGTAAAGTCCGATTAGAAGGGAGGGAAATTTTGCAAAGATGTGATCGATTTCTGTAAAAGATGTTACGTTATTATTGAAAACTGAAGCAGATACGATTATATCAGCGTCTGTACATTATTATTTCACTTATTCCAATGCATTTTGCTGTGTAAAACTCTAATCAAGCAGTCAATCCAAGAAATTCAAAACGAGCATGGTTGTGTAACTGGCAACCATATTACGTATCAGGTTCGAGTGAAAAATCTACTCAGATTTTCTTTCGTGGACTGCCAGGAAGCAAATTTACCATTTTACCAATAACCCAGCTGTCAATTTCTGAACAGAATCTGTGACATTTCCCCCGAGATTAACATATCATATATAATAAGAGATTGTCAATTTCCGGACTACAATAAACGTTTATCAGACATTAAAGACAAATCAGCTTAGGAAATCGGCGACAATGTGGCGACATTCCAAGTAGCTGGCAGTCTGGACGAGACATTGTTCCCTTTATATCAATATATGTCTTATTAGAACAAACGTAATCAATTTCTCGTCAGCAAAGTATTGCCCCTGTTAATAATCCTATATCGGTTTCCCTGTCTGTGTATGGGCTACTGAGTCACAAACGATGCTTTGTAACAAATTTGTGTGTGCATTTTGTAGGAAAAGTCAGTTAGGAATTAAAATTGTTTTAATCGACTTGGATTACGAAGTTTTACTCCAAGAGAATACGATTTACATAGAATTACTGCGTGTGACTTGCCTTTAAATAGGACTGTTGCGTCACCGACAATTTTACCCTCTCGTTTTTTAAACGTCCATTACTCTTAAATTAGCACTTCATTTATACTTTAGCTTATGTCATGTTTATAGTTGCCTCGATGGCTCAGTCGGTTAGAGTGATAGTCCCTCAGTCTGACACCGGCCTTGGTGGTTCAGTCGGTTAGAGTGATAGTCTCTAAGTCTTTTGCCATTATTTATTTGTCCTCTTTTCATATTGTTTGTTTCGCGTTGCTAGATAAACGTAAGTGGTTGAGTTGAGATTATTATCACAAGAGAACAAGTCAGTGTACAAGATGATATAATAGTTGATAATAGTTGCTCTTGAAAATTCGAATACCGTTGTTTATATAAATGTGAGGCTTCCAGATGGTCATTGGTAACTTTCCCAGCTCCCCAGGCCTCTTGGATAGGGAGTTTTATTTGAGGATTCCAATGTCTGCTTTGTTGTGGTAAAACGAATCGATAGCGCAGTAGAGCCGTTTGTAGCTGCGCGTTTTGTCTACTTTGGACTGTTTGTTTACTGACTGTCAGACACAAACACTTCATGTATTCTGTATTTTTCTAATAATCTGAAAGTCAATGGAGAACCACAACAAACTTAAGCGATGTCTCCTTTTAACTGAAGCTTAGAAAATGTAATATGGGAAATTTGTTAAACGTTAGAAGATTTGATATGGCTGTTTTTTTTTTAAGCAGGAATCCGTCATGCGTGTTAAATGTTATTGGATTTTTATTCTGGTTCTTTCTAAGTGGAATGTCGGATGAGTTGCCTAAAAACATCCTTTTATTGCTACCCTTAGTCATCTGTTACTCTGCGTCTATATTGGAGAGAATTATATAAAGTAAAATTCTATTCCACTTTAATGAAGCATGGCAATTAATTACTTCCACGTGTTAATTGGCATGTGTATTGTGTTGAAATTACAAGATATGGCAGGATTCCAGAAGTCGCTACAAGCACTCAGAGAACACGGCAAGATTCAAATAATCCACTGATCACCATTAATTAATAACGATGTATCAAAAGATATCATGAAGAATTGAAACTTAATTGTGCATTGATTTGAAATACCCTGACGTTGAGGTGAAAGCATCTGAGGAGATTTGATTCCAGCTTTGTTCATTGCTGAAGGAATGACATTTTACCAGCTATTGAATATGACAGCTTTTCGCTGCTTATTTTGTCAGAATAAGTTATATTAAATATCTGCTTGTTTCTGTATTTCTTAGATATTAACCCTGGTATGCCCAAAATGGTTTTGGATCAACAAAATTAATCTATAGGACTGCTTCGCTTCAGATAAGACCGGAAGGGAAACTGCATGTTCACTTCACTGCATGCTCACTGTCCCCTATTGGCGATTTTATGTTTCAGTCGAGTAGGTGAACTAACGACACAGTGTAATTTTACGTAGGCCTAATTATCTGAGAAATACAGACTGACGATCGGTAAAAAAACAGATAAAAAGGCCTGAAATGAGGGTAATCCAACACGAAAGTTGACCGACACTGATCGTTGTTGTTGTAATCAGGCTTCGATTCTTCGTTTGTTTTTCACCCCATTTCTACATTCTAAAGCTAACTAGACATGTTTTATGTGTCCTATGTTTAAGTTTAGTTGTATTAGTCGTAGTAAGCTCATGTAAATTGGTTTTCTTAGCAAATTTAAACAGGCTACGGCGGCAAGTGGGCCTTTAACGTACATTTCCAAGACTACATGCAGTAGAAAGTCTTTAATAAGTACTTCTTCCGAAAATAATATTTTCTGTTTATTTCCAGACAGACAGACACATTAATCAAATTTTACTAATCACGTCAACAATCAAATTTACAAAAATAATAATCATATTTTACTTACCTCGTCAATCGATGAAATCTTGTGGAAATTGTAAATCCAATTAATTTTAATGATTTTAAAATATTAATCATATTTCACTTACCACGTCAATGGATCAGATCGTGTTAAAATTGCAAATCCAATTGTTCTATTATATATTTGTTCCCGCACCTTCAACAGAACCGGTGTTAACTCATTCATTATTTCTCCTCAATAAATAACATGAAGGAGGCATGGTAATCAAATGATACATCAGTTTAATATAGATGGACACAGAGAACAAACTAATTCTAATGATTTAATTTGACTACATTTATTGTCATTACCAGATAATACCGGATTTGCCGGTAAATTTTGTACCTTATTGTGCCGTAAAGGTAAACAAATACGGCTGATTTCGGCCTCAGAGATTTTCCGTTTGCTCCAGATTTGATTATAAGTGAAAACAATCGATTTCTCGGTATCACTGTCTGTCAACGAACAATCCAATCCACAGTCAGAACTGTTAAAAAAAGAAGATAAATTCAGTTTCCGTGTAAGAGATGACACGCAGATTACAGCGGCACTTAGGCGTAGATTTAACGGTTCACGACAGGTTGACGGAATTAATTATCTTTATTGTCGGCAGAGGATAAACACATTTATCCCGCTCAAATCGGGATAACAAATCGATCAGGGTTCAAAGTAACCATAAGTTTAAACCTAAAACGATTAATAATCCAGTGTTTGGGCAGGTTAGATTAGCATTAGCACGAGAGACTGATGTCAATATGATAATGATGAAATGACATATGAGCAGTAGATCTTTAGAAAAGGTGTTTGTTATTAAAGAGTTATCAATATGTCTTAATATATTTTGATATCCGTCAAACAAAGGTCTAAGATCTATTGTTTATATCTTTCGGGCTCAAATGCTTTTTTGGATCAATAACATATTGTGAGTCTCGTGGCTTTAGTTAAGTCTTCCACAGAAAAAAACCCCATCATCTATGGAACTGTCTTTTATATGTAGGCTATTGACTTAAACATGCATATAAATGTGACTGTTAAACATCAGCAGTTTGATGTAGCTTAAATCAATTTCAAACCCACAGAAGTCCATGACTTTATTCCCGCCTATGTATATCTTACCTTTTGTAATATGTTTTCTATCATTTCTGTACACATTGGGTGAAATAAACAAACAAACAAGTATCATATTTCACCGTAATAGACCAATTGACATTCATAACCGTGTGTCGTATAACTGTTTATAGTATTGTTAAATTACAGTGTATTAAGTAAAGTATTTTAGAAGACCCCAGAAGATCCCTCTGGTATTAAAGTTGGCTGAGGAATAAAAACATAAATCATTCCTAGTAAACAAAAAAAAAACATCCAGAGACGAAATCGTTAGAATAATTGATAAACTCTGATCCAATTATTTCACTGAATAAAATTTTGTTACGCAACATACGTTCTGGAAATTGATTACTCCTCTTTCTGTACGTTGACCCGCTGTGGAACGAGGTGGAAATGTCATAAATCATTCTTCTCTAATTAGATATACCTCATCAATATTTATTTATTCACCCTGTAGTCGGCAGCCATGATATCGCAAGGGGGGTAACTGTGTAATATAGACATAGTACTTTGCCATGCAACGGTAAACATTACATGTTCTCGTGTTTGTGAACCATTCAGGTGTAATTGGCATCACTGCTATTTGTGTATACCGCTCACGGGTGCATATATTTCGCGTCTGGGTTATTTAGATTTTATTCAATTTCCGAAGAAGAATAGAACCGTCGCCGATGTTACTTAATACTACTAATTGTCCATCCTTTGAAATTGTCTTCTGCTTTTGTAATGTGTGTCTTATTTTCCCTGCCTTTCTTGGTCAAATTTCAAGAAAAATGTGCTTCTTTTGGTAGCTCGTGTTTACAAGGATAACGTATTACTTATTGTGTATAGAGAGCAGCGTTAAATGCAGATGGTTTATATGAAACTGTATGCTTTTAAAAATATATTTAGTTTCTCTTAACAGAACGTACAGCCAAAAACAAGGGGAATATGTTAATTATAGTACTTTTCACGCATTTTCTGTTTGCTTTTCCGAAGCGCGCCATTGATGTAATATTGGCTATGGTGATAGGAAGTGATATACAGTCCAGAAATTAATCAAAGTTCCCTCTGAAAGCGATGGTAAATATTTGCATAGCGGTTAAGTCAACGTATGACATATATAAAGCTGCATACGGGTATATCATTGTGCAAGCTCTGGGACCGTCTGATTATTTATCTCTATGAAACACAATCAACCAAAGCAAAGTTCCCTTTGTATTGCCGGAAGTGAGCAACTGTCTGTCTCGGTCCGTAATTAAACATCCCCCCACAGCGGAAGGCAGATTAACCCAAAGACCTACAGCTTGTGTTACAAAGGGGCGTAGCGTAAGTTTTTACGTAACTGCCCTAGCAATGTATCTCTACATTATGTGTTGCTATGGGTACGTTAAAACTTGCGCTACGCGGCTTTGTGAAACATGCTCCAGTCCCAGTACACAGCAATCAGGAAAAAGAGAATCACATAAAAGTAGTAGTATATGTGCCCAAATGTTTCACAGCCCGTCATGTTGTTCAAGATTCGAACTTTTTCCATAAACTTTGATTGTCACGACAATGAAAGGTTTTGGCGGTCTTCGAAAAACTTAATCGTTGACGTTAGAATGAAGAAATCCCTTTAGTATGTGACCTGCATAATCAACCCGATTGAACGTCCATTAATTCTAAACCAAAGTTAGTTCAAAACACTGTTTTAGCGTACATTCTCTATATATTGAAAGCACTAGCAAGCTTCTGAATTTTACGCCTGGAGAAAAATAACCGATAATTTCCACATTCTGTTTTAACCGAAAAATATCCAAATCTTGTGATCTGATGCTTGTATTATCAATTGGGAGGATGTCCAAAGTGATTGAAATGCAGAGATGAGAAAGCACTTGGGAAACTGCCGTTCAGGAACAATGTACTTGTAAACAGTAATTAATGTCCTGATTAACTTTATACCTTTAGGTATAGGCCTCATAATAAAATATATACGTAAAGGTCTACATGCTAGCTAGGTCTGGAGGGCCAGCGGGATGGACAAGGCGGACTTCCGGTTTGACATTAGTGGAGTGACGACGTGTTTTTTTTCTCCCTCCCAAAGTTGTTGTTGTAGCGATTTTCACCGCTTTTAACTCATGGAAGTACCTTGATTTAAGTCATCTGAGATGGCATCCCAGGATGGTCCCTCCAAAAAAAAGGACACCAGCCCAAGAAATGGGTATTTGAAAGAACTGACATTGAAAATGATGACGAACGGAAAACAGATCGCTGCTGGAAAGTGATTGAGGCTGTAGAAAGTGAGTGTGGGATCGGGTCAATTCTGGCCTGTGTACCGAAAAGTGATTGCTATGAAATAACTGTTGTTGATAAAGTAGCCATGGACTATTTATTAAATGGATTGGAAATTGACGGGGATATGTATCGGTTGATTGAGATTACACAGCGTACTTTATTAATTTCAATGATGAATCTTCCGAGTTATGTGCAAGATCACGAAATACGTCAAAAATTTACGGATTTAAACATAATGTTACTGTCCAATATTAAAAGGAGGTTCCACAAGGGAACGAACGTAAGGGACGGCGCTCGGTTTGTGAAAGCGCTGCTGCCCCCAGGAATGAAGTCTCTGCCGTATGTAATGCGGTTTGAAACAGCGTCCGGACCGGAATACTTCCGTATTCTTCACGACGGACAAGTGAAAGTATGCTCTATATGTTTTTCGGATGCACATTTGTATAAGCAATGCGATTTGTACACTTGTCATAATTGTGGAGAAATCGGTCATATTTCCAGAGTTTGTAAAAGTGAGCCATGTTACAAATGTGGGAAGTGTGGTAAAAATGTCACTGTCAGGAGATTGACTCAAATAATGCTACTGTGTGTGACAGGTGTGGGGGCGATGAGGAATCCTGCTATTGCAAGGAGGGGTCTGTCGACTCTCACAACGATGCCTATTCAGAAATATCTGATTGCGATTCACAATCAGGTAGGGGAAATGGTGAAGTAGATGGATGTGATAATTATGTTATCGAAACAGATCAGCCGACCAACAATGCTGAGGCCACTATGCCAGTCAGTTTACCTGGTGACAAGGTCAGTGTGACCGACGTGACAGGTGTAGTACTGAACGACGATATAGAGCATACACAGGTAGAGTCAGCCGTTGAACCCACTGCGGAGATTGAGGACGAGTTCTCACAGGACTCTAACCAGGGATTTACGCAGTGTCGAGAAGGCGAAGCAAGCGAGTAAAACCCTCATCTGATGTCGCTTCCTATAAAGCCAGTCGGAAGAAGCCGTATGTTAAGAGACAGGCACCCACATAATAGTAATAATGGCTAACAGTTTATTTTTCCTCTTTAATTTTGTAAGTATGGTCCTGTTTAGTTCTTTGAATTGCAATGGCTTTAGAAGCACTGACAAAATGAGCAAAGTAAATGCCTTATTTTCTGAAAACAAAACGGACGTCGTATGTTTACAAGAGACTCATTGGGATAAGACTTTTATTGAACCTCATAAACATTTATTTGATTATACAGTTTTCTATAATTGTGGCACAACAAATAGTTGTGGTGTTGCACTTTTATTGAACAAAGGTATACAACACAAAGTTGATCAAATTAAATGTGATAACTCAGGAAGAATAATTCGAATCACAATTCATTTGGATGATAAAGAGTATGATGTGATTAATTGTTATGCTCCGAATAATGTAAAAGATAGATGTTCCTTTTTTCAAGAATTGTCTCATTATATACGTGATGATAAATGCACAATTTTGATAGGGGATTTAAATGTAACATTTTCTCCTTTAGACAGGTCTACAAGAGTATTGGAGGCTGACAGATCACGTGACTTATTCTGTTCAACAGCAAGAGACGCTGGTGTTATGGGATATTTACAGGTACATCCACCCTGAAAAGGTTAGTTTTACATGGCGTCGTCAAGTGGAGGGTATTTTGCGTCAGAGCAGAATAGATCACGTGTTTGTCAGCCAACCAGTAATTTCTGCCGTCAAATCAATATATTATAGGCGTAACACTTTAAGTGACCATAGCACCATTTTCCTTAGACTTGATTTATGTTCTGTAGAAAGAGGACCTGGCTTATTTTCTTTTAATAATTTACTCTTAAAAGACGAATGTTTTTGTAAGAAAATAATAGACCTTGTAAATGAGGAGAAAGGAAAGGAATTATACGAAAGTGAGTTAGACGTATGGTGGGATAATTTAAAGTACAGAATAAAACGCCTATCTATTTTACATGGAAGGAAACGAAAACAAAACCAAAGTCAAACAATGTTCGATATACAAATTAAGCTAGACCATGAATATAGGCGTGTTGCTAACATTGTCAATTATGATCAAACTAAAATACATGTTTTAGAAAAGGAGTTACAGGATTTGGAAGGTGATCTATGCCAAGGAGCTATGGTACGCTCTAAAGCTCAGTGGGCAATAGAATGAGAAAAAAATACTAGTTTTTTTCTTTCCTTAGAAAAGCAAAGACAAGAGTCTAAGCTTATTAAACAGTTAGTGTCAGATAGTGGTGATGTTATTGCCGACACTGAGGGTATGTTGTCTGAAGTTAACAATTTTTATAGTAATTTGTATTCGGAAAATGAGATAGATAATGATAGTATGAATGAAGTCCTGTCTCATCTTACTGAAAAACTAGACAATAACCAACAAAATATATGTGAGGAAGGTTTAAGTCTTCAGGAAATAACTTCGGCTATGAAAGGGCTATCTAGGGGTAAAAGTCCTGGTAGTGATGGACTAACAGTAGAATTTTACTCACATTTTTGGCCTATCTTCGGAAATATCTTGCTAGAAATCTATCAAAAAAGTTTTATCACTAAAATACTACCCAGATCTATGAGAACCGGGGTGATTTCGTTGATTTTCAAGAAAAGAAGTGAGAAAGACAGGCTTAAAAATTGGAGACCCATAACACTGTTGAATGTCGATTACAAAATCTTATCATGTCAGGTCATGTCAGGTCGACTTAAATTATGTTTGGAAAGTATTATCTCCCTTATCAGACCTGCTGTATTCCTGGGCGGGGCATTGCTGATACTATAGCAAGTATAAGGGACGTCATTTCTTACGTTGAACGGGATGATAGTGAAATGTTTATTCTCAAGTTAGATCAAGAGAAAGCTTTTGATCGAGTGTCCCATTCTTTTCTTTTTGAGGCATTAAAACGGTTTGGGTTCGGGGAAAGTTTTATAAACTGGATTAAAGTGTTCTATACAGGTGTAAGGAGTGCTGTTAAGGTTAATGGGTTTCTTACCCCTTATTTCAATGTTGAAAAGTCTGTAAGACAAGGATGCCCTATTTCAGCAATGCTATATGTTTTAAGCGTTGAACCTTTAGGAGCATTGATAAGGCACTCAAAAAGTATCAAAGGTATTTCAATTGGCCAGTTAGGTATGTTTTCAGCACTCTGATGATTTAACACTGACACTATCTGACATAAAATCCGTTCAAAGTGCTCTAAATGCCGTAGAAACTTATTGTTCTGCATCTAATGCGAGAGTCAACATACAGAAGAGCGAAATTCTTTACCTTGGTAAATCCTTTTTGAAAGATTCACTATGTAATATTAAAGTAATGCATGATTGTATTAAGATATTAGGTGTGTATTTGGGACCAGATAATGAGCAATGTGATATATTTAACTGGCAAGAATTAGTGCTGTCAATCAAACGTACTTTGAAGCTGTGGGAACTAAGGAAATTGACCATCTTGGGTAGGGGCCTTGTTGTAAATACATTGATAGTCTCTAAGTTATGGTATAAACTTTCAGTGGTAAATATCCCTAATAAATACCTATCTGATATTCAGAAATCATGTTTAGAATTCTTATGGAGACGAGGTGCCCACCTGGTCTCTTATGGTGTCTTAGTTAAGAGAACAGATGAAGGGGGCATAAACTACCAATATATACCAACACAACTAAAGGCTCTCAGGCTAAAAATGTTAGCCAGATTTTTGAACCCAAATGTTAATACTGTATGGAAGCATTGTTTAAGGGATTTCTTGGTGAAGTGTGGGGGTTTAAAGTTGACAACTGAATTATTGTATATAACATATAGTCATAACGTTTTTAAATCTCTTCCTTCTTTTTACAAGACAGTATTTTTGGCTTGGGATACGGTTAAAAAGTTTGTAAATATAGTGATTAATGAACGTGAACAATACTGGTCTCAGCCACTATTTAGTAATCCCCTAATTCAGGTGAATGGTAAAAGTCTTCAACCTTACATGTTTGTTCAATCAGGGCTTACTTTAGTTAAACATATTCTGTATGAAACAATCCCTGGGTATCTCCCTGTACAGGGCATTTGTGAAATTATTTTAGAAAATTTCCCAGATGCAGATGTTACTAAAATAGCAGCAATGTATGCACTTATTAAGAGTTGCATCCCTAGGAAGTGGGTGAACTGTAACAAACATGATACCCCCTGTGGGGAACCTCAATTAGTTGTTAAGCTAACTGCAAAAGATAAACATGTAAAATCAATGTGTACTAAAGAATTTTATTATGTTTTAAAAAGTGATATTGAAAAGACTCCAGCAAGTGAAGAATTTTGGTTAGTTCATTTTCCACATGAAGACCTGTCTAGTTTTTGGAGAATCGCAAATATGGCTGTCAAATCTCCTGAATGTAGAGAACTGGATTTTAAGATCATACATAACGCTATCTTTACTAGGAAAAAACTATTTAAGATAGGTAAAGCGGACTCCGAAATGTGTAAGGCATGTGGTGTAGCTAAAGAGGACATTGCTCATTTGTTCCTGGATTGTAAGCTTCTTAAAACTTTCCATAACTATGTTAGCAAGAAATTAGAAGTTCTATTTCAATTTGCTCCTGTATGTCATCTGAATAGTCTGAACTATGAATTGCTTATTCTCTTGGGTTACCACAAAAACAACCCCAAGGTAAATAACATAGTTGTTAATTTTTACTTAAGTTGTGTAAGATTCTGCATCATGAAATGCCGTAATTTGTCTCTATATCATGGTAAGACGATCAATATCCTAGAAATGTTTAAATACTACTATACTAGAGAAACTGACCATCGTTTTTTGTACTTAAAGGGATTAAAAAAGGGAGATAAATTTGGGAAAGATTTTCTGAATCTAAATCCACTACTAGCTGTAAGTACAAATGGAGCTTTAATACATAAGCTCGATTAACTTGCATTGTATTCAACTGATAAAGATCATTTATACCCTATAACCTGTGATATGTTAATTTTTAATTTGGGGTATGTTTTGCTGTCAAGATGTGATTAAATCTGTTTTGTGCAAATAAATATCTTTTCAAAAAAAAAAATTGGCTATGGTGATAGGAAGTGATATACAGCCCAGAAATTAATCAAAGTTCCCTCTGAAAGTGATGGTAAATATTTGCATAGCGGTTAAGTCAACGTATGACATATATAAAGCTGCATACGGGTATATCATTGTGCAAGCTCTGGGACCGTCTGATTATTTATCTCTATGAAACACAATCAACCAAAGCAAAGTTCCCTTTGTATTGCCGGAAGTGAGCAACTATCTGTCTTGGTCCGTAATTAAACATCCCCCCACAGCGGAAGGCAGATTAACCCAAAGACCTACAGCTTGTGTTACAAAGGGGCGTAGCGTAAGTTTTTACGTAACTGCCCTAGCAATGTATCTCTACATTATGTGTTGCTATGGGTACGTTAAAACTTGCGCTACGCGGCTTTGTGAAACATGCTCCAGTCCCAGTACACAGCAATCAGGAAAAAGAGAATCACATAAAAGTAGTAGTATATGTGCCCAAATGTTTCACAGCCCGTCATGTTGTTCAAGATTCGAACTTTTTCCATAAACTTTGATTGTCACGACAATGAAAGGTTTTGGCGGTCTTCGAAAAACTTAATCGTTGACGTTAGAATGAAGAAATCCCTTTAGTATGTGACCTGCATAATCAACCCGATTGAACGTCCATTAATTCTAAACCAAAGTTAGTTCAAAACACTGTTTTAGCGTACATTCTCTATATATTGAAAGCACTAGCAAGCTTCTGAATTTTACGCCTGGAGAAAAATAACCGATAATTTCCACATTCTGTTTTAACCGAATAAAATATCCAAATCTTGTGATCTGATGCTTGTATTATCAATTGGGAGGATGTCCAAAGTGATTGAAATGCAGAGATGAGAAATCACTTGGGAAACTGCCGTTCAGGAACAATGTTCTTGTAAACAGTAATTAATGTCCTGATTAACTTTATACCTTTAGGTATAGGCCTCATAATAAAATATATACGTAAAGGTCTACATGCTAGCTAGATCTGGAGGGCCAGCGGAGAGCCGCTCCCCGAGGCCCTCCCCGAAATGAAATCAAGAATAATTGAAGGATGTAATTTTTAAAATAAAACGACTTGTCAAAGACGGCGTGCATCGGCGGACGTTCATGCTAAGTTGCTAAATCGTAAGACTATTTAATAACACGTCTCCAGTCCATCAATCCCTCAATTTGATTAAGTGATTGATGTTTTACGTCGCACTCAAGATTATTTCACTTATATGGCGACGTTGTTAGCTTTAGTGGGAGAGGATACTGAGCTCTTTTCCAAGAGGAACCTCTGACTTTGACGAGTACCTGGCAACTCTTCCACATAAGGCGATCGACTGAAAAATCCACTCAAAACTGGTTCCATTTTTATTTGGACCCTAAATTCGACCATATTGGCTATAGCTGAAAAACAATTGTAAACAAGAAAAAATAATCTAGTCAATCCTAATTCATTGTTTCTTGTTTTATTATTTGTGCAGGACTAGGCAGCAGTGTCCTAGTATGAGGGAGAACAGAGTAATAATGACTCAATTACCTCCGATTATTGTTTTGATCGTGGCCGACCATGTTCGCTTTCGTGCGCTTCCAAATAATGTCACATTGTTTACCCCGAAACTCTCCTAAACAAGATGGAGTACCGCTTTGCTGGAGTTACTCTCCATAAGACACCATTAACTCTCGACACAGTAACTCATTAACTCAGTACTTGCAGGGGTAGGTGCCAGGGTGGGCGTCGGGCTCCCACATAGGTCGTTCGAGTGAAAACCCATTAAGAAAATTTTCCAATTTGTTTTGGACTGAGTGGGATTCGAACCCGTGATCCATTGGTGGGAGGCTCTACCTACTGAGCCACGGAGGCCCACAAGGTCTGAGGAGAACTCCTGTGAAGGAATTAAGTAAAGCGTTTGGTTGCAGTTTTGTATTTACAAACAAACTCCATCAATATTTCATTTGACTGATTCGTCAGATCGAGAGTTCCGTATAATAACTTTGTCGTGCTTAAATAATAAATAAAACCATTTTTACCCAAATTATAAAAAAGGATCTGTCTTTGTGTCGTAAATAAAATACAACGTAAAAGATAATGATCAGCTGTTTCAGTAGGATAATGGCAAAACACTTTGGAGAATCTGTTATGAAATTATTAAACAAATCGTCATTAAGAGAACTGCATCCATTCCTCATGCGACAGAGAATGATGTTA
The DNA here is from genome assembly GCA_963971465.1 of Lepidochitona cinerea. Lineage (NCBI taxonomy): Eukaryota > Metazoa > Mollusca > Polyplacophora > Chitonida > Tonicellidae > Lepidochitona > Lepidochitona cinerea. Next base: position 18,093,040 of record OZ020563.1, on the reverse strand, counting down.
GATAGACGGTCACCTACGTAGTACTAGACTGGAGGTCGGGTTATACGAAATAGTCGATATATTTTTGATTTAAATTCCAATTGATTTTTTATACGTTATATATTTTCTGGAAGGCTGGTCCAGTCATGCAGGGTCGAGGGAAAGAAAGAAAGCCGCGATTCTGTAGAAAAATGTAGTGAAATTGTTGTTGGTCCTTTATGGATGTGGGTTTCTAGTCGAAACTCGTTCAGGTAATTTTTGAGTGAGATTGGATCCGTAACCACCAGGTGGAACGCATTCAATCGGTGAATCTTGCGACGCATACTGAGTGTGTGAAATCCAGTTTCTTCATGAAGTAGAGAACTAGCAACACTTTTAGTAAGCCCTCTAATTATGTAGAGTTTCAAGTAAAACATTACATAATTAGAGGGCTTACTAAAAGTGTTGCTTAAGTTGAGTTTCAAGTAAAACATAACTTAAGTTAAATATTATAGACAGTAAATTTTGCACAAGAGATAACGAAAAATATTTTGTTTATTTGTGTAACTCACGAGAAAACAAACGCTGTACAATCTCCCCATACCTATGGTCCCTTACAAGCATGCTTTACGGGTTGGTAAACGGTCCGTATTAGTCTGTGAAATGAAATTAAGAATAGTTGAAGGATGTAATTTATAAAATAAAACGACTTGTCTAAGACGGGGCGTGCATACGTGGACGTTCATGGTAAGTTGCTAAATCGTAAGACTCCCGGATCCCTCGGACCACCACATTTTGAAAATACGACCGTCAGTATAAATATGAAGCTGCGCTAACCAAAACCCCTCGGCCCTAGAGTTTTTAGAGTAGCAAGAATTTAGACCCAGCAACATTCAATTTGATTATGCTTCCTATTCATATAATTCAGATTATATGCTAATAAGATAATTTAGCATTGGATGTAAGAAGGAACGTACTTCCTATCCATACTTGGATAATTCAGCATTGGATGTAAGAAGGAACGTACTTCCTATCCATACTTAGATAATTCAGCATTGGATGTAGGAAGGAACGTATTTACGGACGGACAGGCAGATATTAATGACAATGATTACATGCTTCATAAGTTGAAGTACATGAGCATGCATATCTGGTACGTGTCGTTGAAATTTAAAGTAAAATGTCTTGTAAAGGCAAATAATACATAATAGTTATGACACCTAAGCCCGTTTCATTCCGGTAGCTCAATTAGTTTTCGAGATAATTCGGTAACGGACGGACGTACATGACGACAACAATACCCTGCGGCCAACTTTAGGCCGAGGGGTAAAAAATAGTAATTTAGGTGTTAAAAAACACGGACTACATTTTTTCCAGAGTTAGACTCGGATGAGAAGAAAGCTATATTTTACACTTTCTTTTTCCACTTTCAATAAAGAAAACTATCCACGGACCCTTTTATGTAGCACAAGCATGTAGTTTTCCCATATAATTGCCCAAATCAATTAATACATAACAAACCGCGGGCGCTTCGCCTGCTTGTCTTATTTGAATTAGGGAAAGCAAAATCCAGAAATTATGTACTTGCAGAACAGCCTCAGAAGGTCCCTCTCCCATGCTTCAAAAACGTTAGAAGGCTTCATCTATAACTTTGGAACATAACGATTTTTAAGAATTAAGGGGAGGAAAATCCGAAAACTATTAGCAATTTTAGTTGCAGAACAACCTATAAGAGCGCTTCTCAGGCAAACTAGATTTCCCTGCGCTTCCGGGCCTAGGCGGCCCCTGGACCCTCACCTAATGCGTTGGAATAGTCACCCCCTTCTCCATCCTTTAAAACGTCACAACGCTTCACTTAAAACTGGGGAACATAACGACTTTACTGTTAGGTGGTTTCCGATCAATCGAATAACGCGCTCTGGCTTCAATATTAGGTTGTGGGATGGTTGCCAATTACCACCGGAAGGTCGTGGGTGTCCTCCGGACAACGAGCCCGGTTTCCTCCCACAATAAAACTGGCAACGCCGCCATATAAGTGAAATAATCTTGTGCGCGGCGTTAAACACCAAACAGTCAATCAATCAATCAATCAATCAATATTAGGTATGCCTTTACACCATCAATAAGACATTTTAAACATAATTGGGCGAATTTTATTTTTCTTCTTTCTTTTAATTTAGGGAGTTTGCTAATACAAGAGAGGCTACGGCGGCGATTGGGCCTTTAATAGGCCCATAATTATCTCTTAGACTGCTATGGGATGCTTAAGGGTTTAATACCGCCGTAGCGGTGTTTGTTGCGTAACCCGATACCGCTGAACGTTGAATCGTACCGAGTCAAACCACGAGAATGCGCAGCATTCGAGGGGTTTGACGAGGTGCGAACCAACGTTCAGCGGTATCGGGTTATGCAATAAACACCAAGACGAAGGTATTAAAGTCGATTCTACCACGATAATTGAGAAAAATGAGGAAAAAGTGACCTGTTGTTGATTGCCGTTCCTTTTCCCTCCCTCGCGCAGAGTGGGAACTTTTAACCAATCAACGATAAGCTTTGGTCACGTGCAACGCTTGACCCAGATATTTTGAAGCAGAATCACATAATGTCACTATGGCTACCGCTTTGACAGGCTGGGTTGCTGACGACGCTATCGGGGGAAATGTTGTGAAATCAACCCTTTGGTGACTGTATACGTTCATGACAGCCCAGTTTTCAATATAAAAGGACAGAATATAACCACACTCACAACATTATCAGGTTAAATCCTTCATTTTGTATGATAACAAGCAAAAGATCACTTCTTCCGGGGGAGGTAAACCTACCAGCCGATGATGCACTACAGACTCGATGTTGTTTGAAAAGTCATCTCTACTTAACATGTATATTTGCACACGGCACGCACATGCAGGAGGGGTAGAATCTCTCGTAACGCAAATAACGGTTTTCTACAAATTTATGACATCACGAATGAACGGTCAAAATTGACGCCACAAGAGTGATTTGTCATCGTCGTGTCAAGGCTAGTGACGTTGTTCTCTTTCTCTGTAACGTCAGATCAATAGTGCCATCTCATAATAATGGCAGCGATCGCCAGAACTCAAACGTCACGTGATCTCTATTCCATGCGTATAGTTCATTGGTTTAACACATCTTGATTTATGTTAATTGTGTTTCACTTCAGGTCCTTCTTAGAGATGGTGACATGTCCTGCATGAAATGCTAATTATGAAAATGCTGCATACAAGTTCTTCTAAATAATAAAGTACAACTGTCAATCTAATAAATGTTTTGGGGTTTTAATATTTTATAAAGATTTATTTTTTGTATTTCAATTTGAGATTTTGGCACTCGTTTCAACGGAAGTGTATATGGGCTCGGTGACAAAAAATATCTAGAATTCAGAGTTAATACCTCAAAATTTGCTACTAACTCCCAATAAGCTAATTTGAAGTTACTAACTCCGAATTAGCAACTACGTTGTAGTTAGCGGTTCCCAGCTAAGTTGTAGTTAGTGGTTCCCAGTTAGCTGATTGGTGGCTATTTAGCGGCTTATTCGGAGTAATTAACTCCGAATTTGTTAATTTTGTATCCAAATTAGGAAATAGTAACTCCGAATTATAAATTTTTTCACCTGGCCGTAGTACGCTTCCGTACGTTTCCCTTAGAATTAAGGGGCGTACATTTTTGGTGCTTGGTGCATTTACATTTTCTAGCTCAAACTGATTTCAAAGACTTTTATATACAGTCTCAGAATTGTTCTACGATAACCTCCCACATTCGGGATACAGATTTGCCAGAGGCACGAGTAGAATGCGAGATATTCATATATATAGATATTCTTATTTTGAACTAACTTTGATACTATATTTTGGTATAATGTGTGGTGATACATATGTTATACATGTGTGGTGATACATATGTTATAAAGGATCAAATGCGATAAAACACTCCAACTTTCTAGAATTGACGGCTTCAAGTGCAGTCTCCTCAACTAACCCCACCAAAATGAGATCAAAACGGAATGTTTTATAGAATTTATTCTGAGCAAGAACATACGTCAGATGATGTCCGAGTACAATAACAATCATACAATAACACTTTCGAACGTACAATAACATTTCCAAAGCGTTCAATACTGATCTAGGAAATGGACGGTCACATGGTAGTGATACGATACGACGTTTTCATTGAATTAGATACCCATAATAAAATCCAATACAGTTACATATGTTACAAGCTGTAATCATCAGGATATTTCTGAATTAGTAATCGGTGTTGGTTAATTTATATATTTAATTCACGATAAAGTTGTTTATAGTGTTTCGAAAGCAAGCTGCAATCATAATCAGGTAAATTACTGAATTAGTAAATAACCGACACTAATTGACCCGGAAAAAATTCCTTACCCTGGCCCGGAATTTGTTCAGGGTCAATTAGTGTAGGTTATCTACTGATTCAATATTTAATTCAGTAACATATGTTACATTTCTAGAACTAACCGACCGATAGGCTAAACTAAACGTATAGACATAATGAACAGTAAAAACGATTGATTCAATAGGCATGTTCATTCATAATTAAATATTATATTCCATTGTATCTATCAAAGTTTTTTAACAAAACTTAAGGTTTATCCAAACTTGTTCAAATAATCTTTCTCTTGAGTCACTTTTTATCTCCATCAGTACAAAGACCGTATGTTCCATCACTGCATAAACATTTTGCTCTTCTTCAAATTTCGTGAATAGCCTTTCCGTGTGGCAGCTTCGTTGAACTGATAGCATTATTTTTTTAGTTCCCTGTCTCCAGTTAAATTCTTGTCAGTTGTTCCGCCATTCAGTCCAGGACACAGCCGTTTTTCTTACAGTTTGCTTTGAAACTTTTGAAAGGTAAGAATTCCCTCTTAAATCATACCATAATGGAAACAAACTAGATCTTGTGAACGCAATCATTTATGGACCAGTTTGGGAAAGTGGACCGAGATACTTCTTTCTACGGTTTCAATGATGTATTATTCTCTAGGTTAAATGATTTTTTTTCCTTTCTTCTATTGACAAATATTGAATTTTTTCATTTATTTTTTTGTGTCCATTTACACGTTTGGACACAGAAGGCCAACTATTGAGCTATTTCGCAATTGGGCTGCAGCAATTAATAACAATGTCTTTTTTTGTTTTTGAGGCCAGAAGGGGATTTAATCGATTGCGACCAACACTAACCAGGGGATTGAAATGGAAAGCAATACTTTATATTTCTACGTCATCGCAGCAGCATTGTTGCTTCAAAGTATGTAGTAAATCCCTTTAGCTAACAATCTTTACAGCATTTGTACTAACCAGGGTCTAAACTGTTGTATCATCAGGCATACAAGTTGGTGAATTCATGTTTTACGCCGCACTTACGATTATTTCACTTTTATGGCGGTCAACATATATATTTGATGTCACCGTAAATAGTCGCTCGAGCATTTCCAGCCTTCGTTGTCTTAACAGAAATTGGACATTTTCCAAATTTATTTTAGAAATTTGCTCGATCAGCATAAATGTCGGCCTGTACTTGCTGGAAGGTCGGATGGCACATCTTGCTTCTTCCCGACGACGTCAGGACTATTTGTGTAGAATTGTTTACATTTTTGAGAAAACTTTGATTGACTTTTGATGAAAGGTAGTAGGTCGATTTTCAGCGAAAAATGTACAATTAACGAGCAATTAGTTCAAATTCTGTGGCTTACTGTCTGACACACGGTTATGGGTTAATGTTAACAGAGGTCTTACATGGGTGGACCCTATACTGTAGTGAGTTGTGAAAGCATTACTAAAGCCCCTTTCACAATTGAGATACGGCGGGTTTACGGCTCTTGCGGTCATGAATTTTGGCCTTCCGTACGATGGACCGCAGCCTTCCTTGCGGGCAACCGCACCTTACCGCGAGGAATTTTTGTGCCGCAAGAGCCGCAGAAAAGTTTGGTGTGCACATGGAATCCAATTTTCGGCCGTGCGAATTTTCTTATTACCTCTGATCCGTGCGGGCGGTAGTATGTTCACCGTAAACCGTTGTATCTTGACGCGCGGTTGTTGCACGATTTTTTTGTATCGTAAGATGCTCCGTACGGTGATATTTCTTGTTCCGCCAACCTTGCGGCAGTCGTAAACCGTTGAACGATTCGCCGTCTCGGCCTAGCACCGCCTTGCGTTCACCGTGCAAAAAATACCCTCAGGTGTGCTTTTTCTAACGGGTTTTTTTTTTATCTCTTCGCCTAATTATACTGCAATTACGTCTGCGGAGCCCAAAACCGCCGCACGATTTGACAAAACGCCGTAAGGCGCCCGCTCATTGGTGCGCGGCGAAAAACAATGACGCACGATGCATCTTGCGGCACGCCGCACGTTCCAACCAATCACGTAGCACCTCCACGCAACTGTCTCACGGATCACGTGCGCTAGACGTGCGTTGCTTGCGTCACTCCGCGCGGTTCGCCGCAAGAGATTCGTGGATTAAAACGTGCGGAAACCTTGCCACGCCCTTACGATGCCCCGGCCAATCGTAAAATGGATTATTTTCTTGCGGTAATTTCTCCGATTCTACTGCGGCCCGAAAAATGTTATCTCCACCGTGCGATCAATTTCAGTATTTTGACCGTGCGGCGAAAGTCTCTATTGTGAAAGCCCCTTTATATAGAAACTCCAGCCTGACTAAAACTAAAAGTAAATAACTCAGCTGCTATATAATTAAAAAATCGTATTAAACTCATCATATACCGGTCTTTCAGGGCTTTTACCAGGAATTATGTGTACGACAGTAAACTGTCAGAATTTTTGGAAGATTTAATTACCCTCATAAGCACGGTGCCCTTTTAAGTGGAAGTGCCAAACACTAATAAAGCAAAATAACTCTCCGTCAAATTTACAATATATTTGTTTTGTAATTATTTCTGAATGCATTTAAAAACTGGGACACATTTTTCTTTAAACAGAAAATAAATTAAATCAAAACAAAAAATTGAAATGCATATTTAATTCTATAGCTCAATTGTTAGTTTAATAAAGTTAGTTAAAAAGCATAATTATGTACCTGTTTATTATCAAAATTTGATACTGCATTTTTCAACTCCAATTTGCTTTATTGGTCGCTCATTGGCTTAATCTTTTCCCTAAAAATATTTTATTTTAGATTTTAAAAATATATATTCTCATTGACGTATCAACAGCTGTTTGGAAATTGAATGAATTAAACACCGTGATTTACAACATAAATGCTATAAAAATTGACCTGATATTTTTTCTTTTTGGTTATAGTTTAACGTCGTTAATGTATTGTTTTAGTGTTTTACCTGACCGTCGTGTCTGCATCGTGTGATTCTTGTTTGAAAGATTGTAAAAAGAAGGGTGGGTCGCCTTGGATATGTAGGGCATATACTTGTGTCCAAGACTGCTAAGGATTAAGTAAGTATGATTTATTTTTGTTTGTTGATTGGTTGATGTTAATCGCGGCAGTCCAAATTATTTTGATTATAGTGCAGCGTCTCCAGGTTTAATAGGGGAGGAAACCTCCAACCTTCCTTTTCCTTTTTTATTATTTTGTCTGAGTGTGATTCGAACCCGCGCTCCATCGATAGGAGGCCCAAGAGATAATCGTTCTGCCAACTGAGCCTCCGTAGCCCCGCTGGTCATTAGGGGCCTTTTATCTTATACCTGATAGCTACTTAAAGTGACATGAGCTGCCACAATGTTGATATTTTGACGTTAAAACAGAGTTTTGAAATTATTGGCTATTTTTCTCAAGGCGTATAACTCAGAAACTTTTTAGTGCTTCTATAGTCTTGAAAATGTACGACAAAGCATTGTTTTAAACTATCTTTCACTTAGAATGAATGAATGGTCGTCCCGGTTATTTAAATGTTGACTATTCCGGTTCGTATAGGCCACATACAGTATGGATTTTTCTCATTCCAACGCAAATCATTTAGTTTTTCGATGGCCTTCAAAGCCTCTTACTGTCGTGACGATCAAAAATTATGAAAAAGTGTGAAATTTGGCAGCTCATGCCCACTTCACCCCCCCCCCCCCCCCAAAGCACACACAGATGGTTTCCAAACGTAATTTAAGGCAATGTCCAATTTTTTTGCCCAGAATTTATGACAATTACTAATGCAATTTTTGGGCTTAATAATGCAGAAAACGACACCTTTACTCGCCTTTTGTCCAAACCGATGTTTTGGTTTTTAATTCACCGCACGCCCCCCCCCCCTCCTCACGAATCTCCGACGACCAGTTGGTATCTTACCTGTATAATAAATAGTACTGAACATTTTGCATACAAATGATGTTCATTCCAGATAGGCTATAGGTTTAACCCTGCAACTAATACGAGCGAAGGTGATTTGTAACAAAGTTGCAGCAATTCTCACTACAATGGTTATAAGCGGTGTTAAATACTCAAAAGGATTCGTCGCACTAGTAACGACGATTTCGGTAACAACAATAAAATTAAATACCTAATTTATAATTTATTTGCCGGCGAGATTTAAATTTATTTCTTGTTTTCGCGTTCTCGCGGCGAAAACTCGAAAACAAGAAATGACACAAATAAAGCACTTTTTGCTAATTCTCAAGTTTTCGCACTCGATTATATATGTTATCGTGTTTTCGCATTCTCGCGGCGAGATTTTAGTTTTATTTCGCGTTCTCGCATTCTCGCGGCGAGATTTTAGTATAATTTCGTATTCTCGCGTTTTCGCCTCCTAATTCTCGCAGCGAAAACGCGAGAACGCGAAATGACACAAATCAGCCACCATACTAATATAAACAATATACATTGTCAAGTTCAACTTCACCGACGATGACAGCGAACCTCGATATTTGTCCTCGCGCGAAGGCAAACGCGGGATTCTCCTTCGGAATAAGTATGCTATTCTTCCTGTAATGTGTTTTATGAAAATATTTTCCAACAATAAACAGAATATTGCGATATGAAAATAACAACTTTTGACATTTGTAAGTTGTTGGTGTTTTGAACATCCAAAGTGGCGCTATTTTATCATACGCTGTGTATGTGATGAGGCCCAATTTAGGTCACGATGTAGGTCAACGAATCGCTCAGTTTGTCGCACAAAATGCACCAAAATCTCACTAATAATTATATAATGAATAGAATTTTTGATGTTTTATGGAAAAATGCCATTTATGTTAGATCTCGTGGATGAAAACATGTACAGCTTTTTTATCCACTCAATGAAATATAAAAATTTAATGGTATTTACCGATAAACAACGCCTCAATACTTTTGTTTTCATGTACACTGTCATTGTTTTAGATCTTAAATTCTAAATTAATTATGTTTTATTTTTAGATCCTTCTGACCGATGGTAAAAGTATGTAGAATTATCAGTCTTGATAACGTTCCACCAAAATGGCTGTAACTATTGAAATAAACAGACTGTAAATTCTAAGCAGTGTTTCGGTGTATTTTTTTTTTAATTTCCTGTTCAATTTGTTTTTCAATTTAGATTTGTTATCTCAGAATTTCCTGAACAGATAGGAAGTTCTTTGAACATGATTGGATTGATTGATTGGAATATGTTCTCCAGATTACCATGAATTTGATCATCTGTTTATAAAACAATGGGATTTTACCCGCTGATTCACCAGTACTATATAGTTACAACGAAGCAAGGAATTAAGACCCCAAATCGGTTGGCAATGTCTTTGGGAATTATTTTCCAAGAATTGTACCCTGGGCCAAATCATCGTTTAATCCACACAAGTTTCAAAGCTCAACTAAGTATGCTAAAATCTGGTGTATTGCAAAATCCGTGGAATTATTCGGTCATTTCTTTAAAGTGGCATGAGCTGCTAAAATGTTGATATTTTGACGTTAAAACAGGATGTTGAAATTATTGTCTATTTTTCTCAAGACATACAATTCATAAGCTTTCTAGTCTCGTAGATGTACGATAAAGTATTGTTGTGAACTAACTCTGGCTTAGAATGAACGAATGGTCGTCCCGGTTATTATTTAGCTATTCTTTAGTTTTTCAAAGGCTCTTACTGTCGTGGCGATCATAAATGTGTGAATTTTGGCAGCTCATGCCTCAAATTAAATTGCTTGGTTGGAGATTGTGAGAATTATACTTGTCCGATAAACGAGCCTGTATAAACCTTCCGACTCTGACAGTAGTTCCTTTCCTGAATTAGTATATTGGATTCGAGGTTCTCTTTCTGTAGTTTCTTTCTATAAAATCATGGAAAAAGAGAAAAGAGAAATACTAGCATCCATTGAGGACCTATTGGCTAGTGTAAGAGTGCTGTCATCCGCCAAAAATATTCCTTTTATTTCATTATCATCAATTTGAATGCTCTTTATTTCTGCAGAGTGTTTTTTTGTGAGTAAAACATCAGAACATATAATGAATAAAGGACACTCCTTGGAAACTCCTCTCTGGTTTGTGAACCAATTTGTAGAGACCCTCAGCTACTGATATTTGTATACATAATAATTAAATCGTCTTGGTTATATTGTCACCCAAATTAAAGGATTTTAGAGCTCTAACATAAAGGAGTACTCAACTGAATCAAACGCTTTCTCAAAGTCGAGGAAAAGAAGATATCCTTCATCTTCGTAGGTATCTAATAAATAAAAAAGGAAGCGTACATTTTCTCCAATACTCTATACCGTCCAGGTATAAAGCCTGTTTGTAAATTATCTATTAGGCCTAACTGTCATTCTACTCGTTTAATTCTTAATTCTGATTATGCTTTAGCTAAACTTTTGTAATCAGTTTTTATCGGTCTCAAATTTGATATATTACAAATATTCCTGCCGGGGTTGTCAATTAAGGTGATAATACTGTACCTCTGTGTTGTGACTGGCTCAGTTCACCTGGGACAAGAGCGGAACGAAATACGTTTATATAGAGGTCTTTTAATTGTGGCCAAAACTTCTGGTAGAACTCGCTACTTAAACCATCACAACCTGGGGGTTTGTTCAAGTTAATGCTTAGCAGTGGAATAAAGCTCCACTACTGTTATCGGAGCATCAAGATTACATTTATCCAAGTCTGGAAGCTGGTTTAATTTCACATGTTTCAATATTCAGCCTTAAGTTGAGAGTGTTGTTTAGATTTGTATATAACGGTTGACTAAAATTTACCAATGTAGTTGAGTATATATAGCGTGGACGAATGATTTCCTTCCCTTCCTTATCTATTAGTTTAGTAATATGCTTTTTGGAACACCTTGTCTTTTCCAGATTAAAGAAGCATTTTGTACTTTGTCCCTGTGCTTTGTCCATCTGACTTTAGCCCTAACACTAGCACCATGAGCTTTTGTAATATACAAGTTATCTTATTTGACCTGTGTGTCTTCGACCTCTTTTCTCAATTCAACGGTAGGTGATGTTTCTAACTGTCTATCGAAAATTGACAATTATTTAATCAGTTGCCTTTCCAGATCGAGATGCTCTGACTTTCGCTAGAGTAGGTAATCGAAATATCTATTACTTTAACCAATTCCCATTGTTTTAGCGCGATTCCATTATGTGTGTAAAGTTAGCTGCCGGTTCCCGGTTCCCGATTCCCGATTCGTTCCTCATTCATAGTCTATATTGTCTCCCCATTTGTTCCTTACTCGTTCCTTAATGGGGGAAAAAGCCCTAATTTCTAGCATTATAATACATACGTCTTTACCAAACTCAGTACATGTACACTCCGAGACATGCCCTACCGAATGACAGCGTTAGTTCCGAATTTCTCCACCAGGTTCGAATAAGAAACCCGCCCCCGAATAAGGAGCTGGGTCTATACAGCCTTAAATATTCAATCTAGAGCAACCAAACTTAGTACATGTGCACTCTCAGACATGCCCTACATAATGACACCGTTAGTTCTGAATTCCACCGCTATGGGGCGAATAGGGAACCCGCCTCCGAATAAGGAGCTGGGTCTATACAGCCTTAAATATTCAATCTAGAGCAACCAAACTTAGTACATGTGCACTCCCAGACATGCCCTAAAAAATAATACAGTTTTGAATTCCACCGTTAAAATATTTACCTGACAGAAATAGAGCTCTCCAAAATAGAGTGCAAAACTATATACACAATTGTTTGTTGATTACTGGGTTGGTGTTTTACGCCGCACTCCAGATTATTTCACTTATATGGCGGCTTTGCCAGGTTTAGTGGGGGTAGGGGGGGGGGGGGCTATTTGCCTGGAGGAAACCTCTGACCTTCGGCGCGCACCTGGCAACTCATCCACATACGGCCATCAAGTGAAAAATCAACTCAGGAATTTTTTATCTGAGTTGGATTCGAACCCGTGCCGCATCGATGGAAGGCCTGTGTCGGGCTGGGTAACGATCAATCTAACCGTCTGAGCCACCGAGGCCCCACATTTTTGTTGAAATGTGTTGAAAGTCTAAAAGACATATGTATTCCAACATTCGGTTCATTAGTTGAAGACCCACTTGCCGCCGTAGCCTGTTAAACATTTTTTAAGAAAACCAATTTATATGAGCTTACTACAACTAAAACCACTAAAATAAAACATAGGACACATAAAACATGTCCAGTTAGATTTACAATATAGAAATGAGGGTGAAAAATAAAGAAAGAATCGAAGCCTGATTACAACAACAACAATCAATGTCGGTTAACTTAATGGTTGAATTACCCTCAGTTCAGGCCTTTTTGTCTGTTGTTTACACTCCTAAAATTATCGGCAGGCTTTTCGAGCCACTCTTTCTCAATCGCCAGTCTGTATTTCTCAGATAAAATACGTAAAATTATATTGTGCTGTTAGATCACTCACTAGACTCAGCCATTACGTGGCGCTTGTGTGGATGCTAAGGTTTGGGGTTTGTTGACATTGTGTGTACCTAATAAATCTAATTTTCAATTTCAAAATAAAAATCCTAAATGATGCCCAAACCATTTTTTTTTCGGTAAGAATAGAAATTTCCTAACTTCTACTGTCTGGGAAAAAATACAGAAAACCGCCTACAGTTGTTTATGTAAACAGTATTCGGGATTTTCGCGGCAAGTGTGCCTTTTATAACGAGGTCGTAAAATCAAGTTGCTCATCATTTAAAGTGACATGAGCTGCCAAAATTCACACTCTTTTCATAATTTCGGATCGCCACGACAGTAAGAGGCTTTGAAGGCCATCGAAAAACTAAATGATTGGCATTGGAATGAGGAAAATCCATACAGTATGTGGCATGTACGAACCGAAAACGTGTTCGAAAAGTAAACAAATTTAAATAATTTACGTGTCTCTAGACATCAGGGTTTTCTTACGTGTCCCTAGCCATCAGGGTTTTCTTACGTGTCTCTAGCCATCAGGTTTTTTTTACGTGTCTCTAGCCATCAGGGTTTTATTACGTGTCTCTAGCCATCAGGGCTTTCTTACGTGTCTCTAGCCATCAGGGTTTTCTTACGTGTCTCTAGCCATCAGGGTTTTCTTACGTGCCCATAGCCATCAGGGTTTTCTTACGTGTCCCTAGCCATCAGGGTTTTCTTACGTGTCTCTAGCCATCAGGGTTTTTTTACGTGTCTCTAGCCATCAGGGTTTTATTACGTGTCTCTAGCCATCAGGACTTTCTTACGTGTCTCTAGCCATCAGGGTTTTCTTACGTGTCTCTAGCCATCAGGGTTTTCTTACGTGCCCATAGCCATCAGGGTTTTCTTACGTGTCTCTAGTCATCAGGGTTTTCTTACGTGTCTCTAGCCATCAGGGTTTTCTTACGTGTCTCTAGTCATCAGGGTTTTCTAACGTGTCTCTAGCCATCAGGGTTTTCTTACGTGTCTCTAGCCATCAGGGTTTTCTTACGTGTCTCTAGCCATCAGGGTTTTCTTACGTGTCTCTAGCCATCAGGGTTTTCTTACGTGTCTCTAGCCATCAGGGTTTTCTTGAATACTTTAAAGAAAGAATAACTTAATGAAAAAATCATTTCTAACTTGTTTGTCTCTCGGGTCTTCAGTATGATTCAGTTGGTAGATCGTTGGACGCTATAAGAGATCTCCGCCAATGCTTCACGGGTTTGAATGGCATTCATCTGCTCATCTTTCTTGCTGTTTTCTTATTCGATCAGGGGCCTCCGTGGTTCAGTAGGTAGAGCGTTGGACGCTCAATCCGAACAGCCTTCCACCAATGGAGCGCGGGTTCGCATCCCATTCGGTCCAAAATTTTTAGAAACTTATCTGACTGGGTTTCATCCGGGCATAGAACCGGGTTTCATCCGCCAGTAAACCTGACTACGCTTCATCAACACATGAACCAGTCGAAGGTCGGTTGTTTTCCGAACCCCATGAACCTGGCTACCCTTTATCATTATGAGGAACCAGTAAAAGGTCGGTGGTCTCCTTCCCAAATACCCCCAGACACGTAATGGAAGGTCGGTGGTCGTCTCCTTCCCTTTTAAACGCGAAAAAACTAAATCATCAATTGGAACCATTAGAAGGTCGTTGATTTCCTTCATTATAACACTGAAATGTTTTCATCACCAGGAGCCTGTTTCACAAAGCGGCGTAGCGTAAGTTTTCACGTAACTCCCATAGCAACCCATACTGTAGAGATACGTTAGTAAGAAAGTTACGCAAAAAATACATTTACGCCGCTTTGTGAAGCAGGGTCCAGGAACCAAATATAATAAGTCCGCGTTTGTGTTCCCTTATAATCCTGACAACGCCACCATAACCAGGAACCGGTGATAGGTCGTCGGTTTCCTTACTTTATAAAGTTAACACTGCTTCCATCTACAGGAACCAGCAGAAGGTTGAAGATTTCCTTTGTCCTTACTACCCTGACACCGCCACCGTCGCCATAAATCAGAATTTCACATAAAGTGGGATTTTTTGAGGTGGCCGAAAGAAGGAGTCCCCGACCTCCCGTTTGTATTTGATTATAATTCCACTTACGTTCGATTGGCCTTGAAGCAAAACATAGAAGCATTTTTCATGTAGCGTAAGGTGGAATGTTTGAAATGGCTGCTTTTGGCGCGAGAAAATTTGTTTCATAAAAGTCAAATCTCGAAGCTTAATGATTTTTTTTTCATTCAGCGTTCTGACGCTAAATGAAAAAATCTTCATTAAGCGTCGATTTTTCACTAAGCGTTGTAACATACACCTCAAGAGTATTACAAGGCTTCGTCGATAACTTTGGAACATTTTTGCTACTCTAGTTAGGCGTTAATGTCCTTTACTGTTTTATTACAATGACGAAAAATTAGTTAACTCTGTTTCAATTAAATGTTCCTTACATTGGGCCGCTTATAACGTATATGTGTCAATTTCATCCAAATTAGTTTATTTAATTGTGAAAGTCGATCGCATTCATCAAAATTCACTATACATAACGGGATGTACATACAACGGAAATATTTTCGTTTATTTAATTGTGATAGTCAATCACATATATCAAACTACAATTTACATATCGTGCTCAAACAAACAAAGGAAATGTTTTCGTTTATTTAATTGTGATAGTCGATCACATATATCAAACTACAATTTACATAGCGGGATGTACATAGAACGAAAATGTTTTTTGTTTATTTAATTGTGATAGTCGATCACATATATCAAACTACAATTTACATAGCGGGATGTACATAGAACGGAAATGTTTTCGTTTATTTAATTGCGATAGTCAATCACATATATCAAACTACAATTTACATAGCGGGATGTACATACAATGGAAATGTTTTCGTTTATTTAATTGTGATAGTCGATTACATATATCAAACTACAATTTACAAAGCGGGATGTATATAGAACGGAAATGTTTTCGTTTATTTAATTGTGATAGTCGATCACATATATCAAACTACAATTTACATATCGGGCTCTACAAACAAAGGACATGTTTTCGTTTATTTAATTTGGGATAGTCGATCACATATATCAAACTACAATTTACATAGTGGGATGTACCTAGAACGGAAATATTTTCGTTTATTTCATTGTGATAGTCGATCACATATATCAAACTACGATTTACATAGCTGGATGTACATAGAACGGAAATGTTTTCGTTTATTTAATTGTGATAGTCGATCACATATAGCAAACTACAATTTACATAGCGGGATGTAGATAGAACGGAAACGTTTTCGTTTTTATTTAAGTGTGATAGTCGATCAGGTACATCAAAATTGGCCTTATTCTAGTCCGTGCTGACTGCGTCAAATATTGTGTCTATAGTGAGGTAGAGCAGAGAGAACAGTGAGAGCTAGTACGCATAACTTGCTGTGCTCGAACACATGATTTTCTGGCTATGAATAGTCGCCCACCCCTACGCCCGTCCCCTTTATCCATTGTTACCGTCACCCGTGCAAGACTACACAAATTTTCCTCATGGTACATTATGTAAATAAACCGTACTGTTCAGGTATATATAGAAATGTGAAAACTTCCTGAAATAAACCGTCCTTGGGACGTCTTTCACGAATGGCATTAAATCCTGATGGTTTATGCTGCTATGCCTACTTTGCAAGATCTAGAGCCCAGTTCACACAGGAGTTCCATTGTGCACAGATTTCTTACCTAGGAATGGAGAAATTCTCATCGTGTAAGTACAGTCCATTATTTTTTATTGATCGTTTTGTTTAAATCGTCACGAAAAATGTTTTCCTATTTGAGGTCTGCTTTGATTGCCTTCAGTTTTACCAACGTCCAATATGAAGTTATCGATTTGAATAATTTTGTCAAAAACCTTTTAGCAAACCATTGAAAGAAGCATGATCTGCCAAAAATTGGGGAATTTTTGTCGAGACAAATTTTGTTCGAATTTTTGACAGATAATACCACTTTTAGTATCTATTCATTAGTACATTATGGGCAGCTTCGCTAATGGTATAAAATGATATTTAGCTGAATGTGCCTGTACTGTAGGCCTATAAACGTGTTGGGACATCCTCTTAAATAAGTTATCAAATTAAGTAGACCTCCAATATGTGGTCGTTTTCAAAGTGGCATGAGCTGCCACAATGTTGATTTTGGCGTTAACAGAATGTTGAAATTTTTGGCTATTTTTCTCAAGAGGCTTTTTAGTGCTTCTAGTCTTGAAAATGTACGATAAAGTATTGTTTTGAACTAACTTTGGCTTAGAATCAATTTATTTTTTTTTACTTTTCGAATACGTTTTCGTACTGTATGTTTTTTCCTCATTCCAAAGCCAATCCTTTAGTTTTTTGATGACCTTCAAAGCCTCTTACTGCCGTGACAATCAGAAGCAATGAACGATGACGATTATAACTATTTTGACGTCGCAGATTTGAATAGATTTCGAAATCCATCCTATATTTGCCATCTTGTTTTGTGGGGGAACCACGATCTTTTTTAAATGCGTGCTATTCGACTGTTTTTATATAGATGTTTCTAGATTGTAATTGGTGACTTTCAGAGCTTCCACTTACCGCTCAATAGTTTTAATTGGGGAATCCTTTTGTCTGCTTTGTTTACTGACCGAGAATGGACCTTTTTAGTTAGGTGCGCAGTACAAGCCGCGTGTGGTGCATTTTCCGATGTTTCTATTCTGACACACAGAAAACAAATAAACGGGGAATTCCCAAAATAATTCCTTTTAAATGTATATTTTTGGCGGAAAGTCTACTAACTACCTTTCATCAGAGATTGACCACGTCTTATTTTTCTACTAATCATAATCACAACTTACCCGGTGTCTCCTTTTTTTTAAAGGCACACTCTCTGCAAAAATCCCGAATACTGTTTACATTAAAACAGTTGACGGTTTTCTGTATTTACTAGGTATTACTTTTGTGTCTGCTTTAACGAAAATATATACCTTTTTTTTTTTGCTTGATATGTATGTCAATCTTTTTATCTACTTTATTGCAGAATTATTAGAGCGGGTTACTTTTCCTGCCCAGGAGAGATCTGTACAGGAATTGCTCATGCAATACCAGTGAATTTAAATGACCCATATCGGAATTTCTAATATGGACCTCCAAGATGACGAATCAATTGGATGCAACAAAGATGAAAGGATGAACTTTTTATTCTGCAGTAAAAGTGAGGGATGAAAATTCATAATGTGATAAACTGTTCATTTTAATTATCCTTCGGATTGCAATGTTCTAATGACTGTTATGAGGACTCTGCAAAACGCAGACTTGTACTATATGTATATGGTGACTTAATTTAATGTAAATCACTCTGAACATCGATAAAGACAAACCAAAGAAAGAATTTCGGGCATGAAATATGCAACTATACCAAATGTAAATAACGAATATGGTAAATATTGTTTATAAAGACAATTTGTACCCATTTATTGTGTGTATGTGTTTTTTTTATTTAGGCAATCAAATATGCAAATATACCAAATGTAACTATTTGATCCACTTAAAGTTAACATCATAAAGTAGTAAGAAAACACTTACGTAAATATTCCTGGTGTAATCTCAATATTTCGACATTAATTAAGCCATGTACTCCATAATTCTCCTGGCTAGGGGACTTTGTGGCTAGGGGACTTTGTGGCGTCTGGAGGTCCAGCGGGGAGCCGCTCCCCGAGGCCCTCCCCCTTGAAAGCGGGGGCTAGGCCTGGAGGTCCAGCGGGGAGCCGCTCCCCGAGGCCCTCCCCCTTGAAAGCGGGGGCTAGGCCTGGAGGGGCGAGGTATAGTTCCCGGTATAATTTAATTAAGAAATAAAGGACGAGCTGGCGAGCTGTGTGTTGCTGAATAAAGGGTCAGTTGCGGAAAATACCATTATTTGAGGGCGAGGGTATTTCCGCCACTGACCCTAAATTCAGC
Organism: Lepidochitona cinerea; assembly: GCA_963971465.1. Taxonomy (NCBI): domain Eukaryota; kingdom Metazoa; phylum Mollusca; class Polyplacophora; order Chitonida; family Tonicellidae; genus Lepidochitona; species Lepidochitona cinerea. The sequence goes on along the minus strand of OZ020563.1, from coordinate 18,074,309 downwards.
ACCACACAGCTCACCAGGAAGTCCTTTATTTCTATTCTAATGCATATCATATGTAAATTAATTCAGTTTCAGTATTCCAAACGTAAGAATTTTAATCAGAAAACCAGCCTTTCCAACCTGCATAGGAACATTTAGACTCTCCCTTGGGTAACCAGAGCCAATCAGAAATGTTTTGGACCAACCCATATGTAGAACGTATAGCGGGTGAAATCAGTGCTGTCAGCTCAAACGCGATGACGTCATAATTCCAAAATGTTGTGACGTTATCGAACACTGCTCTCTCTCTCCCTCAAGTGACTTGTCAACGACGCAAGTAATCAACTGACGTCATGCAGTTTAAATCCTATGACGTGTTGGAACACAGCTGTCACTCAGGGCGTTCGGTCCAAGATTATTCTACAGCAACTCACCCCTAATTTATAGCACAACGTGGTTGAAACCAGCAGGAACCCTTTATTGCATCAGATAATTGGTCCCTGGCTTCCCTATCTCTGTAATGTTAAACGAGTTGGAGGTGTATTAGAATCGAGTTTAAGGGTTTCCGCCATGATCAATCTATTTATAGCTATTTATAGGTTATGACCAGGGCGTCCTTTCAGCTGGGTTATCAACGGTTAATTTTATAATAAATAATCAATCGACTTGTCCATTTCTCCTTCAAATCGCAAGCTTTCTCTGCTTTCCGTTGTAATTGCTGTAAGACCTGGTATTTCTATGTTAATTTGATTCATGAATACTATCAAAATATCTTTTTGAAATATCTCATTTTAATTCTACGTTTCCATGCGCACATTAAATTTAATTAGTTGAAGTGTTATTAACTGTCACACTTCTGATTCTCGGGACAAGGAGAGGGTTTGCAGCTCATCGAAACTTTAATTAATAACGTTGAAAAATTTGTGGCGTGAACGCAACAGATTTGCATGTATTGAAATGTAAATTGAAATAACCCTGACGAACGTTCATTCATTTTAGGCTCAAGTTAGTTAAAACATTATACTTGAACGTACATTTTTAAGACTACATGCAGTAGACAGTCAAACGTCTTCAATAAGTACTTCTTCCGAAAATAATATTTTGCACCCCATGTTCGTTAAAAATAGACACATTAATCAAATTTTACTGATCACGTCAACATTCAGGTTGTGACAAACAATCTAATTAAATTTACAAAAATAATAATCATATTTTACTTACCTTATCAATCGATGAAATCTTGTGGAAATTGTAAATCCAATTAAATGTAATAATTTTAAAATATTAATCATATTTCACTTACCACGTCAATGGATCAGATCGTGTTAAAATTGCAAATCCAATTGTTCTATTATATATTTGTTCCCGCACCTTCAACAGAACCGGTGTTAACTCATTCATTATTTCTCCTCAATAAATAACATGAAGGATGCATTGTAATCAAATCATACATCAGTTTAATATAGATGGACGCAGAGATCAAACTATTTCTAAAGATTTAGTTTAACTACATATATTGTCATTACCGGATAATAGATATTAAACGGTTAAAGCTTTTACGGATTTTCTTGTTCAGAGAAGGCTAGGCCTATCTTACTACAGTGCCTCATGACGAATAAGTTGCACACCAGAAACAATCCAAATATTCACTTTTAGAACAAGACCAATAAATCAGGATTCTATCTACTTTACAAAAGGATATTTAATTTAGCACTAAAATGTTGCTCCGGCAATATAAAACAACATAAGAAACAACAGGAATGTATAGGACTTTGCCAAAAAGAGGACACACATTCTACTGCCGTAGAGTGATAGGTGAAAATACCCAGTTTCTGTTTCTCAGCCAATGGAAATTAAAGCTAGGAAGTTGCTTATATATAGCGATAGTTTTGTATCTGGGTTTTAAAATATTGGATTGAAACTAATGCAGGTCTATTGTACTTATTTTAAGTTTTCAATTGTGTGTGTGTTTTTTAATTTTTAACCCATTTTGAAAATACCTGTTTGGCTATGAATATGTAAGCCTAAACCTGTAGAAATGGAGGTACCCGTGTTGAATTGTGTGTAGCGTGAAACCGGCATGCACTATGTCAACTTTATTTGGTTGTAAATGATGTGTTGATCTATATGAAAATGGAATGGAAAAGTCTTATCGAACTTTAGGTAATTAGCCACAAATCAAAGCGTTAACATTACCGCAAATGGGAAATGAAACTGTATCCGGTATTCTACAGGAATAGCTTTTTCTGTGATAATCTGGCAAATACGTCAAGTCAGACAGCGTTTCTATAAAAAACCAAGATAACTCGATGGTTGGTTAATTGTTTAAGCTTAATGGTGCATCCGTTCATATAAATGATACACGCCATAGGAAATTTGAAATACCCGCTCCCCGAGGCCCTCCCCCTTGAAAGCAGGGGCTAGGTCTGGAGGGCCAGCGGGGAGCCGCTCCCAGAGGCCCTCCCCCTTGAAAGCAGGGGCTAGGTCTGGAGGGCCAGCGGGGAGCCGCTCCCCGAGGCCCTCCCCCTTGAAAGCAGGGGCTAGGTCTGGAGGGCCAGAGGGGAGCCGCTCCCCGAGGCCCTCCCCCTTGAAAGCAGGGGCTAGGTCTGGAGGGCCAGCGGGGAGCCGCTCCCCGAGGCCCTCCCCTTTGAAAGCAGGGGCTAGGTCTGGAGGGCCAGCGGGGAGCCGCTCCCCGAGGCCCTCCCCCTTGAAAGCAGGGGCTAGGTCTGGAGGGCCAGCGGGGAGCCGCTCCCCGAGGCCCTCCCCCTTGAAAGCAGGGGCTAGGTCTGGAGGGCCAGCGGGGAGCCGCTCCCCGAGGCCCTCCCCCTTGAAAGCAGGGGCTAGGTCTGGAGGAGCGAGGTATAGTTCCCGGTATAGTTTAATTAAGAAATAAAGGACGAGCTGGCGAGCTGTGTGTTGCTGAATAAAGGGTCAGTTGCGGAAAATACCATTATTTGAGGGCGAGGGTATTTCCGCCACTGACCCTAAATTCAGCACCACACAGCTCACCAGGAAGTCCTTTATTTCTATTCTAATGCATATCATATGTAAATTAATTCAGTTTCAGTATTCCAAACGTAAGAATTTTAATCAGAAAACCAGCCTTTCCAACCTGCATAGGAACATTTAGACTCTCCCTTGGGTAACCAGAGCCAATCAGAAATGTTTTGGACCAACCCATATGTAGAACGTATAGCGGGTGAAATCAGTGCTGTCAGCTCAAACGCGATGACGTCATAATTCCAAAATGTTGTGACGTTATCGAACACTGCTCTCTCTCTCCCTCAAGTGACTTGTCAACGACGCAAGTAATCAACTGACGTCATGCAGTTTAAATCCTATGACGTGTTGGAACACAGCTGTCACTCAGGGCGTTCGGTCCAAGATTATTCTACAGCAACTCACCCCTAATTTATAGCACAACGTGGTTGAAACCAGCAGGAACCCTTTATTGCATCAGATAATGGGTCCCTGGCTTCTCTATCTCTGTAATGTTAAACGAGTTGGAGGTGTATTAGAATCGAGTTTAAGGGTTTCCGCCATGATCAATCTATTTATAGCTATTTATAGGTTATGACCAGGGCATCCTTTCAGCTGGGTTATCAACGGTTAATTTTATAATAAATAATCAATCGACTTGTCCATTTCTCCTTCAAATGGCAAGCTTTCTCTGCTTTCCGTTGTAATTGCTGTAAGACCTGGTATTTCTATGTTAATTTGATTCATGAATACTATCAAAATATCTTTTTGAAATATCTCATTTTAATTCTACGTTTCCATGCGCACATTAAATTTAATTAGTTGAAGTGTTATTAACTGTCACACTTCTGATTCTCGGGACAAGGAGAGGGTTTGCAGCTCATCGAAACTTTAATTAATAACGTTGAAAAATTTGTGGCGTGAACGCAACAGATTTGCATGTATTGAAATGTAAATTGAAATAACCCTGACGAACGTTCATTCATTTTAGGCTCAAGTTAGTTAAAACATTATACTTGAACGTACATCTTTAAGACTACATGCAGTAGAAAGTCAAACGTCTTCAATAAGTACTTCTTCCGAAAATAATATTTTCCCAATATTTTGCACCCCATGTTCGTTAAAAATAGACACATTAATCAAATTTTACTGATCGCGTCAACAATCAGGTTGTGACAAACAATCTAATTAAATTTACAAAAATAATAATCATATTTTACTTACCTTATCAATCGATGAAATCTTGTGGAAATTGTAAATCCAATTAAATGTAATAATTTTAAAATATTAATCAGATTTCACTTACCACGTCAATGGATCAGATCGTGTTAAAATTGCAAATCCAATTGTTCTATTATATATTTGTTCCCGCACCTTCAACAGAACCGGTGTTAACTCATTCATTATTTCTCCTCAATAAATAACATGAAGGATGCATTGTAATCAAATCATACATCAGTTTAATATAGATGGACGCAGAGATCAAACTATTTCTAAAGATTTAGTTTAACTACATATATTGTCATTACCGGATAATAGATATTAAACGGTTAAAGCTTTTACGGATTTTCTTGTTCAGAGAAGGCTAGGCCTATCTTACTACAGTGCCTCATGACGAATAAGTTGCACACCAGAAACAATCCAAATATTCACTTTTAGAACAAGACCACTAAATCAGGATTCTATCTACTTTACAAAAGGATATTTAATTTAGCACTAAAATGTTGCTCCGGCAATATAAAACAACATAAGAAACAACAGGAATGTATAGGACTTTGCCAAAAAGAGGACACACATTCTACTGCCGTAGAGTGATAGGTGAAAATACCCAGTTTCTGTTTCTCAGCCAATGGAAATTAAAGCTAGGAAGTTGCTTATATATAGCGATAGTTTTGTATCTGGGTTTTAAAATATTGGATTGAAACTAATGCAGGTCTATTGTACTTATTTTAAGTTTTCAATTGTGTGTGTGTTTTTTAATTTTTAACCCATTTTGAAAATACCTGTTTGGCTATGAATATGTAAGCCTAAACCTGTAGAAATGGAGGTACCCGTGTTGAATTGTGTGTAGCGTGAAACCGGCATGCGCTATGTCAACTTTATTTGGTTGTAAATGATGTGTTGATCTATATGAAAATGGAATGGAAAAGTCTTATCGAACATTAGGTAATTAGCCACAAATCAAAGCGTTAACATTACCGCAAATGGGAAATGAAACTGTATCCGGTATTCTACAGAAATAGCTTTTTCTGTGATAATCTGGCAAATACGTCAAGTCAGACAGCGTTTCTATAAAAAACCAAGATAACTCGATGGTTGGTTAATTGTTTAAGCTTAATGGTGCATCCGTTCATCCGAATTGTGTAACATGGCGGACAAGGGGTGAGACCGACGCAGATTTCCCCGATAACTTTGTCCAATTCTGCTTATGGTGTTAGTCCGATCGCTGTAATTCTGGTACAGGTATGTGCACAAACACTATGTGAAACAACTTTAATTCACTTGCTTTGTGTTTGGAGCTCATTTTCAAAAGATTGAAGTATGCTGTAGCTGAACATCAATTTGACCAGGAGATTACAACTACAACGTGTTTGTTTACTAAGTGAGGCTCTCTACCTATGTCCCCGTATGTCGAATAGGAGATGATGGCCGGTGATGACAATGATGACAGTGACGCGTCAAAGCAAAATACCTCCTTGATGGATAATTCTGCTAACGATTCGATTGAGGTGACGAACGACGCTACAAATTATATTAGAAAACCTGATCCCATAATATGTGAGTTACTATGTTTCTTCACTGACAAAATTAATATTATGACAGTTGATTCAATCGTAAAATTGTGTGAGGACGTATATTCTGTGGACGAGGTGCAAGATGCCAGAGACCTATTATATAATTCGATCCGTCCCTTGCTCAAGTTGAAATACAGAAAACGAACTGGTCCTAATAGAAAAACAACAACATTAAACGATGTGGCAAAAATGCTTCACGAGCTTAATCCGGACGATATCCCATGTTTTGTGGCTAAAGACCTCAGTCGCCTCCCACCTGTTGGTATTAATCATATTGATGTCACCACTTTGATTCGCGAAATAAGCTCTCTGAAAATTCAGATGAAAGACGTATGCGAACAAGTGGGTACCCTTCGAGATGCTAATGCCTCCTCCGACAAAAAGCTTGACAAAATTGAAAGCAAACTTCACAAGTTTTCTGGCTCCGTTAATGATAAACTTGAAAAAACATTGAAAGCTAAAACACCTGAATTATCTAGAATACCGGATGGAGCAAATGATGTATTAACATCACACGCCTTAGATCACTCAGTTTGCTATACCACGCCTGACCAAGTCATACATGTTGTAAGTCCAGCAAATACACATTCTGACGAAATCAAAGGAAATCGCAAGGCAACTTTGCCAACATTTGATAAAAATCACTTATGCACTGAGTCACCTGCCCTACCAGTATGTAATGAGGATCGCACAAAGAGTAGGCCTACACAGAATCTTGAATCCTACGCTGAAGCCTTGAAAAGTGATACAAATTTCCAACCGCCCTTTTCTGTGGTTTCGAGGAATCCGTCTAAGTCCAACAAAACTGTGAAACTTCGTGGTGTGAGGTCATACCCTCAAGTTGAAATTTTCGTAACTCGCCTGCACCCAGACACTAAACCTGACGATATATGTTCATTCATTAAACAGAAATCTGGTGTGGATGCGCAATGTGAACAGCTTCCCACGAAGTTCGACTCATATGCTTCTTTCTGGATTAGTGTTAATGGCAAAGTTTCCAGAGATATACTCTCTAGTCGCTATTGGCCGGACGAAGTGTTAGCAAGGAAATATTTTCGTCAGAGAAACCAACACAACAGGTCCGAGTATACTTCATCATATCGGAAAAGGTATGATCAACATTCGTCTGAATATAGCAATGACCGGTTTGATGAAGAGGGTAACTACCTATATGACTACTAACTTCATCTCATGACTTTACGAATCACATCATTTAATTGTCGCTCTATTAAGTCCTCAATTACTGAGGTACAATCTCTATGTGAGTTCTCTGATATATGCCTTATTCAAGAGACTTGGTTAAGTACTGACGAACAACCTATTTTAAACTCTGTCAATGAAAATTACCACGGTCGTGGAGTTTCTGCTATCAGTGACTGTTCCCTAATAAGGGGTCGCCCTTATGGTGGTATCGCTTTTTTGTGGCGTAAAACCATGTCGAATCACGTATCCCTTGTTGAATATGACGATCCTAGAATTTTAGGACTGTGTGTAGATGGTGGTATGTCTAAACTACTTATTCTCAATGTATACATGCCGACTGATTCACCGGATAACCGAGAATTATTTCAAGAGTATCTCGAAAAAATACGGGCTATTATTGAAGAGAGTGACATTCCTAATGTCATCGTAATGGGGGATTGGAATGCTAATCCTCTGGGTAACTTTGGCTCTCAGCTTAAGACTTTTTGTGATGAACACAATATGTTTTTGTCTGACATGTCGTTATTACAAAATGACACTTATACATATGTAAGTGAGGCTCATACCACCACTTCATGGCTGGACCACTGTGTTACTTCTAAACATGTTCATGACTCTATCTGTGATATACATGTACGATATGATTTTATATCCTCCGACCATTTACCGTTGTATGTGGAATTAAAATGGACCTCCTTGCCTCCCCTAGCTAACACGCAGGACTATAACCAATTTTATTGTATTAATTGGTCCAAACTAACCAACGAAGAATTGTCGGATTATAAGATCACATCAGAGTCCCTTCTAAATTGTATCGACATTCCTAGGGACGCCTTATTGTGTGATGTTAAAAATTGTAAATCTTGTGATCACTCAGCTCTGATAACTGGTTACTATAATGACATAGTTACTTCCCTTTCTACAGCAGGTAATTCAACTGTTGCCAAGTTTGGTAGAACTAAAAATTTCATTGTCCCTGGCTGGAATGAGTGCGTCGCAGATTTCCATGCACAGGCTCGAACTGCCTTCATATTGTGGAGAGAGAACGGAAGCCCTCGCTCCGGACCTGTAAGTGATTATATGCAAAACACTAGGAGCCTAATTAAATATGCCCTAAGGGCCTGTAAGAAAGAAGAAGAAACCATTCGGGCAAATAAAATCGCTGATGTTTTTTGTACTTATAACAACGAAGAGTTTTGGAAGAAAGTACGCAATGCTAATCGTAAGTTAACATTACTACCTGGCACAATTGATAATGTAGAAGGGGAAGCTAGCATAGCTAACTTATGGAGAGATAAATACTCCACATTGCTTAACTCTGTTTCTAATGATCAGCATAAAGATGATTTCTTAAGAAATCTGCTAAATGATGTAAATAATAGTCCTGTGTTTTTACCAATTGAATCTCCCGATATAATTTGTCAAATCATACAAGATTTAAAACTAGGTAAATCAGCTGGGATTGATGGATTGTCAGCAGAGCACCTTAAATTTGCATCGGAAAAGCTTTACATTCACCTATTTCTGTGTCTCAATGTAATGTTACGGCATGGGTATCTACCTCCAGAACTGACATATGTTTTCATCATACCTATTATTAAGAACAAATCTAGTGATATTACACAATCTGATAACTATCGCCCCATAGCCATTGCAACTATAATATCCAAAATTCTTGAAAGGGTTATTTTGACTATCTGTGAAAAGTACTTATACACTACTGATTCACAATTTGGATTTAAAAAGGGCCATTCTACAGACAAGTGTATCTTTACTTTGAAAGAGATAGTCCGTTATTATCGCTCTAGTGGCAGTCCTGTGTATGTCTGTTTCATGGACGCCTCTAAAGCATTTGATAGGGTAAATCACTCTGTACTGTTAGAAAAACTCATCGATAGAAATTGGCCCTTGTACATAGTCAATATTCTGTACATATGGTTCAAAACTCAAAAATTTACAGTAAAATGGGGAAGCCAATTTTCATCCTTCTTCAATGTATCGAACGGTGTTAGACAAGGGGGGATCTTGTCCGCCAATATGTTTTCTATCTATCTCCATGAGTTAGATAAGCGTCTCACTGATAGCGGTGTGGGATGTAATGTATCTGGTGTTTTCATGAACCATTTGTTATATGCTGACGATCTATGTTTGATTTGTCCATCTGCTTTATCTCTACAAATTCTTCTGAATGTTTGTGACGAATATGCCATATCCCATGATATCATTTTTAACTCTAAAAAGACAGTATGTATGTTTATAAAGCCTAACGGATACAATTTACACTCTAATGCAAATGTTACTCTCAATGGTCGATCACTTGATTTTGTTATATCTTATACTTACCTAGGGCATATCTTTACAAACAACCTGTCTGATAATCTGGATATTGAATCTCAGAAAAGAAAACTGTGTATCAGAGCAAATATTCTACTGCGTAAATTTAGATTATGTACTCCTGTAGTAAAGAAGACCCTTTTCCGCTCATTCTGTTGCAATATCTATTGTGCCTCTTTATGGAGCGATTTTAACAAAACTACCTTAAATAGCATCAGAACCATGTACAATAATTCCTTTAGATGGCTCATGAACTTTAGGCGCGATAGCAGCGCCAGCTGGATGTTTGTGACAAACGGCATACGATCATTCGGGGAACTCCTCAGAGTGTCTATTTATAGCTTGAAGCGAAGAATTGAGTCCAGTGGCAACATGCTGCTATATGTATTAAATCATTCTGATGTAAAAACTCATTCTGTACTAGCTGCTCGTTGGGAGCACCTGTTGTTCAAACCATTACTAGTATAATTATTTAATTATACATACTTGTACTATTTATCAGATCTTTTTTTTTTTTTTTTTTTTGTCTCTTTGTTTTTTATATGGACCTGTTTGTGTCTGAAATAAAAGTATTATTATTATTATTATATAAATGATACACGCCATAGGAAATTTGAAATACCCAATATTCTATCGATAATGACAGAAATGTTTGCACCGTATATTGTGCTGTAAATGAGTAGGCCTACAGATTCGCATGGTTTAGGCCTCAGAGATTTTCCGTTTGTTCCAGATTTGATTATAAGTGAAAACAATCGATTTCTCGGTATCACGGTCTGTCAACGAACGATCCAATCCACAGTAAGAACTGTAAAAAACGAAGATAAATTCAGTTTCCATGTAAGAGATGACACACAGATTACAGCGGCACTTAGACGTAGATTTAACGGTTCACGACAGGTTGACGGAATGAATTATCTTTATTGTCGGCAGATGATAAACACATTTATCCCGCTCAAATCGCGATAACAAATCGATCATGGTTCAAAGTAATCATAAGTTTTAACCTAAACCGATTAATAATCCGGTGTTTAGACAGGTTAGATTATCATTAGCACGAGAGACTGATGTCAATATTATAATGATGAAATGACATATGAGCAGTAGATCTTTAGAAAAAGGTGTTTGTTATTAAAGAGTTATCAATATGCTCTAATATATTTTGATATCCGTCTGACCAAGGTCTAAGATCTATTTTTTATCTTTCTAGCTCAAATACTTTTTTAGATTAATAACATATTTTGAGTCTCGTGGCTTTAGTTAAGTCTTCCACTGAAAAAAAAACACACACACTGTTATTTACCATAAGGCTATTGACTTAAACATGCATATAAATGTGACCGTTAAACATCAGCAGTTTGATATAGCTTAAATCAATTTCATACCCACAGTATCGTATTTTACCGTAATAGACGAATTGACATTCATAACCGTGTATCATATAACTGTTACAAATAGTGTTAGATTACAGTGTAATAAGTAAAGTGTTTTAGAAGACCTCAAAAGATGAATAAAAACATAAATGATTCCTAGAAAACAAAAAACTGCGCGTAACATCAAGAGACCAGATTTCGACATCGTTCGAATAATTGATAAACTCTGATGCAATTATTCCACTTACTAAAATTTTTTACGCAAAATACGTTCTGGAAATTGATTGCTCCTCTTTCTATACGTTGACCCGCCGTGGAACAAGGTGGAAATGTCATAAATCATTCTACTCTAATTAGATGTACCTCATCAATATTTATCCATTCGCCCTGTAGTCGGCAGCCACGATATCCCAAGGGGTGTAACTGCGTAATTTAGACATAGTACTTTGACATGCAACGGTAAACATTATATGTTCTCCTGTTTGTGAACCATTCAGGTGTAATTGACATCACTGCTATTCGTGCATACCGCCCACGGGTGCATATATTTCGCGTCTGGGTTATTTAGATTTTATCCAATTTTCGAAGTGGATTAGAACAGGCTCCATGCAGACTTATTCCCGTCACCAATGTTACTTAATACTACGAATTGTCCATCCTTTGAAATTGTCGTCTGCTTTTGTAATGTGTGACTTATTTTCCATTGTCTTCTTGGTCAAATTTCAAGAAAAATGTGCTTCTTTTGGCAGCACGTGTTTAAAAGGATATCATACAAGTTATTGTGTATAGAGAGCAGTGTTAAGTGTAGATGGTTTATATAAAACTGTGTGCTTTTAAAAAGATATTTAGTTCCCCTTAACAGAATGTACAATAAAAAACAAGCGGAATATGTTAATTATAGTACTTTTCGCGCATTTTCTGTTTGCTTTTCCGAAGCGCGCCATTGATGAAATATTGGCTATGGTGATAGGAAGTGATATACAGTCCAGAAATTAATCAAAGTTCCCTCTGAAAGCGATGGAAATATTTGCCTAGCGGTTAAGTCAACGTATGAAATATATAAAGCTGCATACGTGTATATCATTGTGCAAGCTCTGAGACCGTCTGATTATTGATCTCTATGAACACAATCAACCAAAGCAAATTTCCCTTTGTATTGCCGGAAGTGAACAACTATCTGTCTCGGTCCGTAATTAAACATCATCCCACAGCGGAAGGCAAATGAACCCAGAGGCCAGTTCTAGTACACAGCTATCAGATCTCATAAGCAGTAGTATATGTGCCCAAATATTTTACAACCCTTCATATTATTCAACTTCATGATTACTAAACAATACTGGGCGGTTTAGCGAAAAGCAGCGAAAAGATCACATAGATGTGATATTTAAAAGCAACCATAAAAACCCATATGACCCAATTTCTCTTTTCCAGCCAATGGAAATTGAAGCCAGGAGTGGTTTACTTAGCTATAGTGTTGTGTCTGGGTTATTTGAATATTGGATTGAAACCTATGTAGATCTACTTTACATATTTTAATCTTTCAATCCATACATGATTTAAGATTTTGTGTGTTTTATTAAATTTCTAACAAATTTTGAAAATACCATCTCTTGGCTGAGAAGGTGTAAGCTTTAAATTGTTGAAATGGCGGTACCCATGTTGAATCGTGTGTAACGTGAAACCGACATGCAATATGCCATGTTTTTTTATGGTTGTCAAGGATGTCTCGCGAGTTGATGTATTTGAAAATAGAAAGGAAAAGCTTTAGCGAGATTCAAGTAATTGGCCAAAAATTAAAACGTTAACATTATCGCAAACAGGAAGTGAAACTGTATCCTCTAACCTGTTGTATATAAAAAGTTCCAAATAATAAATTACTAGCGTGTATATTTGCAATAATAATATTTATCAGTTTGTTGTTTCGATTGACGGTTGAAAGTCAGTACTTGATCAGACTTTTATGACTTGGAAGACATTTTAAAAGCATGTTACATCGAATAAGTCCACCCAAATATAGTTTTATCGCGAATATACATTAGTTTTAGTTGACGCAAGAATTATAGGAATTTTTCAGATTCAAAATGTCTTAGTTTAGATTCCAGTTTATTTTTATCATACAAGGCTTGATTGAAACCTGATAAATGGTATTCTATCGCTCAAGAGTATTGGAATAGTGTGGAATGAAAGACAGGTTTGTTTAAGGATAGGTGTAATTAAAACCCTAGTATGATATGAAAGAAGCTGACAGTTAACTCCTCACTGAGGATCTTTAACAATGTCTGATATTTACTATTCACGTCTAACTTGTCAGATGGGAAAGCCCTTCCATACCGAAGTCCGATTCTATAGAAGTAAAATTTAATTAGAATAAAGAGAAATTTGGCAGAAATGTGATCGGTTTCTATAAAAGATGTTACGTTATTAATGAAAACTAAGGCAGATATAAGTACATTAGCTTTTGCACATCATTAGTTCCCTATTTCACTGACTTCTGTCTCAAAAAACTCCAATCAATCAATAAATCAATCCAATGAATTGAAAAGGACTGTCCAAGTTGCCGTAGTAGTGCAATTATAAAAGGTGCTCGTGTCCTTGAATGCTCGCCTACTGAGAACGATTCGAACCCAAGACGAACGATGGAAGGCAAATAACTCCCTCCTGTTCAAAAATTGATAAAATCCCCGGCTTAATAAAGAGCGCCGATATAAACTGAGCGGGTATGAGTAAAGTAAGATATTGTTGTGAATTTAGTTGAACAAGACAGGAAAACAGTAACAGCATAAGCCATGGAAGGCAAATAACTTTCTCCTGTTAAGAAAAAGAAGAAATTTCCGGCTAAAAAATGTACAAATATTAACTGAGCCATTATGGGTAAAATTTAGACATTATCGGGAATAGAGTTGAACAAGATATGGAAACAATACCAACATAAGCCAATTTGACATTTAATTGCCAGAAGTGGGATAAGCCATACCGTCTTCCCAAGTGAGTAATTAGAGGACGTCAGTACATAGCTTTAGGCACTGAGTATCTTAGAACCCATCAACCTATTGTAATTTTGGGCTTTGAAAAAGATAAATTGAATTTGTTTAAGCTTGTAAACCAAAGTCTTCTGATAATTACTTCAATACCGAAGTCTTGTTTTATAGAACTAAAGTCCAATTAGGATAAAGGGAAAGTTTGCAGAAATGTGATCGGTTTCTACTAAAGATGTTACGTTATTATCGAGAACTAAAGCAGATACGATTCTATCAGCGTCTGTACATTATTATTTCCCTTATTCCAATGCATTTTCTGTGTAAAACTCTAATCAATCAATCAATCCAAGGAATTCAAAACGAGCATGGTTGTGTAACTGGCAACCATTCCACGTATTCGGTTCGAGTAAAAAAATCTACTCACATTTTTTTCTGTGGATTGCCAGGAAGCAAATTTACCATTTTACCAATAACCCAGCTGTCAATTTCGGAACAGAATCTCTGACATTTCCCCCGAGATTAACATATCATATGTAATAAGAGATTGTCAATTTCTTGACTACAATAAACAATTCTCAGACATTAAAGACAAATCAGCTTAGGAAGTCGGCGATAATGTGGCGACATTCCAAGTAGATGGCAGTCTGAACAAGACATTGTTCCCTTTATATCAATATATGTCTTATTAGAACAAACGAAATCAATTTCTCATCAGCAAAGTATTGCCCCTGATAATAGTCCTATAACGGTTTCTCTGTCTGCGTATGGGGCTACTGAGACACAAACGATGCTTTGTAACATATTTTTGTGTATATTTTGTGGGAAAAGCCAGCTAAGAAATAAACATGTTATAATCGACTAGGATTATGAAGTTTTACTCCAAGAGAATACGATTTACATAGAATTACTGCGTGTAACTTGCCTTTAAATAGGACTGTTGCGTCACCGACAATTTTACCCTCTCGTTTTTTAAACGTCCATTATTCTAAAATTATCGCTTGATTTATACGTTAGCGTATGTCACGTTTATAGTTGGCTCGATGACTCATCCGGTTAGAGTGATAGTGCCTCAGTCTTTTGCCAAAAGGTATTTGTCCTCTTTTCATATTGTTTGTTTCACATTGCTAGATAAACGTAAGTGGTTGAGTTTAGATTATTATCAGAAGAGAACATGTTACTGTACAAGATGATACACTAGTTGCTCTTGAAAAATTCGAATACCCTTGTTTATATAAAGGTGACGTTTCCAGATGGTCATTGGTAACTTTCCCAGCTCCCCAGGCCTCTTGGATAGGGAGTTTTATTTGAGGATTCCAATGTCTGCTTTGTTGTGGTAAAACGAATCGATTGTACAGTAGAGCCGTTTGTAGCTGCGCGTTTTGTCTACCTTGGAATGTTTATTTACTGACTGTCAGACACAAACACTCTGTATTCTGTATTTTTCTAATAATCTGAAAGTCAATGGAGAACCACAACAAACTTAAGTGATGTCTCCTTTTAACTGAAGCTTAGAAAATGTAATATGTGAAATTTGTTAAACGTTAGAAGATTTGATATGGCTGTTTTTTTTTCTTTTTTTAAGCAGGAATCCATCATGCGTGTTGTGGGTTTTTATTCTGGTTCTTTCTAAGTGGAATGTCGGATGAGTTGCCTAAAAACATCCTTTTATTGCTACCCTTAGTCATCTGTTACTCTGCGTCTATATCGGAGATAATTATATAAAGTAAAATTCTATTCCACTTTAATGAAGCACGACAATTAATTTCTTCCATGTGTTAATTGGCATGTGTATTGTGTTGGAATTACAAGGTAAGGCAGGATTTCAGAAGTTCCAATAAGCACTCAGAGAACACGGCGAGATTCAAATAATCCACTGATCACCATGAATTAATAACGGTGTATGAACATATATCACTAAGAATTGGAACTAAATTGTGCATTGATTTGAAATACTCTGACGTTGAGGTTAAAATATTTGAGGAGATTTGATTCGAGCTTTGCTCATAGCTGAAGGGATGACATTTTACCAGCTATTGAATATGACAGCGTTTCTCTGCTTTTTTTTGCGAGAAGAAGTTATATTAAATATCTGCTTGTTTCTGTATTTCTGAAATAGTAACCTGGTATGCCCAAAGGGGTTTTGGGATCAACAAAATAAGTCTATAGGATTGCTTTGCTTCAGAAATGTCAATTGAAATGAAATGTATTGATTTAGCACATAAAATAAACAAAATTAATCATCCTAAGCCTAACTACGTTATTTAATATGAAAAGTCCTAAAAACGAAAAGTCAAAGTCAGCGAACTCACGGGCTACGGAGGCATATTGGTTGTTCTGATAAGTTTTCGCGCACAAATTGCACCTATTGACATTCTCACAACGTGTTCACCATGAAAACACCAGAAAAACACACAGAATTCATTCCCTCGCCGACATCACATGGTAAAATCCAAAAAGACAGAAACTCATGTCTAGTTCGTCAACATCGTCCTTGGTGTTACACCGGGTTATTTGTAATGGCGGTTGGTTGTGTTACCTGTGACAGATGCACGGGAAAATCTTGTTTTTGTGAACCTTTCAAGGGAACTTTCGAGGAGGATTTTTCTTTTTTAGGACTTTTCATATTAAATAACGTAGTTAGGCTTAGGATGATTACTTTTGTTTATTTTATGTGCTAAATCAATATATTTCATTTCAATTTACAGTTCTTGTTGTTTGTTTTGGTTGAATTTCTCGGACAAGCCCCCAATTCTGTTACGGCCAGAAAAGCCTTTCAGGTTCAGCCCAGAAAATTCAACCAAAACAAACAACAAGAAGTGTAAATTGAAATGAAATATATTGATTTAGCACATAAAATAAACAAAATTAATCATCCTAAGCCTAACTACGTTATTTAATATGAAAAGTCCTAAAAAAGAAAAGTCAAAGTCACCGAACTCACGGGCTACGGAGGCAGATTGGTTGTTCTGATAAGTTTTCGCGCACAAATTGCACCTATTGACATTCTCACAACGTGTTCACCATGAAAACACCAGAAAAACACACAGAATTCATTCCATCGCCGACATCACATGGTAAAAATCCAAATAGACAGAAACTCATGTCTAGTTCGTCACTCGTCCGTATACATCATCAAAACTGAAGAAAATCCCCCTTGAAAGTTTCCTTGAAAAGTTCACAAAAACATGATTTTCCCGTGCATCTGTCACAGGTAAAACAACCAACCGCCATTACAAATAACCCGGTGTAACACCAATGACGATGTTGACGCGAAATCATGCCTCAGCCCATCTTCTCTAGCCAAGATAAAATCTGCATGTCCCCATTCCGTGTTTTACCTTGGCGGACTACTCCACTTGAACCCATAAATCGAACAGCTCGTTTTGATTAAATGCGAGTAAAACTTCTCGCAGCTAATCAAATCCTCGGGCGCTTACACTGAAAATAACATAATGGCGGTTGTGTATACCTTGAACTTTTGTTTAACGAGTGCTGATTGGCCAAGACCCTGTAAGTCTAGGAAAGACAACTCTTACATTCTCACCAGTGGGCGCTGTTCGATTTACGGGTTGGAGTGGAGTAGTCCGCCAAGGTAAAACACGGAATGGGGACATGAAGATTTTAACTTGGCTTGCGAAGATGGCCTCATCCCAACAAAACCGCAAAAACCACAATGTAATAAAATGTTACCACAGTCAATTAACCTGACGTTGAGCACTGTGTGATTCTACATTAAAAGCTAATAGATAATGTCAGTTATAATACACAGCATGAGAAATCATAGATGAAATATATAGCTAATACATAACACCTCCCCCCTTAAATAAAATGTTTGAATTCTATGACAACTTTAAAGGAGGAGAAAACAAAAAAACAACATACAATTGTATCGAACGGGCTCCCATAGACCATCGTATTCATGTGTGTGAGTGTTACACATGGTTTACGGTGTGAAAATACAATGAAAATGAATCTGCCAGACAAGCTCGTGCTCGATCGTCAGTGGAGCGCGCCATTGACGGTTTGAAATTGACCGGAAAAAGTATTAGTAGATTACTTCTCTTGCGAGTTTACCATATCTTGTATGGTTATAACATGCAATGTCAGTGGTAAGACTACCTTTTCTGAAAATTCTACAACGACCCCCAACAAGTTGCGTAGACAACATATGCAGCCTGTCACGTCTTCCCAAAAGGTTGATTTACTAGCTAGTGTACATTTCAGAGTTGTTAGAGTGTTCGTCTTCTCTTATTAGCGCCTCGAAATGATCGAAATTAACCTAGGTTTAAATGGCAGACTTTCAGAGTTGACCAATTTCTCTTACGCTCGCGAGTGACTGGTGGCCAGGCGCATGCTGATTGGCCGATCGAGACACACAGCTAAGCTCTGCTGTGAAGATGGCTGTCGAGACAGTTTAGACGTTCTCTGATAACGATTGTTCATTTTCTTATAGCACAGTTTGGCGAGGAAACATCGCAGAAATATGGTTTTGGTACCGTTAGAAAGTAAAATGTGTCGCGCCTGTACTGTATTCACTTAGTTCTTTCCTTTTCTTCTCCTTTAACGTGCCAATTATCTTAAAGAAAAAAAACACTATACATGTAAGTCATAGCATAAACGTTACGGCCAGAAAAGCCTTCCGGGTTCAGCCCAGAAAATTTAACCAAAACAAACAACAAGAAGTGTCAATTGAAATGAAATATATTGATTTAGCACATAAAATAAACAAAAATAATAATCCTAAGCCTAACTACGTTATTTAATATGAAAAGTCCTAAAAAAGAAAAGTCAAAGTCACCGAACTCACGGGCTACGGAGGCAGATTGGTTGTTCTGATAAGTTTTCGCGCATAAATTGCACCTATTGACATTCTCACAACGTGTTCACCATGAAAACACCAGAAAAACACACAGAATTCATTCCATCGCCGACATCACATGGTAAAAATCCAAATAGACAGAAACTCATGTCTAGTTCGTCACTCGTCCGTATACATCATCAAAATTGAAGAAAATCCCCCTTGAAAGTTTCCTTGAAAAGTTCACAAAAACACGATTTTCCCGTGCATCTGTCACAGGTAAAACAACCAACCGCCATTACAAATAACCCGGTGTAACACCAAGGACGATGTTGACGCGAAATCATGCCTCAGCCCAACAAAACCGCAAAAACCACAATCTAATAAAATGTTACCACAGTCAATTAACCTCACGTTGAGCACTGTGTGATTCTACATTAAAAGCTAATAGATAATGTCAGTTATAATACACAGCATGAGAAATCATAGATCAAATATATAGCTAATACATAACACCTCGCCCCTTAAATAAAAAGTTTGAATTCTATGACAACTTTAACGTGCCAATTATCTTAAAGAAAAAAAAAACTATACATGTAAGTCATAGCATAAACGTTACGACCAGAAAAGCATTCCGGGTTCAGCCCAGAAAATTCAACCAAAACAAACAACAAGAAGTGTCAATTGAAATGAAATATATTGATTTAGCACATAAAATAAACAAAATTATCATCCTAAGCCTAACTACGTTATTTAATATGAAAAGTCATAAAAACGAAAAGTCAAAGTCAGCGAACTCACGGGCTACGGAGGCAGATTGGTTGTTCTGATAAGTTTTCGCGCACAAAATGCACCTATTGACATTCTCACAACGTGTTCACCATGAAAACACCAGAAAAACACACAGAATTCATTCCCTCGCCGACATCACATGGTAAAATCCAAAAAGACAGAAACTCATGTCTAGTTCGTCAACATCGTCCTTGGTGTTACACCGGGTTATTTGTAACGGCGGTTGGTTGTGTTACCTGTGACAGATGCACGGGAAAATCTTGTTTTTGTGAACCTTTCAAGGGAACTTTCGAGGAGGATTTTTCTTTTTTAGGACTTTTCATATTAAATAACGTAGTTAGGCTTAGGATGATTACTTTTGTTCATTTTATGTGCTAAATCAATATATTTCATTTCAATTTACACTTCTTGTTGTTTGTTTTGGTTGAATTTCCCGGACAAGCCCCCAATTCTGTTACGGTCAGAAAAGCCTTCCAGGTTCAGCCCAGAAAATTCAACCAAAACAAACAACAAGAAGTGTAAATTGAAATGAAATATATTGATTTAGCACATAAAATAAACAAAATTAATCATCCTAAGCCTAACTACGTTATTTAGAAGTTAATAGAAGAGATTCGTAATAGCGGTTTCAATGAAGAAATAAGTACGACACTCCTGCTATACGGATCTGTTGATTTGTCACTTCCCCAAAACCAATTAATAGTGGAATCCGTTTGCAAATATATCACGGCAAGCAAACGCTTCGCGTAACCCTCCCTGAGAGATCAACCAGACCTTGTGCTGTGTAAGCTCCTGTAATTTCAACCGTTCTATGTAAATTTATTCACTAAGTTCATTCTTGAAATATGTTTACATATAATTACATGTACCAACTTGGACAGTAATGCTTTCTCTTTGTGTTTAAGATCAAACATTTGTAAATATGTTCTTTTCGCTTGTTTGATTTAAATATATTTCTTATTGGTACACATCATAAGCCTAAGGCTTAAGTGTACAGTCATTAAACAAAATAAAGATGTTTAGAAAAAAAAAAAAACTACGTTATTTAATATGAAAAGTCCTAAAAAAGAAAAGGCAAAGTCACCGAACTCACAGGCTACGGAGGCAGATTGGTTGTTCTGATAAGTTTTCGCGCACAAATTGCACCTATTGACATTCTCACAACGTGTTCACCATGAAAACACCAGAAACACACACATAATTCATTCCATCGCCGACATCACATGGTAAAAATCCAAATAGACAGAAACTCATGTCTAGTTCGTCACTCGTCCGTATACATCATCAAAACTGAAGAAAATCCCCCTTGAAAGTTTCCTTGAAAAGTTCACAAAAACATGATTTTCCCGTGCATCTGTCACAGGTAAAACAAACAACCGCCATTACAAATAACCCGGTGTAACACCAAGGACGATGTTGACGCGAAATCATGCCTCAGCCCATCTTCTCTAGCCAAGATAAAATCTGCATGTCCCCATTCCGTGTTTTACCTTGGCGGACTACTCCACTTGAACCCATAAATCGAACAGCTCGTTTTGATTGGATGCGAGTAAAACTTCTCGCAGCTAATCAAATCCTCGGGCGCTTACACTGAAAATAACATAATGGCGGCTGTGTATACCTTGAACTTTTGTTTAACGAGTGCTGATTGGCCAAGACCCTGTAAGTCTAGGAAAGACAACTCTTACATTCTCACCAGTGGGCGCTGTTCGATTTACGGGTTGGAGTGGAGTAGTCCGCCAAGGTAAAACACGGAATGGGGACATGAAGATTTTAACTTGGCTTGCGAAGATGGCCTCATCCCAACAAAACCGCAAAAAACCACAATGTAATAAAATGTTACCACAGTCAATTAATCTCACGTTGAGCACTGTGTGATTCTACATTAAAAGCTACTAGATAATGTCAGTTATAATACACAGCATGAGAAATCATAGATCAAATATATAGCTAATACATAACACTTATACATAGCGATAGTTATGTATCTGGGTTTTTGACATATTGGATTGAAACTAATGCAGGTCTACTGTTCATATTTTAAGTCTTTAACCAATGCCTGATTGAAGGTTTGTGTGTGCGTGTGTGTGTGTTTGTAACCCATTTTGAAAATACCCGTTTGGCTAAGGATATGTAAGCCTAAACCTGTAAAAATGGCGGAACCCATGTTGAATTGTGTGTAGCTTGAAACCGGCATGCACTATGTCAACTTTATTTGGTTGTAAAGGATGTGTTGATCTATATGAAAATGGAATGGAAAAGTCTTAACGAGATTTTAGGTAATTAGCCACAAATCAAAGCGTTAACATTACCGCAAATGGGAAATGGAACTGTATCCGGTATTCTACAGGAATAGCTTTTTTCTGTGATAATCAGGTAAATACTTCAAGTAAGACAGCGTTTCTATAAAAACCAAGATAACTTGATGGTTGGTTAATTGTTTAAGCTTAATGGTGCGTCCATTCATATAAATGATACACGCCATAAACAATTTGAAATACCCAATATTCTATCAATAATGACAGAAATGTTTACACCGTATTGTGCCGTAAAGGAGTACAGATGCAGATGATTTCGGTCTCAGAGATTTTCCGTTTGCTCCAGATTTGATTATAAGGGAAAACAATCGATTTCTCGGCATCACTGTCCGTCAACGAACAATCCAATCCAAAGTAAGAACTGTAAAAAATTAAGATAAATTCAGTTTCCGTGTAAGAGATGACACGCAGATTACAGCGGCACCTAGGCGTAGATTTAACGGTTCACGACAGGTTGACGGAATTAATTATCTTTATTGTCGGCATAGAATAAACACATTTATCCCGCTCAAATCGGGATAAAAAATCGATCAGGGTTCAAAATAATCATAAGTTTGAACATAAAACGATTAAAAATCCAGTGTTTGGGCAGGTTAGATAACCGTTAGCACGAGAGACTGATGTCAATAATATTATGATGAAATGACATATGAGCAGTAGATCTTTAGAAAAAAAATGTGTTTATTATTAAAGAGTTATCAATATGTCCTATATTTTGATATCCGTCAGACAAAGGTCCAAGAACGTTTTACGTCTCGTCTGTTATTTTAAGTCTTCCACAGTAAAAAACACACACATCATCTATGGAACTGTCTTTTATATGTAGGCTATTGACTTAAAGGGGCATGAGCTGCCAAAATTCACACTTTTTTCATAATTTCTGATCGTCACGACAGTAAGAGGTTTTGAAGGCCATCGAAAAACTAAATGATTGACGTTGGAATGAGGAAAATCCATGCGGTATGTGGCCTATACGAACCGGAATAGTGTTCGAAAGTAAACAAAATTTAAATAACCGGGACGACCATTCATTCATTCTAAGCCAAAGTTAGTTCAAAACAATACTTTATCGTACATTCTCGAGACTAGAAGCACTCAAAAGCTTCTGAATTATACGTCTTGAGAAAAATAGCCGATAATTTCAACATTCTGTTTCAACGTCAAAATATCAACAATTTGGCAGCTCATGCCACTTTAAACATGCATATGAATGTGACCGTTAAACATCAGCAGTTTAATATAGCTTAAATCAATTTCAAACCCATAGTAAATCTATGACTTTATTTCCGCCTATGTATATCTTAACTTTAGTAATATATTTCTTATCATGTCTGTACACATTGGGTGAAATAAACAAACAAACAAGTACCATATTTTACCGTTATAGACCAATTGACATTCATAACCGTGTATCATATAACTGTTACAAATATTGTTAAATCCGTGTATTAAGTAAAGTGTTTTAGAAGACATCAAAAGATCCCTCTGGTGTTAAAGTTGGCTGCGGAATAAAAACATAAATCTTTCCTACATGTAGTAAACACAAAAACTGCGCGTAACACCAAGAGACGAGATTTAGAAATCGTTCGAGTAATTGATAAACTCCGTTAATATAAATTGATTACTCCCCCTTTCTATCCGTTGACCCGCCGTGGAACCAGGTGGAAATGTCATAAATCATTCTCCTCTAATTAGATGTACCTCATCAATATTTATTCATTCACCCTGTAGTCGGCAGCCACGATATTCCCAAGAAGGGATAACTGTGAAATATACATATAGTACTTTGCCATGCAACGGTAAACATTATATATTCTCGTGTTTGTGAACCATTCAGGTGTATTTGATATCACTGCTATTCGTGCATACCGCCGATGGGTGCATATAGTTCGCGTCTGGGTTATTTAGATTTTATTCAATTTCCGAAGAGGAATAGAACCGTCGCTGATGTTACTTAATACTACAAGGAGAAGGAACAAAACAGGCTCCATGGAGATTCCGGCACCGATGTTATTAATACTATGAATTGTCCATCCTATGAAATTGTCTTCTGCTTTTGTAATATGTGACTTATTTTCCATGCCCTTCTTGGACGAATTTCAAGAAAAATGTGCTTCTTTTGGCAGCACGTGTTTAAAAAGATATCGTACAATTTATTGTGTATAGAGAGCAGTGTTAAATGTAGATGGTTTATATGAAACTGTATGCTTTTAAAAAAGATATTTAGTTCCCCTGAACAGAACGTTCAACCAAAAACAAGCGGATTATGTTGATTATAGTACTTTTTACGCATTTTTTGTTTGCTTTCCGAAGTGCGCTATTGATGTAATATTGGCTATGGTGATAGGAAGTGATATACAGTCCAGAAATTAATCAAAGTTCCCTCTGAAAGCGGTGGTAAATATTTGCATAGCTGTTAAGTCAACATATGACATATATAGATCTAAAGCATACGTGTATATCATTGTGCAAGCTCTGAGACCGTCTGGCTATTGATCTCTATGAAACACAATCAACCAAAGCAAATTTTCCTTTGTATTGCCGGAAGTGAACAGCTATCTGTCTCGGTCCGTAATTAAACATCCTCACACAGCGGAAGACAAATTAACCCAGGGACCTGGGGCTTGTTTTACAAAGGGCGTAGCGTAAGTTTTTACGTAACTGTCTTAGCAATGTATCTCTACATTATGGGTTTCTATGGGTACGTTAAAACTTGCGCTACGCGGCCTTGTGAAACAGGCTCCAGTCCTAGTACACAGCAATCAGGGAAAAAAGAATCACATAAGTACACTGTAACCGTTTACCGTCAATTCTACAGTAGAATATTTTAAAATTAACGGTAAATTGCCGTTTTATACTTCAGTGGAAGCTTTACGGTCGTGTACCGTAAAATAACTTTGAGACAGAGTTGTCGTTTCCGAGTTAACGAGATCTGATCTCCTCGGTTGTTTCCGTGAAGGATTCGTCCAAAATACGTCATTGCGGATCAAAGGGTGCGAAAAAACGGAAGTGCGCATGCGCACACCGAAGCGCTAGTAAGGCATGGAAATGTGGCCCCCATTCTTTCATATATTAGTTAGTGTAGTGGTTAAAGGCTACGGTTATTGCTAGTGCGCATATAGTTCTGCGCAGCTCCTGTATCGGAGGTTAGAGGTTCGAATCCCGCAGTAGGCGATTTAATATAAGAAAAATTTGTCATTTATAGGCTAAGATAGTTAATTTAACATAGCTGTATTTGAAAGCGTAGATTGACATACCTGCCCTAAGGGAGAATTTTCATCAGCATTTTTTCAAATAAATATATGTTTGTCAACTTGCAGAAGTAGTCAGTTTTACTATTTCGTTGGGAGTACATAACATTTGAAAATGTTTAAATAAAATCTACATTAACAGATCCATGCTGGGGTTGACGATTTAAAGTCCTGTATTTCTTAGCCTGCTGATTTCATAATGTTTTTTCACATTCACTGATTAGGAATGTGGCTAGTTGATTTTACGGTCTACCCTTATTTTTACGGTAGAAAGTTGGCAGCCCAGCTGCCAGTATTCTACCGTAAAATGTACGGGTTACATTTTACAGTGTAGTAGTCTATGTGCCCAAATGTTTCACAGCCCGTCATGTTGTTCAAGATTCGAACTTTTTCCATAAACTTTGATTGTCACGACAATGAAAGGTTTTGGCGGTCTTCGAAAAACTTAATCGTTGACGTTAGAATGAAGAAATTCCTTTAGTATGTGACATGCAAAAACCTAAGAATGGTCAGAGAAGTCAACACTATTTAAATAGCCCTGTTAAACGTCCATTATTTCTAACCCAACGTTAGTTCAATACACTGTTTTAGCGTACATTCTCTATATATTGAAAGTACTAGCAAGCTTCTGAATTTTACGCCTGGAGAAAAATAACCGATAATTTCCACATTCTGTTTTAACCGAAAAATATCCAAATGTTGTGATCTGATGCTTGTATTATCAATTGGGAGGATGTCCAAAGTGATTGAAATGCAGAGATGAGAAAGCACTTGGGAAACTGCCGTTCAGGATCAATGTACTTGTAAACAGCAATGTCCTGATTAACTTTATACCTTCAGGTATAGGCCTCATAATAAATTATATACGTAAAGGGCTACTACACTGTAACCGTTTACCGTCAATTCTACAGTAGAATATTTTAAAATTAACGGTAAATTGCCGTTTTATACTTCAGTGGAAGCTTTACGGTCGTGTACCGTAAAATCACTTTGAGACAGAGTTGTCGTTTCCGAGCTAACGAGATCTGATCTCCTCGGTTGTTTCCGTGAATGATTCGTCCAAAATACGACATTGCGGGTCAAAGGGTGCGAAAAAAATGGAAGTGCGCATGCGCACACCGAAGCGCTAGTAAGGCATGGAAATGTGGCCACCAATCCTTCATATTTGTAGTTAGTGTAGGGGTTAAAGGCTACGGTTATGGCTAGTGCGCATATAGTTCTGCGCAGCTCCTGTATGAGAGGTTAGAGGTTCGAATCCCGCCGTAGGCGATATAATATAAGAATAAAATTGCAGAAGTAGTCAGTTTTACTATTTCGTTGGGGGTACATAACATTTGAAAATCTACATTAACAGATCCCTGCTGGGGTTGACGATTTAAAGTCCTGTATTTCTTAGCCTGCTGATTTCATAATGTTTTTTCACATTCACTGATTAGGAATGTGGCTAGTTGATTTTACGGTCTACCCTTATTTTTACGGTAGAAAGCTGGCAGCCCAGCTGCCAGTATTCTACCGTAAAATTTACGGGTTACATTTTACAGTGTAGGTCTAGAGGGCCAGCGGGGAGCCGCTCCCCGAGGCCCTCCCCGAAATGAAATCAAGAATAATTGAAGGATGTAATTTATAAAATAAAACGACTTGTCCAAGACGGCGTGCATCGGCGGACGTTCATGGTAAGTTGCTAATAGCCCAGTCACAATGTATGGCCAGTCAGAAAATATAGAATCCTTGAACAATCCTATCAATAATCCTAATAAAAGTGGAGCAGTCACATTGTCTGAGATTTTTTCAAGGATTTTGACCCAGTTTTGTCGAAAAATCGTGGGATTAGCCTCGGAGGCGATCGGAGACGATATCTGCGAGGGTCTTTTCTTTTAATTTTTCCCCCACACTGGGTATATGTGGGGGAAAAGGAGTGTTTTCTGACCTCGCATCTGTATTTCTTCCTGTACACTTTAGCGTGGTATCCCTCATCTGGTTGTACATAGAACAGTCACTTCAACGATTAATCAGAGGGTATCGTAGGTCATCGGAGATTGTGCCTTGGAAGGCCAAATATGGTGAAACATCTTGCGAGCAATCTTAAAATTTTAAGTTCAAAGTTGGGGACCGCGACGGCCGTGGCGATGCCTAAAAACCTGCGACAAGCCGCAGGCGTCCGGAGAGCGCCTCCGACGGGTGCAAAATCTTGAGATCTGTCTCAAGATTTTGTTAAAATTTCCCGGGTTTTACCCATCGCCGACGCATCGCAACTGATTTGTGACTGTGGCATAAATCGTAAGACTATTTAATAACACGTCTCTAGTCCATCAATCTCTCAATTTGATTTAGTGATTGATGTTTTACGTCGTACTCAAGATTATTTCACTTATATGGCGACGTTGTTAGCTTTAGTGGGAGAGGATACTGAGCTCTTTTCCAAGAGGAACCTCTGACTTTGACGAGTACCTGGCAACTCTTCCACATAAGGCGATCGACTGAAAACTCCACTCAAAACTGGTTATTTGGACCTTAAATTCGACCATATTGGATATAGCTGAAAAACAATTGTAAACAAGAAAAACTAATCTAGTCAATCCTAATTTATTGTTTCTTGTTTTATTATTTTTGCAGGACTAGGCAGCAGTGTCCGAGTATGAGGGAGAACAGAGTAATGATGACTTAATTACCTCCGGTTATTGTTTTGACCGTGGCCGACCATGTTCGCTTTCGTGCGCTTCCAAATAATGTCACGTTGTTTACCCGAAACTCTCCTAAATAAGATGGAGTACCGCCTTGCTGGAGTTACTCTCCATAAGACCAACCATTACCTCTCGACACAGTAACTCATTAACTCAGTACTTGCAGGGGCAGGTGCCAGGGTGGGCGTCAAGCTCCCACATAGGTCGTACGAGTGAAAATCCATTAAGAAAATTTTCCAATTTTTTGGGGACTGAGTGGGATTCGAACCCGCGATCCATTTGTGGGAGGCTCTACCTACTGAGCCACGGAGGCCCACAAGGTCTGAGGAGGACTCCTGTGAAGGAATTAAGTAAAGCGCTCGGTTGCAGTTTTGTATTTACAAACAAACTCCATCAATATTTCATTTGACTGATTCGTCAGATCGAGAGTTCCGTATAATAACTTTGTCGTGCTTAAATAAGAAATAAAACCATTATTACCCAAATTATCAAAAAGGATCTGTCTTTGTGTCGTAAATAAAATACAACGTAAACGATAATGATCAGCTGTCTCAGTAGGATAATGGCAAAAACACTTTGGAGAGTATGTTATGAATTATTAAACAAATCGTCAAATCGTTTCGGAATTTGGGGGGGGGGGGGGGGGGTGATTTACTATCCCAGGGTCCAGTTTTACGAAGCCCCCTTAAGCTAAGGACACCTTAATTTTCCCCTTAGGAAGAACTTAAGACATTCATGCTATTTTACGAAACCCCCTTAGCTTAAGATCACATTAACTTTAAGAGAATTTTTAAGGGTGCCTCAAAGGCACACTTAACGTCTCCTTAAGTCATTTTTTAGCTTATAAACATAAGCCCAATTGTTATTTTGGGATGAAACAGCGAGGATACTTTTGAAATCGTATGAAGAAGCTCTTCTGATTTAATACGACATTCAAAATTCAATGACAGTGCATTTTACTATTTGACGATATTTGCGCTCATGAGTTACTCCCCTTTGTGGAGTTCTTATGCAATGTACTAAAATCACAACAGGCTTTATCGGAAGAAAGTTTGTTGCTGTCCTATCATTCAAACAGTGTTGGTTGAGAAAATAACTAAAAGAAAGGTTTGTTGCAAGACTTAAAATCTAAAAAAAACCTTGTGATCTGCTAGGAAACATCGGTATCTAAGGAGTTTCCCCCCTCCACTTGAGGAGAGTTCTCTCTTAAGTTATCGCTAAGGTGAAAATCTTAAGATGGGGTTAAGAGTGTTTCGTAAAAGTGGCGTAGGTCCATCTTAAAATTTCCCTTAAGGTTTATCCTTAGCCACTAAGATCACCTTAACTAAGGAGGCTTCGTAACACTGGGCCCAGCTCAATAGGCGAGGGTCCAGGTGCCACCCAGGCCCCGGAAGCTCCGCTGTCCGAGATCACCAGAGGTGCGTTCTGGGCTAATAACAGGGCAGAAATATGAGAATCCAACTATTTATCAAACGGAAGGATTTTCCTGGTGTTTTTTTGCCATTTTCCAGGGTTATTTTTCTGATTCTGTTGGCCTATGATGTCGAAAGCTATGCATATACCACGACACATTCCTTACTTCTTTGGATTGTGTATCTAACGAAACTCTCCCTGGATGGCGGCTGCCTACATGAATGATGGATCAGAAGACGTGTCCTCACAACGTGACTACAGCAAACATGTTGATTCAAAAACAAAATAGTGGCGCCTTTTAAACCACATGGAACCATGTAAGAATATCCGTGCAAACGTGGTGAAGCACACAAAGCTCATTCCGGTAATGCCGTCGACCAATGCCACCAGCGAGAGAGGTTTCGGTACTCTCAGAAGATTGAAAACCTGGTTGCGCACTACGACAACACAATCAAGACTCATGGAACCACATGGAACCATGTAAGAATATCCGCGCAAACGTGGTGAAGCACACAAAGCTTATTCCGGTAATGCCGTCGACCAATGCCACCAGCGAGAGAGGTTTCAGTACTCTCAGAAGATTGAAAACCTGGTTGCGCACTACGACAACACAATCAAGACTCATGGAACCACATGGAACCATGTAAGAATATCCGTGCAAAAGTGGTGAAGCACACAAAGCTCATTCCGGTAATGCCGTCGACCAATGCCATCATCGAGAGAGGTTTCAGTACTCTCAGAAGATTGAAAACCTGGTTGCGCACTACGACAACACAATCAAGACTCAACTGGCTGATGATCCTGCATGTGCACAAAGACCGGACTGATGCCATCCCGTTGAAGGACGTTGCCAATGAATTTGTCTCCCGGAGCCACGGCAGGCTGAACATGTTTGGGAGATTCGAGTGATTCGAGATTCGACCAATGTACCCAGGCAATCGATATTTTCACTAGCATTGTGACTATTACAAGCAATGTTGTGTCATAACTTTGTGCTCCTGGTGTTACCTTTTTTCTGCCTTTTCCTTGTTTTTTTTTTGTGCCAACAGTCCCCCCTTGTCTACGCCTATGTTAAGAGAACTGCATCCATTCCTCATGCGACAGAGAATGATGTCAGATAGACGGTCACCTACGTAGTGCTAGACTGGAGGTCGGGTTATATGAAATAGTCGATATATTTTTGAGTTAAATTCCAAATGATTTTTTATACGCTTTATATTTTTTGGAAGGCTGTTCCAGTCATGCAGGGTCGAGGGAAAGAAAGAAAGTCGCGATTCTGTAGAAAAATGTAGTAAAATTGTTGTTGGTCTTTTATGGATATGGATTTCTAGTCGAAGCTCGCTCGGGTAATTTTTGATGGAGATTGGATCCGTAACCACCAGGTGGAACACATTCGATCGGTGAATCTTGCGACGCATACTGAGTGTGTGAAATCCAGTTTCTTCATAAAGTAGAGAACTAGCAACACTTTTAGTAAGCCCTCTAATTATGTAGAGTTTCAAGTAAAACAAAACTTAAGTTAAATATTATAGAAAGTAAATTTTGCACAAGAGATAACGAAAAATATTTTGTTTATTTGCGTAACACCCGAGAAAACAAGCGCTGTGCAATCTCCCCATACCTATGGTCCCTTACAAGCATGCTTTACGTGTTGGTAAACGGTCCGTATTAGTCCGTGAAATGAAATCAAGAATAATTGAAGGATGTAATTTATAAAATAAAACGACTAATACCGGTCTAAATGGCGTCGCGTAACAAATAAAATGAATTGTGACGTCGCAAAGTTATACCGGTATTAAGCCTAATGCACTTTTGAACAACCGGCCCCAGGACCCTGTTTCACAAAGCGGCGTAGCCTAAGTTTTTACGTAAATGCCTTAGCAACCCATACTGTAGAGATACGTTAGTACAAAAGTTACGTAAAAAATACATCTACGCCGCTTTGTGAAACAGGGGTGGGTTGTTCAAAAGAAAATTAGCTTAACGGCAGGTTAGATGACGTGGCGTAACAAAGAAATTCCTTTGTTATCTAACCTGCCGTTAAGCTAATTTTCTTTTGAACAACCGGCCCCAGGCCCCAGATCACTAGTGCCATCTCATAATAATGGCGGCCCTCGTTAGAACTCAAACGTCACGTGATCTCCATTCCATGCGTATACATGTAGTTCATTGGTTTAACACATCTTGATTTACGTTAATTGTGTTTCACTTCAGAGATGGTGACATGCCCTGCATGAAATGCTAATTATGAAAATGCTGCATACAAGTTCTTCTAAATAATAAAGTACAACTGTAAATGTAATAAATGTTTTGTGGTTTTATTATTTTTATAAATATTTATTTTTTTGTATTTCAATTTGAGATTTTGGCACTCGTTTCAACGGAAGTGTATTTGGGCTAGGTGACAAAAAATGTCTAGAATTCAGAGTTATTACCTCAAAATTTGCTACTAACTCCCAATAAGCTAATTTGAAGCTACTAACTCCGAATTAGCAGCTAAGTTGTAGTTAGTGGTTCCCAGTTAGCTAATTGGTGGCTATTTAACGGCTTATTCGGAGTAATTAACTCCGAATTTGTTAATTTTGTATCCAAATTAGGAAATAGTAACTCCGAATTATAAATTTGTTTCACCTGGCCGGAGTACGCTTCCGTAAGTTTCCCTTAGAATTAAGGGGCGTACATTTTTGGTGCTTGGTGCATTCTCATTTTCTAGCTCAAACTGATTTCAAAGACTTTTATATACAGTCTCAGAATTGTTCTACGATAACCTCCCACATTCGGGATACAGATTTGCCGGAGGCACGAGTAGAATGCGAGATATTCATATATATAGATATTCTTATTTTGAACTAACTTTGATACTATATTTTGGTATAATGCGTGGTGATGTTATAAAGGTTTAAATGCGATAAAACACTCCAACTTTCTAGAATTGACGACTTCAAGTGCAATCTCCTCGACTCACCCCACCAAAATGAGATCAAAACGGAATGTTTTATAGAATATATTCTGAGAAAGAACATACGTCAGATGATGTCCGAGTACAATAACAATCATACAATAACACTTTCGAACATACAATAACATTTCCAAAGTGTTCAATAATGATCTAGGAAATGGACGGTCACATGGTAGTGATACGACGTTTTCATTGAATTAGATACCCATAATAAAATCCAATACAGTTACATATGTTACAAGCTGTAATCGTCAGGATATTTCTGAATTAGTAATCGGTGTTGGTTAATTTATATATTTAATTCACGATAAAGTTTTTTTATAGTGTTTCGAAAGCAAGCTGCAATCATAATCAGGTAAATTACTGAATTAGTAAATAACCGACACTAATTGACCCGGAAAAAATTCCTTACCCTGGCCCGGAATTGGTTCAGGGTCAATTAGTGTAGGTTATCTACTGATTCAATATTTAATTCAGTAACATATGTTACATTTCTAGAACTAACCGACCGATAGGCTAAACTAAACGTATAGACATAATGAACAGTAAAAACGATTGATTCAATAGGCATGTTCATTCATAATTAAATATTATATTCCATTGTATCTATCAAAGTTTTTTAACAAAACTTAAGGTTTATCCAAACTTGTTCAAATAATCTTTCTCTTGAGTCACTTTTTATCTCCACCAGTACAAAGACCGTATGTTCCATCACTGCATAAACATTTTGCTCTTCTTCAAATTTCGTGAATAGCCTTTCCGTGTGGCAGCTTCGTTGAACTGATAGCATTATTTTTTTAGTTCCGTGTCTCCAGTTAAATTCTTGTCAGTTGCACCGCCATTCAGTCCAGGACACAGCCGTTTTTCTTACAGTTTGCTTTGAAACTTTTGAAAGGTAAGTATTCCCTCTTAAATCATACCATAATGGAAACAAGCTAGATCTTGTGAACGCAATCATTTATGGACCAGTTTGGGAAAGTGGACCGAGATACTTCTTTCTACGGTTTCAATGATGTATTATTCTCTAGGTTAAATGATTATAATTTTTTTTTCCTTTCTTCTATTGACAAATATTGAATTTTTTCATTTTTTTTTTGTCCATTTACACGTTTGGGCACAGAAGGCCAACTACTGAGCTATTTCGCAATTGGGCTGCAGCAATTAATAACAATGTCTTTTTTTGTTTTTGAGGCCAGAAGGGGATTTAATCGATTGCGACCAACACTAACCAGGGGATTGAAATGGAAAGCAATACTTTATATTTCTACGTCATCGCAGCAGCATTGTTGCTTCAAAGTATGTAGTAAATCCCTTTAGCTAACAATCTTTACAGCATTTGTACTAACCAGGGTCTAAACTGTTGTATCATCAGGCATACAAGTTGGTGAATAGTCGCCCAAGCCTTTCCAGCCTTCGTTGTCTTAACAGAAATTGGACATTTTCCAAATTTATTTTAGAAATTTACTCGATCAGCATTTAAGTAAATGTCGGCATGTACTTGTGGGAAGGTCGGATGCTACATCTTGCTTCTTCCCGACGACGTCAGAACTATTTGTGTAGAATTGTTTACATTTTTGATAAAACTTCTGCTAAATAGATAAATACGATTTGATTGACTTTGGATGAAAGGTAGTAGGTCGATTTTCAGCGAAAAATGTACAATTAACGAGGAATTAGTTCAAATTCTGTGGCTTACTGTCTAGCACACGGTTTCGGGTTAATGTAAACAGAGGTCCTACATGGGTGGACCCTATATTGTAGTGAGTTGTAAAAGCGTTCCTAATATAGAAACTCCAGCCTGGCTAAAACTAAAAGTAAATAACTCAGCTGCTATATAATTAAAAAATCGTATTAAACTCATCATATAACGGTCTTTCAAGGCTTAGAATTTTACCAGGAATTATGTGTACGACAGTAAACCGTCACAAATTTTGGAATTTTTAATTACCAATATAACTCTCTGTCAAAGTTACAAACTGGGACACTTTTTTTCTGTAAACGGAAAATAAATTAAATCAATATAATAAATGGAATTGCAGATGTAATTCTATAGCTCAATTGTTAGTTTAATAAAGTTAATAGTTAGCCTAATAATTAAGTTTACCTGTTTATTATTCAAAATTTGATACTGCATTTTTCAGCTCTAATTTGCTTTATTGGTCGCTCATTGGCTTCATCTTTTCCGTAAAAATAATTTATTTTAGATTTTAAAAATATATATTCTCATTGACAAATATCAACAGCTGTTTCGAAATTGAATGAAATAAACACCGTCGTTTACAACAGAAATGCTATAAAAATTGACCTGATTTTTTTTTTGGTTATAGTTTAAGGTCGTTATACAATAATGTATATTGTTTTAGTGTTTTACCTGACCGTCGTGTCTGCATCGTGTGATTCTTGTTTGAAAGATTGTAACAAGAAGGGTGGGTCGCCTTGGATATGTAGGGCATATACTTGTGTCCAAGAATGCTAAGGATTAAGTAAGTAAGATTTATTTTTGTTTATTAATTGGTTGATGTTAATCGCCGCAGTACAAATTATTTTGATTATAGTGCAGCGTCTCCAGGTTTAATAGGGGAGGAAACCTCCAACCTTCCTTTTCCTTTTTTTTTAAAGTTTGTCTGAGTGTGATTTGAACCCGCGCTCCATCGATAGGAGGCCTAAGAGATAATCGTTCTGCCGACTGAGCCTCCGAGGCCCCGCTGGTCATTAGGGGCCCTATATCTTATACCTGATAGCTACTTAAAGTTACATGAGCTGCCACAATGTTGATATTTTGACGTCAAAACAGAATGTTGACATTATTGGCTATTTTTCTCAAGACGTATAATTCAGAAACTTTTTAGTGCTTCTATAGTCTCGAAAATGTACAATAAAGTATTGTTTTAAACTAACTTTCACTTATCCCGGTTATTTAAATTTTGACTGTTCCGGTTCGTGTAGGCCACATACAGTATGGATTTTTTTCATTCCAACGCAAATCATTTAGTTTTTCGATGGCCTTCAAAGCCTCTTACTGTCGTGACGATCAGAAATTATGAAAAAAGTGTGAATTTGGGCAGCTCATGCCCCTTTAAAGCAAAATGACCTGCAACAAATGTTATACCTTTTTCAAACAAAGCTAGCAATTCGCTTGGAGTTTTCTCGAGTTTTCGCACTCGCGGCGAGATAATATTTGTTCTCACACTACACCCCCGATAATTTCACTCCCAGGCAGTGTGTTATTTTTGTCATAATCAACTAGTGAAATTATGGTCCAACCTACTGCTGATTGGTTAACAAACATGATTTTCCAAGTTCAACTAATCAAAACACAAGCTTGCATTCTCAGCGTATGGATAATACGTTCGTTTTCCTTTTATGTAATAACTTGAAGACATCTTTGTTAGATTACAAGTGATTGGCAGTATAACTCACAACTATGCGAGTCGGTAGCCAATCATGTGATGGTTTACATACAACGGACTACATTTATGCAAAATAGTATGATTTTCCCACGATCACGTCATAGCTACTTCCATATAAGGAAAGCATTTGAATATACCGTACATGACATACTTCTTGACATAAACAAACTACTTCGTCTGCTTGCTTCTGTTTTTCTAACAAATTATGATTGACTACGAATATATCATAGTCGTATTTACTGCTAACTGCAAACGATGACACTTTCTGTATCAATAATTAAACTCGGGATATTTAAAACTTTCAATCAATCAATCTACCCAAAACTGGCGTCTAGCAGATTTCTCCAAGATGCATTGACCTAGCTATCGTAATTGTGTTGGTGTAGAGGTCACAGTAAAACCTGGCTTCGTCATCGGATTGCACTGAATTGAACTATTGATATGTTTATTTTTGTTTTATTCTAAGAAGTGCCATTCATTTGTAGGATAAATATTTTATCTCTTTATTCTTAAGAATTCGTTGGCAACAAAACTGTTTGATTTTAAAGACCTTTCTTATGTAGCGTAATGAATACAGTCTCCATGTCAACGCGCGGTGAAGCGTTTGACCTAGAAAGGTTGGCTGGATTGAACGATGTGATGTGGAGCTGCATTTCAGAATAAAATGCAGTATTTTTGTGTATTGTGAGAAAAAGATTAACCAACTCGAGTCCTTTTGTTACAATGAATATCACTCTCATCTAATAATTTCCAAAGTCACTCGCCAGAGGCTCGTGACTTTGAAAATTAATAGACTCGAGTGATATTCATCGTAACAAACGGGCTCTCGTTAGTTAACCTCTAATTATCGTGTTTTCGCATTCTCGCGGCGAGATTTTAGTTTTATTTCGCGTTCTCGCGGCGAGGTTTTAGCTTAATTCCGCATTCTCGCGTTTTCGCTTCCTTATTCTCGCAGCGAAAACGCGAGAAAGCGAAATGACACTAATCAGCCACCATACTAATATAAACAATAGACATTGTCAAGTTCAACTTCACCGACGATGACAGCGAACCTCGATGTTTGTCGTCGCGCGAAGGCAAACGCGGGATTCTCCTTCGGAATAAGTATGCTATTCTTCCTGTAATGTGTTTTATGAAAATATTTTCCAACAATAAACAAATTATTGCGATATGAAAATAACAACTTTTGACATGTAAGTTGTTCGTGTCTTGAACACCCAAAGTGGCGCTAATTTATCATACGCTGTGTATGTGATGAGGCCCATTTTAGGTCACGATGTAGGTCATCGAATCGCTCAGTTTGTCGCACAAAATGCACCAAAATCTCACTCATAATTATATAATGAATAGAATTTTTGATGTTTTATGGAAAAATGTCATTTATATTTGATCTCTTGGATGAAAACATGTACAGCTTTTTTATCCACTCAATGAAATATAAATGGTATTTACCGATAAACAACAAATATCCTCTATACTGAAACCGTTTCTAATATATCCCGATAGATTTACTGATCTATCAGGCCTCAATACTTTTGTTTTCATGTAAACTGTCATTGTTTTAGATCTTAAATTCTAAATTAATTGTGTTTTATTTTTAGATCCTTCTTACCGATGGTAAAAGTGTGTAGAATTATCAGTTTTGATAACGTTCCACGAAAATGGCTGTAACTATTGAAATAAACAGACTGTAAATTCTAAGCAGTGTTTCGGTGTATTTTTTTTCAATATCCTGTTCAATTTTTTTTCAATTTAGATTTGTTATCTCAGAATTTCCTGAACTACACATTTTCAGATATTTGTTCTTTGAACATGATTGGATTGATTGATTGATGTTTTACGTCTCACTCAAGATTATTTGATTTATATTGAGGCGTTTCTAGGTTTTGGGGGAGGAAACCGGGCTCATTGCTCGAAGCAAACCTCCAGCCTTCGGCGAGTACCTGCTAACTGTTCCACATACTTCGATCGAGTGAAAAATCCAGAACCGCGAAACGAAGATCGCTAAAATGTCTGCTATTCTACTATTGTTTATGCAAAGATGGGGGTTCCAGATAGTCTTTGGTAACTTTTCTAGGTCACACGGACAGCTGGATAGGAAGCTTTTTTGTTGTGTTAAAAAGAATCAACTGCACTGCGAAACGATTTTTTGCTGCGCGTGTGGCGCATTCTCGGCTGTTTGTTTACTGGCCCTCAAACGGAAAACAGGGATTTCCATAAATACCTCTTTAAAGGTTCCTATTTTGGTGATAAATCGACTTGCAGCCTTCTAATTTTTCTACTTATCTGCTCAGTCGGTTAGAGTGATAGTCCCTCGGTACGAACCAGGCCTCCCATCGATGCGACGCAGGTTTGAATCCCACATCCTTACCAAATGAAAAAAATGAACAAAATTTTGAGTGGATTTTTCACTCAATCGCCGTATTTGGGAGAATTGCCAGGTACTCACCTAAGGTCGGGGGTTTCCTTCGGGCAATGAGTCCGGTTTCCTCTCTCAATAAACCTGGCAACGCAGCCATATAAATGAAATAATCTTCAGTGCGGCGTCAAACATCAATCCAGCAAAAAAGTGTAATCCCATCTCAGTCTTTAGCTCTTGACTTTAAATCTTTTATTTGGCATTGTTATTTGGACACAAGATGTAATATTATGTATTATATAAATACAAATGAGTAAGGGGTCAGTTTTTAGGTGGAACAAGTGTCACAAGAAACAAATGAGTAAGGGGTCAGTTGTCTGGTGGAACAAGTGTCACAAGAAACAAATGGGTAAGGGGTCAGTTGTCTGGTGGAACAAGTGTCACAAGAAACAAATGGGCAAGGGGTCAGTTGTCTGGTGGAATAAGTGTCACAAGAAACAAATGAGTAAGGGGTCAGTTGTCTGGTGGAACAAGTGTCACAAGAAACAAATGAGTAAGGGATCAGTTGTCTGGTGGAACAAGTGTCACAAGAAACAAATGGGTAAGGGGTCAGTTTTCAGGTGGAACAAGTGTCACAAGAAACAAATGAGTAAGGGGTAAGTTGTCAGGTGGAACAAGTGTCACAAGAAACAAATGAGTAAGGGGTCAGTTTTCAGGTGGAACAAGTGTCACAAGAAACAAATGGGCAAGGGGTCAGTTGTCTGGTGGAACAAGTGTCACAAGAAACAAATGAGTAAGGGGTCAGTTGTCTGGTGGAACAAGTGTCACAAGAAACAAATGATTAAGGGATCAGTTGTCAGGTGGAACAAGTGTCACAAGAAACAAATGAGTAAGGGGTCAGTTGTCTGGTTGAACAAGTGTCACAAGAAACAAATGAGCAAAGGGTCAGTTGTCTGGTGGAACAAGTGTCACAAAAACAAATGAGTAAGGGGTCAGTTGTCAGGTGTAACAAGTGTCACAAGGAACAAATGAGTAAGGGGTCAGTTGTCTGGTGGAACAAGTGTCACAAGAAACAAATGGGCAAGGGGTCAGTTGTCTGGTGGAACAAGTGTCACAAGAAACAAATGGGTAAGGGGTCAGTTGTCGGGTGGAACAAGTGTCACAAGAAACAAATGGGTAAGGGGTCAGTTTTCAGGTGGAACAAGTGTCACAAGAAACAAATGGGCAAGGGGTCAGTTGTCTGGTGGAATAAGTGTCACAAGAAACAAATGGGCAAGGGGTCAGTTGTCGGGTGGAACAAGTGTCACAAGAAACAAATGAGTAAGGGGTCAGTTGTCTGGTGGAACAAGTGTCACAAGAAACAAATGGGCAAGGGGTCAGTTGTCTGGTGGAATAAGTGTCACAAGAAACAAATGGGCAAGGGGTCAGTTGTCGGGTGGAACAAGTGTCACAAGAAACAAATGAGTAAGGGGTCAGTTGTCTGGTGGAACAAGTGTCACAAGAAACAAATGAGTAAGGGGTCAGTTGTCGGGTGGAACAAGTGTCACAAGAAACAAATGAGTAAGGGGTCAGTTGTCTGGTGGAATAAGTGTCACAAGAAACAAATGAGTAAGGGGTCAGTTGTCGGGTGGAACAAGTGTCACAAGAAACAAATGAGTAAGGGGTCAGTTGTCTGGTGGAACAAGTGTCACAAGAAACAAATGGGCAAGGGGTCAGTTGTCAGGTGTAACAAGTGTCACAAGAAACAAATGGGCAAGGGGTCAGTTGTCGGGTGGAACAAGTGTCACAAGAAACAAATGAGTAAGGGGTAAGTTGTCAGGTGGAACAAGTGTCACAAGAAACAAATGAGTAAGGGGTCAGTTGTCGGGTGGAACAAGTGTCACAAGAAACAAATGAGTAAGGGGTCAGTTGTCTGGTGGAACAAGTGTCACAAGAAACAAATGAGTAAGGGGTCAGTTGTCTGGTGGAACAAGTGTCACAAGAAACAAATGGGCAAGGGGTCAGTTGTCTTGTGGAACAAGTGTCACAAGACACAAATGATTAAGGGATCAGTTGTCAGGTGGAACAAGTGTCACAAGAAACAAATGATTAAGGGATCAGTTGTCAGGTGGAACAAGTGTCACAAGAAACAAATGAGTAAGGGGTCAGTTGTCAGGTGGAACAAGTGTCACAAGAAACAAATGATTAAGGGATCAGTTGTCAGGTGGAACAAGTGTCACAAGAAACAAATGAGTAAGGGGTCAGTTGTCTGGTGGAACAAGTGTCACAAGAAACAAATGAGTAAGGGGTCAGTTGTCGGGTGGAACAAGTGTCACAAGAAACAAATGAGTAAGGGGTCAGTTGTCTGGTGGAATAAGTGTCACAAGAAACAAATGAGTAAGGGGTCAGTTGTCGGGTGGAACAAGTGTCACAAGAAACAAATGAGTAAGGGGTCAGTTGTCTGGTGGAACAAGTGTCACAAGAAACAAATGGGCAAGGGGTCAGTTGTCAGGTGTAACAAGTGTCACAAGAAACAAATGGGCAAGGGGTCAGTTGTCGGGTGGAACAAGTGTCACAAGAAACAAATGAGTAAGGGGTAAGTTGTCAGGTGGAACAAGTGTCACAAGAAACAAATGAGTAAGGGGTCAGTTGTCGGGTGGAACAAGTGTCACAAGAAACAAATGAGTAAGGGGTCAGTTGTCTGGTGGAACAAGTGTCACAAGAAACAAATGAGTAAGGGGTCAGTTGTCTGGTGGAACAAGTGTCACAAGAAACAAATGGGTAAGGGGTCAGTTGTCTGGTGGAACAAGTGTCACAAGAAACAAATGGGCAAGGGGTCAGTTGTCTGGTGGAATAAGTGTCACAAGAAACAAATGAGTAAGGGGTCAGTTGTCTGGTGGAACAAGTGTCACAAGAAACAAATGAGTAAGGGGTCAGTTGTCTGGTGGAACAAGTGTCACAAGAAACAAATGGGTAAGGGGTCAGTTTTCAGGTGGAACAAGTGTCACAAGAAACAAATGAGTAAGGGGTAAGTTGTCAGGTGGAACAAGTGTCACAAGAAACAAATGAGTAAGGGGTCAGTTTTCAGGTGGAACAAGTGTCACAAGAAACAAATGGGCAAGGGGTCAGTTGTCTGGTGGAACAAGTGTCACAAGAAACAAATGAGTAAGGGGTCAGTTGTCTGGTGGAACAAGTGTCACAAGAAACAAATGATTAAGGGATCAGTTGTCAGGTGGAACAAGTGTCACAAGAAACAAATGAGTAAGGGGTCAGTTGTCTGGTGGAACAAGTGTCACAAGAAAGAAATGAGCAAAGGGTCAGTTGTCTGGTGGAACAAGTGTCACAAAAACAAATGAGTAAGGGGTCAGTTGTCAGGTGTAACAAGTGTCACAAGGAACAAATGAGTAAGGGGTCAGTTGTCTGGTGGAACAAGTGTCACAAGAAACAAATGGGCAAGGGGTCAGTTGTCTGGTGGAACAAGTGTCACAAGAAACAAATGGGTAAGGGGTCAGTTGTCGGGTGGAACAAGTGTCACAAGAAACAAATGGGTAAGGGGTCAGTTTTCAGGTGGAACAAGTGTCACAAGAAACAAATGGGCAAGGGGTCAGTTGTCTGGTGGAATAAGTGTCACAAGAAACAAATGGGCAAGGGGTCAGTTGTCGGGTGGAACAAGTGTCACAAGAAACAAATGAGTAAGGGGTCAGTTGTCTGGTGGAACAAGTGTCACAAGAAACAAATGGGCAAGGGGTCAGTTGTCTGGTGGAATAAGTGTCACAAGAAACAAATGGGCAAGGGGTCAGTTGTCGGGTGGAATAAGTGTCACAAGAAACAAATGAGTAAGGGGTCAGTTGTCTGGTGGAACAAGTGTCACAAGAAACAAATGAGTAAGGGGTCAGTTGTCGGGTGGAACAAGTGTCACAAGAAACAAATGAGTAAGGGGTCAGTTGTCTGGTGGAACAAGTGTCACAAGAAACAAATGAGTAAGGGGTCAGTTGTCGGGTGGAACAAGTGTCACAAGAAACAAATGGGCAAGGGGTCAGTTGTCAGGTGTAACAAGTGTCACAAGAAACAAATGGGCAAGGGGTCAGTTGTCGGGTGGAACAAGTGTCACAAGAAACAAATGAGTAAGGGGTAAGTTGTCAGGTGGAACAAGTGTCACAAGAAACAAATGAGTAAGGGGTCAGTTGTCGGGTGGAACAAGTGTCACAAGAAACAAATGAGTAAGGGGTCAGTTGTCTGGTGGAACAAGTGTCACAAGAAACAAATGAGTAAGGGGTCAGTTGTCTGGTGGAACAAGTGTCACAAGAAACAAATGGGCAAGGGGTCAGTTGTCTTGTGGAACAAGTGTCACAAGACACAAATGATTAAGGGATCAGTTGTCAGGTGGAACAAGTGTCACAAGAAACAAATGATTAAGGGATCAGTTGTCAGGTGGAACAAGTGTCACAAGAAACAAATGAGTAAGGGGTCAGTTGTCAGGTGGAACAAGTGTCACAAGAAACAAATGATTAAGGGATCAGTTGTCAGGTGGAACAAGTGTCACAAGAAACAAATGAGTAAGGGGTCAGTTGTCTGGTGGAACAAGTGTCACAAGAAACAAATGAGTAAGGGGTCAGTTGTCGGGTGGAACAAGTGTCACAAGAAACAAATGAGTAAGGGGTCAGTTGTCTGGTGGAATAAGTGTCACAAGAAACAAATGAGTAAGGGGTCAGTTGTCGGGTGGAACAAGTGTCACAAGAAACAAATGAGTAAGGGGTCAGTTGTCTGGTGGAACAAGTGTCACAAGAAACAAATGGGCAAGGGGTCAGTTGTCAGGTGTAACAAGTGTCACAAGAAACAAATGGGCAAGGGGTCAGTTGTCGGGTGGAACAAGTGTCACAAGAAACAAATGAGTAAGGGGTACGTTGTCAGGTGGAACAAGTGTCACAAGAAACAAATGAGTAAGGGGTCAGTTGTCGGGTGGAACAAGTGTCACAAGAAACAAATGAGTAAGGGGTCAGTTGTCTGGTGGAACAAGTGTCACAAGAAACTAATGAGTAAGGGGTCAGTTGTCTGGTGGAACAAGTGTCACAAGAAACAAATGGGCAAGGGGTCAGTTGTCTTGTGGAACAAGTGTCACAAGACACAAATGATTAAGGGATCAGTTGTCAGGTGGAACAAGTGTCACAAGAAACAAATGATTAAGGGATCAGTTGTCAGGTGGAACAAGTGTCACAAGAAACAAATGAGTAAGGGGTCAGTTGTCAGGTGGAACAAGTGTCACAAGAAACAAATGATTAAGGGATCAGTTGTCAGGTGGAACAAGTGTCACAAGAAACAAATGAGTAAGGGGTCAGTTGTCAGGTGGAACAAGTGTCACAAGAAACAAATGATTAAGGGATCAGTTGTCAGGTGGAACAAGTGTCACAAGAAACGAATGGGTTAAGGATCAGTTGTCAATTGGATCAAATGCCTCGTGAAACAAATGTGTAATAGATCAATTTTCTGGTGGAACAAGTGCCTCGTTATAAACAAATGGGTGATAGATCAGTTGTCTGTGAAACAAATGTCTCGTGAAACAAATGGGTGACAAATGTATAAGGAATCCAAAATGTCTTATAAAGTTATTATTTACACTTGACAGCTTATTGCTTTGGTACATTGTTAGTGAGCTTATTACACGTCTTGTAACTGTTACAATTATTCAAAATGATCTGCTGGAAAATGTTCTCCAGATTACCATGAATTTGATCATCTGTTTATAAAACAATGGGATTTTACCCGCTGATTTACCAGTACTTTATAGTTACAACGAAACAAGGAATTAAGACCCCAAATCGGTTGGCAATGTCTTTGGGAATTATTTTCCAAGAATTGTACCCTGGGCCAAATCATCGTTTAATCCACACAAGTTTCAAAGCTCAATTAAGTGTGCTAAAATCTGGTGTATTGCAAAATCTGTGGAATTAACCTGTGTCGGGCTGGGTAACGATCAATCTAACCGTCTGAGCCACCGAGGCCCCACATTTTTGTTGAAATTTGTTGAAAGTCTAAAAGACATATGTATTCCAACATTCGGTTCATTAGTTAAAGACCCACTTGCCGCCGTAGCCTGTTAAACATTTGTTAAGAAAACCAATTTATATGAGCTTACTACAACTAAAACCACTAAAATAAAACATAGGACACATAAAACATGTCCAGTTAGATTTACAGTATAGAAATGGGGGTGAAAAACAAACGAAGAATCGAAGCCTGATTACAATAACAACAATCAGTGTCGGTTAACTTAGTGGTTGAATTACCCTCAGTTCAGGCCTTTTTATCTGTTGTTTACACTCCTAAAATTATCGGCAGGCTTTTCGAGTCACTCTTGCCCAATCGCCAGTCTGTATTTCTCAGATAAAATACGTAAAATTATACTGTGCTGTTAGATCACTCACTAGACTCAGCCATTACGTGGCGCTTGTGTGCATGCTAAGGTTTGGGGTTTGTTGACATTGTGTGTACCTAATAAATCTAATTTTCAATTTCAAAATAAAAATCCTAAATGATGCCCAAACCATTTTTTTTTTCGGTAAGAATAGAAATTTCCTAACTTCTACTGTCTGGGAAAAAATACGGAAAACCGCCTACAGTTGTTTATGTAAACAGTATTCGGGATTTTCGCGGCAAGTGTGCCTTTTATAACGAGGTCGTAAAATCAAGTTGCTCATCATTTAAAATGACATGAGCTGCCAAAATTCACACTCTTTTCATAATTTCGGATCGCCACGACAGTCAGAGGCTTTGAAGGCCATCGAAAAACTAAATGATTGGCACTGGAATGAGGAAAATCCATACAGTATGTGGCCTGTACGAACCGAAAACGTGTTCGAAAAGTAAACAAATTTAAATAATTTACGTGTCTCTAGCCATCAGGGTTTTCTTACGTGTCCCTAGCCATCAGGGTTTTCTTATGTGTCTCTAGCCATCAGGGTTTTCTTACGTGTCT
The DNA here is from genome assembly GCA_963971465.1 of Lepidochitona cinerea. NCBI lineage: Eukaryota > Metazoa > Mollusca > Polyplacophora > Chitonida > Tonicellidae > Lepidochitona > Lepidochitona cinerea. The sequence continues at coordinate 18,029,738 of OZ020563.1, read as the reverse complement.
CTAGCCATCAGGGTTTTCTTACGTGTCTCTAGCCATCAGGGCTTTCTTACGTGTCTCTAGCCATCAGGGTTTTCTTACGTGTCTCTAGCTATCAGGGTTTTCTTACGTGTCCATAGCCATCAGGGTTTTCTTACGTGTCTCTAGTCATCAGGGTTTTCTTACGTGTCTCTAGCCATCAGGGTTTTCTTACGTGTCTCTAGGCATCAGGGTTCTCTTACGTGTCTCTAGCCATCAGGGTTTTCTTACGTGTCTCTAGCCATCAGGGTTTTCTTACGTGTCGCTAGCCATCAGGGTTTTCTTGAATACTTTAAAGAAAGAATAACTTAATGAAAAATCATTTCTAACTTATGAGTTTGTCTCTCGGGTCTTCAGTATGGTTCAGTTGGTAGATCGTTGGACGCTATAATGGATCTCCGCCAATGCTCTACGGGTTTGAATGGCATTCATCTGCTAATCTTTCTTGCTGTTTTCTTCTTCGATCAGGGGCCTCCGTGGTTCAGTAGGTAGAGCGTTGGACGCTCAATCCGAACAGCCTTCCACCAATGGAGCGCGGGTTCGCATCCCATTCAGTCCAAAATTTTTAGAAACTTATCTGACTGGGTTTTATCCGGGCATAGAACCGGGTTTCATCCGCCAGTAAACCTGACTACGCTTCATCAACACAGGAACCAGTCGAAGGTCGGTTGTTTTCCGAGCCCCATGAACCTGGCTACCCTTTATCATTATGAGGAACCAGTAAAAGGTCGGTGGTCTCCTTCCCAAATACCCCCAGGCAACACAATGGTCGTCTCCTTCCCTTTTAAACGCGACAAAACTAAATCATCAATAGGAACCATTAGAAGGTCGTTGAATTCCTTCATTATAACACTGAAATGTTTTCATCACCAGGAGCCTGTTTCACTAAGCGGCGTAGTTTTCACGTAACTCCCATAGCAACCCATACTGTAGAGATACGTTAGTAAGAAAGTTACGCAAAAATACATTTACGCCGCTTTGTGAAAAAGGGTCCAGGATCCGCGTTTGTGTTCCCTTATAATCCTGACAACGCCACCATGACCAGGAACCGGTGATAGGTCGTCGGTTTCCTTACTTTATAAAGTTAACACTGCTTCCATCTACAGGAACCAGCAGAAGGTTGAAGATTTCCTTTTTCCTTACTACCCTGACACCGCCACCGTCGCCATAAATGAGAATTCCACATATGGTGGGATTTTTTGAGGTGGCCGAAAGAAGGAGTCCCCGACCTCCCGTTTGTATTTGACTATAATTCCACTTACGTTCGATTGGCCTTGAAGCAAAACATAAAAGGACTTTCATGTTTTTCAGCGTAAGGTGGAATGTTTGAAATGAAATGGGTGCTCTTGACGCGAGAAAATTTGTTTCATAAAAGTCAAATCTCGAAGCTTAATGATTTTTTTTTCATTAAGCGTCGATTTTTCACTAAACGTTGTAGCATACACCTCAAGAGTATTACAAGGCTTCATCGATAACTTTGGAACATTTTTGCTACTCTAGTTAGGCGTTAATGTCATTTACTGTTTTATTACAATGACGAAAAAAAAGTTAACTCTGTTTCAATTAAATGTTCCTTACATTGGGCCGCTTATAACGTATATGTGTCAATTTCATCCAAATTAGTTTATTTAATTGTGATAGTCGATCGCATTCATCAAAATTCACTATACATAACGGGATGTACATACAACGGAAATATTTTCGTTTATTTAATTGTGAAAGCCGATCACATTCATCAAAATGCAATTTACACAGCGGGATGTACATACAACTGAAATGTTTTCTTTTATTTAATTGTGATAGTCGATCACATATATCAAACTACAATTTACATAGCGGGATGAACATAGAACGGAAATGTTTTTTTGTTTATTTAATTGTGATAGTCGATCACATATATCAAACTACAATTTACATAGCGGGATGTACATAGAACGGAAATATTTTTGTTTATTTAATTATGATAGTCCATCACATATATCAAACTACAATTTACATAGCGGGATGTACATACAATGGTAATGTTTTCGTTTATTTAATTGTGATACTCGATCACATATATCAAACTACAATTTACATATCGGGCTCTACATACAAAGGAAATGTTTTCGTTTATTTAATTGTGATAGTCGATCACATATATCAAACTACAATTTACATAGCAGGATGTACATAGAACGGAAATGTGTTCGTTTATTTAATCAACATACATGTAGTCGACCACATATATCAAACTACAATTTACATAGCGGGATGTACATACAATGGAAATCTTTTCGTTTATTTAATTGTGATAGTCGATCACACATATCAAACTACAATTTACATATCAGGCTCTACAAACAAAGGACATGTTTTCGTTTATTTGATTGGGATAGTCGATCACATATATTAAACTACAATTTACATAGCAGGATGTACATAGAACGGAAATGTGTTCGTTTATTTAATCAACATACATGTAGTCGACCACATATATTAAACTACAATTTACATAGCGGGATGTACATACAATGGAAATCTTTTCGTTTATTTAATTGTGATAGTCGATCACACATATCAAACTACAATTTACATATCAGGCTCTACAAACAAAGGACATGTTTTCGTTTATTTAATTGGGATAGTCGATCACATATATCAAACTACAATTTACATAGCGGGATGTACATAGAACGGAAATGTTTTCGTTTATTTAATTGTGATAGTCGATCACACATATCAAACTACAATTTACATATCAGGCTCTACAAACAAAGGACATGTTTTCGTTTATTTGATTGGGATAGTCGATCACATATATTAAACTACAATTTACATAGTGTGATGTACATAGAATGGAAATGGTTTCGTTTTTTTAATTGAGATAGTCGATCACATATATCAAACTACAATTTACATAGCGGGATGTACATAGAACGGAAATGTTTTCGTTGATTTCATTGTGATAGTCGATCACATATATCAAACTACAATTTACATATCGGGCTCTACATACAACGGAAATTTTTTCGTTTATTTAATTGTGATAGTCGATAACATATATCAAAGTACATTTTACATAGCGGGATGTACATAGAACGGAAATGTTTTCGTTTCTTAAATTGTGATAGTCGATCACATATATCAAACTACAATTTACATAGCGGGATGTACATACAACGGAAATGTTTTCGTTTTTTTAATTGTGAGAGTCGATCACATATATCAAACTACAATTTAAAAGCGGGATGTACATACAACGGAACTCTTTTCGTTTATTTAATTGTGATAGTCGATCACATATATCAAACTACAATTTACATAGCGGGATGTGCATAGAACGGAAATGTTTTCGTTTATTTAATTGTGATAGTCGATCACATATATCAAACTACAATTTACATAGCGGGATGTGCATAGAACGGAAATGTTTTCGTTTATTTAATTGTGATAGTCGATCACATATATCAAACTACAATTTACATAGCGGGATGTACATACAATGGAAATGTTTTCGTTTATTTAATTGTGATAGTCGATCACATATATAAAACTACAATTTACATAGCTGGATGTACATAGAACGGAAACGTTTTCGTTTATTTAATTGTGAAAGTCGATCAGGTACATCAAAATTGGCCTTATTCTAGTCCGTACTGACTGCCTCACGTCGTGTTCATACTGAGGTATAGCAGAGAGACCAGTGAGAGCTAGCACGGCCTAACTTGCTGTGCTCAAACACACGATTTTCTGGCTATGGATAGTCGCCCACCCCTACGCCCGTCCCCTTTATCCATTGTTACCGTATCTCGTGCAAGACTACACAAATTTTCCCCATGGTACATTATGTAAATAAAGCGTACTGTTCAGGTATATATAGAAATGTAAGGACTTCCTGAAATAAACCGTCCTTGGGACGTCTTTCAGGAATGACATTAAACCCTGATGGTTTATGCTGCTATGCCTACTTCGCAAGATCTAGAGCCGAGTTCACATAGGAGTTCCATTGTGCACAGATTTCTTACCTAGGATTGGAGTAATTCTCATCGTGTAAGTACAATCCATTATTTTTTGTCCTATTGATCGTTTTGTTTAAATCGTCATGAAAAATGTTTTCCTATTTGAGGGTTGGTTTGATTGCCTTCAGTTTTACCAACGTCCAATATGAAGTTATTGATTTGAATAATTTTGTCAAAAAGCGTTTAACAAACCATTGAAAGTAGCATGATCTGCCAAAAATAGGGATTTTTTGTCGAGACAAATTTTTTTCGAATTTTTGACAGATAATTACGGAGCCGTAAAAGGGACATTGTACTTTATTTTTTTCGCCCTGACTATGTACTAATATCAAGATATTATGTACTAATATCAAGATATTATGTACTAATATCAAGAAAATATGTACTAATATCAAGATACTATGTACTAATATCAAGATACTATGTACTAATATCAAGATACTATGTACTAATATCAAGATACTATGTACTAATATCAAGATACTATGTACTAATATTGAGATAGTCAACCAATGAAATCGAAGAGCAAACTTCGTCGCCATTTTCCTTAGTCACGCGAACTGTGCAACAGTCAACAAAATTGTCGAATGAATACATATGTTGTTCAGCATATCAAATCCGACTAAATATGGCTGACATTACAGATCGCCAAAATGTGATAATGGCGACGAAGTTTACTCCTCGATTTCATTGGTTGACTATCTCAATATTAGTACATAGTATCTTGATATTAGTACATAGTATCTTGATATTAGTACATAGTATCTTGATATTAGTACATAGTCAGGGCGAAAAAAATAAAGTACAATGTCCCTTTTACGGCTCTGTAGATAATACCACTTATTCATAAGTACATTTTGGACAGCTTCGCTATTGGTATAACATGATATTTAGCTGAATGTGCTTGTACGGTTGGCCTATAAACGTGTTGGGACATCAAATTAAGTAGACCTCCAATATGTGGTCGTTTTCAAAGTGGCATGAGCTGCCAAAATGTTGATTTTGGCGTTAACAGAATGTTAAAATCTTTGGCTATTTTTCTCAAGACCTATTAATTTAGAGGCTTTTAAGTGCTTCTAGTCTTGAAAATGTACGATAAAGTATTGTTTTGAACTAACTTTGGCTTTGAATGAATTTAATTTTTTTTACTTTTCGAACACGTTTTCGTTTCGTACAGGCCACATACTGTATATTTTTTCCTCATTCCAAAGCCAATCATTTAGTCTTTTGATGGCCTTCAAAGCCTCTTACTGCCGTGACGATCAGAAACTATGAAAAAAGAGTGAATTTTGGCAGCTCGTGCCACTTTAACTTTCCTATTCTGCTTTCGAGTGAGTTCAGCTTTTGGGGTTGCCTCAATCCAAATAGGTAATTTATCCCGGTGTTTGTCAATCCTGTCCACGTCGAACTTAGACATAGGATGCGACAAACAAATATTTTAACACTGGTTTTTTGTGTTATCAGATGTTAAATACCTTTTTTTATAAAACTCTATGACGTCACAATTTATCCACATCCGAGAGAGGTCAAACGTCATTGCGTCAATTATCTCATATTAGTGACGATTATAACTTTTTTGACGTAGCAGATTTGAATAGATTTCGAAATCCATCCTATATTTGCCATCTTGTTTTGTGGGGGAACCACGATCTTTTTTAAATGCGTGCTATTCGACTGTTTTTATAAAGATGTTTCAAAGATTGTAATTGGTGACTTTCAGAGCTTCCACTTACCGCTCAATAGTTTTAATTGGGGAATCCTTTGTCTGCTTTGTTTACTGACCGAGAATGGACCTTTTTAGTTAGGTGCGCAGTACAAGCCGTTATATAGGTGCGCGTGTGGTGCACTTTCCGCTGTTTCTTTTCTGACACACAGAAAACAAATAAACGGGTAATTCCCAAAATAATTCCTTGTTAAATGTATAATTTTGGCGGAAAGTCTACTAACTGCCTTTCATCAGAGATTGACCACGTCTTATTTTTCTACTAATCATAATCACAACTTAATCGGTGTCTCCTTTTTTTTAAAGGCACACTCTCTGCAAAAATCCAGAATACTGTTTATATTAAAACAGTTGACGGTTTTCTGTATTTACTACGTATTACTTTTGTGTCTGCTTTAACGAAAATATGTATACCTTATTTTTGCTGGATATGTATGTCAATCTTTTTATCTACTTTATTGCAGACATATTACAGCGTGTTATTTTGCCTGCCGAGGAGAGATCTGTACAGAAATCGCTCATTTAATACCATTGAGATTAAATGACCGCTATCGGAATTTCTAATGTGGACCTCCAAGATGACGAATCAATTGGATGCAACAAAGATGGAAGGATGAACTTTTTATTCTGCAGTAAAAGTGTGGGATGAAAATTCATAATGTGATAAACTATTCATTTTAATTATCCTTCGGATTGCAATGTTCTAATGACTGTTATGGGGACTCTACAAAACGCAGACTTGTACTATATGTATATGGTGACTTAATTTAATGTAAATAACTCTGAACATCGATAAAGACAAACCGAAGAAAGAATTTCGACCATGAAATATGCAAATATACCAAATGTAAATAACGAATATGGTAAATATTGTTTATAAAGACAATTTGTACCCATTTATTGTGTGTATGTGTTTTTGGTGGCTAAGGATTTTTGGTGGCTAAGGATTTTTGGTGGCTAAGGATTTTTGGTGGCTAAGGATTTTTGGTGGCTAAGGATTTTTGGTGGCTAAGGATTTTTGGTGGCTAAGGATTTTTGGTGGCGGCTCCCCCGAGGCCCTCCCCCTTTCAAAGCAGGGGCTAGGTCTGGAGGGCCAGCGGGGGGCGGCTCCCCCGAGGCCCTCCCCCTTTCAAAGCAGGGGCTAGGTCTGGAGGGCCAGCGGGGGGCGGCTCCCCCGAGGCCCTCCCCCTTTCAAAGCAGGGGCTAGGTCTGGAGGGTATTTAATTGTGATAGATCGCATTCATCAAAATGCACTATGCATATCGGGCTCCACATTCAACGGAAAATTTTTCGTTTATTTAATTGTGATAGCCGATTACATTTATCAAACTACAATTTACATAGCGGGATGTACATACAATATGAAAATATTATTATTAATTTTGTCAATTTAATTAGATTGTTTGTCACAACCTGATTGTTGACGTGGTCAGTAAAATTTGATTAATGTGTCTGTTTTTAAGGAAGAAGTACTTATTGAAGACGTTTGACTTTCTACAGCATGTAGTCTTGGAAATGTACTTTAAAGTATAGTGTCTGAACTAACTTGTGCCTAAAATGAATGAACGTTCGTCAGGTTTATTTCGATTTACATTTAAAGAATTACATGCGCTTCCATTCGTGCCCGCCACAGATTGCACAAATTTTCCTGATTTCAACGTTAATAATTAAAGTTTCAATGAACTGCAACCTCTCCTTGTTCTAAAGATCAAAAGTTTGACAGTTAATAACACTTCAAAAAATTGAATAAAATGTGTCCATAAAACCATTGAATTTAAATGAGAAATTTCAAAAAGATATTTTGATAGTATTCATGGATCAAATTGACGTAGGAATAGCAGGTTTTATGTAAACTACAACGGACAACTGAGTAAGCAAGTTATTTGAAGGAGAAATAGACAAGTCGATTGATTATTTATTATAAAATTAACCGCCGATAACCCAGCTGAAAGGATGTCCTGGTCATAACCTATAAATAGCTATAAATAGATTGAGCATGGCGGAAACCATTAAACTCGATTAAACTATATCCCTTTGCTTTAGTGATGGATATTGACCACTGCGCTTTATTTACCAGAGTTGACCTTAATTTCCGGTCACACAGGAAGTGAACATGCAGTTCCGGTCTTTTCTGAAGCGAAGCAGCCCTATAGATTTATTTTGTTGATCCCAAAACCCCTTAGGGCATACCAGAGTTACTATTTCAGAAATACAGAAACAAGCAGATATTTAATATAACTTCTTCTGAGAAAATAAGCAGAGAAAAGCTGTCGTATTCAATAGCTGTTAAAATGTCATTCCGTCAGCAATGAGCAAAGCTCGAATCAAATCTCCTCAAATATGTTCTACATTCCACTGAGAATGACAAAAAATCCAATGAATTTCTGTTTATTAAAAAAAAAGACAAAAACAAACCTTCGAACGCCTAACACATTGTGACATTTCACAATTGTGACCTAGCCCCTGCTTTGAAAGGGGGAGGGCCTCGGGGAGCGGCTGAAAAATTCCTGAATGATGTTTCACTCGCTCGCCGTATGTGGAAGAGTTGCCAGGTACTCGATGAAGGTCGGAAGTTTTCTCCAGGCAATGAGCCCAGTTTCCTTCCCCACTAAACCTGGCAACGCCGTCATACAAGTGAAACAATCCTGAGTGAGGCGTAAAAACATCAATCAATCAAACAATATCCCTCCTCCGAACCACAAATTTTTTTCGATAAACGTCATTAAGCTTTCGACCTATTGTTGTGATCAGATCACAAATGTAAGACGTTGTGGTCTTACGGAGCCCACCCATGACTGCATATCATACTTTTCAGTGCAGGTTATTTGCAATGGGATTTTATCCCTCCTATGACGTCATTAAGCAATCAGTATATTGGCCTGCACATAGTCGGCCCTTCCTTCAAGAAAATTGCAGGCAGAACCGGGCGGCACCACTCGACAGTTAGCCCTTTGACACGAAAACATAAACAAAAGAATAAGGTATAAGTAACCGTACACTTTCAGTTAATAAGGCTTCATTTACTTGCTTCCGGTTCCACCCTGAAACGTCTCTGGTTCCATTACCATCCGCACACTTGCCAGATAGTTTGAAATCGTCTCAGGACTCCGGGGCTGAGGATCCGAAGTCTATGCAATCAAACTCGCTCCCGGTTTCCGATTCGTTCCTTATTCAAACTCTATATTGTCACCCCATTGGCTCCTTATTGGAAAAAACGTAATTTCTAGCATTATAATAAATAAATCTTTACAAAACTCAGTACATGAGCACTCCCAAACATGCCCTACAGAATGACACCGTTAGTTCCGAATTCCACCGCTAGGGGGCCAATAGGGAACGCGCCTCCGAATAAGGAGCTTGGTCTATGCAGCCTTTAACATTCAATCTAGAGCAACCAAACTTAGTACATGTGCACTCCCAGACATGCCCTATATAATAACACAGTTCTGAATTCCAGCGCTAAAATATTTACCTGACAGAAATAGAGCTCTCCAAAATAGAGTACAAAACTATATGCACAATTGTTTGTGATTACTTGATTGATGTTTTATGCCGCACTGAAGATTATTTCACTTATATGGCGGCTTTTCCAGGTTTAGTGGGGGTGGAAAGGGGTGGGGCTATTTGCCTGGAGGAAACACGCACCTGGCAAGTCCTCCACATACGGCCATCGAGTGAAAAAATCAACCCAGGAATATTGGTCAGAGTTGGATTCGAACCCGTGCCGCATCGATGGAAGGCCTGTGTCTGGCTGAGGTACGACCAATCTAACCGTCTGAACCACCGAGGCCCCACATTCCTCGTTGAAATTTTGACTCTAAAAGACTTGCTGAACAGAAAGTCTGCCATGCTGTTTAGCATCTTCAGAATTTTTCTCAACATAGGCCGAGGTCTTAAAAATCAAGCTGCCCATCATTTAAGGGCTAACCTGGAGATGCATTCTCAAGTTTTCGGCAAATCCCTTGGCGCGAATATATACAACAGTTATTGAATATACGAGTGTGTATGCCAGCTTGTTATTATCTATTAACGTTAAAAACCTAAAATTTGGTGGATCGTCGATAATTTATATACAGTGTCTCTAGCCGTATTCTCGTTACACTGTCTTGAAAATATGGCAGAAATTCCTCTACCGATTTGTGGGCGACATCCGAAACGGGAATAGAAATGGCACCTATCGCCAGCACTAAATGCCGGCTGCCTTATCCATTCAGTATAATCGTGTAATCCCAAAATAACGAGGAGACCGGTTGGCTGAATGGATAAGGCAGCCGGCATTTAGTGCTGGCGATAGGTGCCATACAGCCGGCATTTAGTGGTGGCGATAGGTGCCATACAGCCGGCATTTAGTGCTGGCGATAGGTGCCATACAGCCGGCATTCAAAAATTAGAAAAATCAAAATCCAGAAATCATGGGCAATTGTATTTCTAGAACAGCCCTCAGAACGCTTCCCTGGCAATCTAGAGAGCCTGAGCCCCCTGGACCCTCGACTATTGTGTTAGGATAGTCATTTCATGTACACCTCAACAGTATTGCAAGGCTTCATCTATAACTTTGGAACATTTTTGCCACTGTCGTTAGGCGTTAATGTCATTTACTGTTTTATTACAATGACGAAAAATTAGTTAATTCTGTTTCAGTTAAATGTTCCTTACATTTGGCCGCTTATGCCACTATAAATGCATTATGCATATCGGGCTCCACATTCAACGGAAATGTTTTCGTTTATTTAATTGTGATAGCCGATTACATTTATCAAACTACAATTTACATAGCGGGATGTACATACAACGGAAAAATTTTCGTTTATTTAATTGTGATAGTCGATCACATTCATCAAAATACACTATATAGCCGAATGTACATACAACGGAACTGTTTTCGTTGATTTAATTGTGATAGTTGATCACATTCATCAAAATACACTGTACATATCGTGCTCACAGCTATCAAAAACCTATAGCAAATAGGCATGTTAGCTTTACCAAAAATACTAATGATTTGTTGCCAAATTATCTTTTCCGGAAAATTCTACTGACTACGGCCAAACTCCTGCCTGTCGTCATCCTAATGAAATATCACGGGTTGTGGTTTATTATAACAACTTATGATTGAGTATAAACGTCTAAATGATATGCCCCTTTTTAACACAATAAGAAACTTGTCTCCGTGGTTACTTTAGACAAGAAGATTTTCCCTGTGCCCATGTGTCATAGTGTTTAAAAAATATGCATATGGGGCTCTAAATACAACGGAAATGTTTCCGTTTATTTAATTGTGATAGCCGATTACATTCATCCAACTACAATTTACATAGCGGGGTGTACATACAACGGAAATGCTTTCGTTTCTTTAGTTGTGATAGTCGATCCCATTCATCCAAATTGGCCTTATTCTATTCCGTACTGACTGCCTCACGTCGTGTTCATACTGAGGTACAGCAGAGAGACCAGTGAGAGCTAGCACTGCAAAACTTGCTGTGCTCAAACACATGATTTTCTGGGTATGGATAGTCGCCCACCCTACCCCCTTCCCCCTCTATCCATTGTTACCGTCTCTCGTGCAAGACTACACAAATTTTCGCCATGGTTCATTATGTAAATAAAGCGTACTGTTCAGGTATATATAGAAATGTAAGGACTTCCTGAAATAAACCGTCCTTGGGACGTCTTTCACGAATGGCATTAAACCCTGATGGTTTGTGCTGCTATGCCTTCATAGCTAGATCTAGAGTTCAGTCCACATAGGAGTTCCATTGCACACAGATTTCATACCTAGGAATGGAGTAATTCTCATCGTAAGTACAGTCCATTATTTTTTGTCCTATTGATCGTTTTATTTAAATCGTCATGAAAAATGCTTTCCTATTTGAGGTCTGGTTTGATTGCCTTCAGTTTTACCAACGTCCAATATGAAGTTATTGATTGAAATAATGTTGCCAAAAACAGTTTATCAAACCATTTGAAGTTGCATGATCTGCCAAAAGTAGGAGAATTTTTAATGAGACAGATTTTGTTCGAAATTTTTGACAGATACGCCTAATACCACTTTTATAATCTTCTCATAATACATTTTGGTAGGGATGTGCAGCATAAAATTTAAATACACTTTTTGTATTAAATAATGGGTGGAAATGAACAAGCATATGCCAAAATACCTTACAATTGACCATTTATACCAAACCTTGACAGTCAAACTCTAGGACAGATCAACAAAGTGCCCCACCTAAGTCTCAGCTTGCTAATGTAGAACTGGTTAAACACACAAGAGTTCCAAATAATGCCCATAATTCAACTCTCCACACAATATTCTTGGACAAAAAAACTATATGTAGGAGAGCACAATTTCATTGGCCTAAAGTTCACTAGGAAGTGTGAGGGTTCAAATGAAGGACCACATTTACTGTTCAGGAATGTCATATGACAATTCAAAGTTGTCCCCTCATTTGGACCCTCTCCTGTTCTACTCTAGCTTAAAATGGAATCACTGTAGAAAGACACAGGTAAAATATGCCAATTACACCAGCCATTAGATGTTTTGTTGTTTATTGGTGTTATCAGTTTTGTATTTGTTGTTTGAATTGCTACTTTGACTTTCAAAATATTTGTTTTTGCTTGGCCTAGACACTGTATTTCAGATCCAAATACTGAATGTTTATGCTGTTGTTGTTGTTAGATTTCATGTGTACAATGACTGTTAACAAATCCTAACAGTTCCCATGTAATCAAGAAAATAATTTCAGTTAAAGGCTATTTTTGTATGCAAATGAACCCATGTGACCTTAGTAGCCTCATTTTGAATTTCACATTTTCCCCATTCAACTTAGTATCAACTAAAAGCTGGCAGATCCAACCAGGGTGAGCATCCCTAATTTTGGACAGCTTCGCTAATGGTATAAAATGAAATTTAGCTATCTGTACTGTAGGTCTATAAACGTGTCTTGACATCCTCTGAAATAAGTTATCAAATTAAGTACACCTCCAGTATGTGGTCGTTTTTAAATTTCTCAACTTCCCTATTCTGCTTTCGAGTGCGTTCAGCTTCGTTGGCCAACATTTTTGAGGTTGCCTCCATCCAACTAGGTAATTTATCCCCGTGTTTGTCAATCCTGTCCACGTGGAACTTAGACATGGGATGCGAGAAACAAATATTTAAAGTGGCATGAGCTGCCAAAATGTTAATATTTTGACGTTAAAACGGAATGAAATTATTAGCTATTTTTCTCAAGACCTATAATTCAGAAGCTTTTTGGTGCTTCTAGTCTTGATAATGTACGATAAAGTATTGTTTTGAACAAACTTTGGCTTAGAATGAATACAGAATTTTGAAATTATTGGCTATTTTTCTCAAGACGTATGATTCAGAAGCTTTTCAGTGCTTCTAGTCTCGAAAATGTACGATAAAGTATTGTTGTGAACTAACTTTGACTTAGAATGAATGAATGGTCGTCCCGGTTATTGAAATTGTGTTTACTTTTCGAACGCGTTTTCGGTTCGTACAGGCCACATACTGTATGGGTTTTCCTCATTCCAACGTCATTCATTTAGTTTTTCGATGGCCTTCAAAGCCTCCTTACTGTCGTGACTATCAGAAATTATGAAAAAGTGTCAATTTTGGCAGCTCATGCCACTTTAATGAAAATATACCTTTTTTTTTATATGTATGTCAATCTTTTTATCTACTTTATTGCAGAATTATTACATCGGGTTATTTTTCCTGCTGACTAGAGATCAGAAATCGTTAACTTAATGCGAGTGAGATTAAATGACCGCTTTCGGAATTTCTGATATGGACCTCCAAGATGACGAAGCCATTGGATGCAACCAAGATGGAAGGATGAACTTTTTATTACGCACTGAAAGTGAGGGATGAAAATTCATAATGTGATTAACTATTCCTTCGGATTGCAACGTTCTAATGACTGTCATGAAAACGTCTCCCAAACGCAGACTTGTTGTACTACATGTATATGGTGACTCTCTATTTAATATAAATTACTCTGAACATCGATAAAGACAAACTGAAGAAAGAATTTAAGCCATAAAATATGCGAATATACCAAAATGTAAATAACTAATACGGTAAATGTTTTTTTTTTTTTATAAAGACAATTTGTACCCATTTTATTGTGTATGTGTGTTTTTTATTTAGGCAATGAAATATGCAAATATATCAAATATAACTGTTTGATCCACTGAACAACTCAACATAATAAAGTAGTAAGGAAACTCCGCAAATATTCATTGTGTCATCTCAAAATTTCGACTTTAATTAATTCATGTACTCATAATACTACTGACGATGACTTAATTAAACTCTAAATATTGAGATGACACTTCTTTCTACTTTATTAAGAAATGTAAATTGGCTTTTTTGGCGAAGGATTTTTGGCGAAGGATTTTTTGGCGAAGGAATTTTTGGCGAAGGAATTTTTGGCGAAGGAATTTTTGGCGAAGGAATTTTTGGCGAAGGAATTTTTGGCGAAGGAATTTTTGGCGAAGGAATTTTTGGCGAAGGAATTTTTGGCGAAGGAATTTTTGGCGAAGGAATTTTTGGCGAAGGAATTTTTGGCGAAGGAATTTTTGGCGAAGGAATTTTTGGCGAAGGAATTTTTGGCGAAGGAATTTTTGGCGAAGGAATTTTTGGCGAAGGAATTTTTGGCGAAGGAATTTTTGGCGAAGGAATTTTTGGCGAAGGAATTTTTGGCGAAGGAATTTTTGGCGAAGGAATTTTTGGCGAAGGAATTTTTGGCGAAGGAATTTTTGGCGAAGGAATTTTTGGCGAAGGAATTTTTGGCGAAGGAATTTTTGGCGAAGGAATTTTTGGCGAAGGAATTTTTGGCGAAGGAATTTTTGGCGAAGGAATTTTTGGCGAAGGAATTTTTGGCGAAGGAATTTTTGGCGAAGGAATTTTTGGCGAAGGAATTTTTGGCGAAGGAATTTTTGGCGAAGGAATTTTTGGCGAAGGAATTTTTGGCGAAGGAATTTTTGGCGAAGGAATTTTTGGCGAAGGAATTTTTGGCGAAGGAATTTTTGGCGAAGGAATTTTTGGCGAAGGAATTTTTGGCGAAGGAATTTTTGGCGAAGGAATTTTTGGCGAAGGGATTTTTGGCGAAGGGATTTTTGGCGAAGGAATTTTTGGCGAAGGGATTTTTGGCGAAGGGATTTTTGGCGAAGGGATTTTTGGCGAAGGGATTTTTGGCGAAGGGATTTTTGGCGAAGGGATTTTTGGCGAAGGGATTTTTGGCGAAGGGATTTTTGGCGAAGGGATTTTTGGCGAAGGGATTTTTGGCGAAGGATTTTTGGCGAAGGAGGATTTTTGGCGGCTCCCCTTAGGCCCCCCAAAAAAGGGGAATTTTTGGCGAAGGAATTTTTGGCGAAGGAATTTTTGGCGAAGGAATTTTTGGCGAAGGAATTTTTGGCGAAGGAATTTTTGGCGAAGGAATTTTTGGCGAAGGAATTTTTGGCGAAGGAATTTTTGGCGAAGGAATTTTTGGCGAAGGAATTTTTGGCGAAGGAATTTTTGGCGAAGGAATTTTTGGCGAAGGAATTTTTGGCGAAGGAATTTTTGGCGAAGGAATTTTTGGCGAAGGAATTTTTGGCGAAGGAATTTTTGGCGAAGGAATTTTTGGCGAAGGAATTTTTGGCGAAGGAATTTTTGGCGAAGGAATTTTTGGCGAAGGAATTTTTGGCGAAGGAATTTTTGGCGAAGGAATTTTTGGCGAAGGAATTTTTGGCGAAGGAATTTTTGGCGAAGGGATTTTTGGCGAAGGAATTTTTGGCGAAGGGATTTTTGGCGAAGGGATTTTTGGCGAAGGGATTTTTGGCGAAGGGATTTTTGGCGAAGGGATTTTTGGCGAAGGGATTTTTGGCGAAGGGATTTTTGGCGAAGGGATTTTTGGCGAAGGGATTTTTGGCGAAGGGATTTTTGGCGAAGGGATTTTTGGCGAAGGGATTTTTGGCGAAGGATTTTTGGCGAAGGAGGATTTTTGGCGGCTCCCCTTAGGCCCCCCCCCCCCTTTGAAAGCAGGGGCTAGGTCTGGAGGGCCAGCCGGGGAGCCGCTCCCCTTAGCCCCCCCCCCCCCCCCCCCTTTGAAAGCAGGGGCTAGGTCTGGAGGGCCAGCCGGGGAGCCGCTCCCCTTAGCCCCCCCCCCCCCCCCCCTTTGAAAGCAGGGGCTAGGTCTGGAGGGCCAGCCGGGGAGCCGCTCCCCTTAGGCCCCCCCCCCCCCTTTGAAAGCAGGGGCTAGGTCTGGAGGGCCAGCCGGGGAGCCGCTCCCCTTAGGCCCCCCCCCCCCCTTTGAAAGCAGGGGCTAGGTCTGGAGGGCCAGCCGGGGAGCCGCTCCCCTTAGGCCCCCCCCCCCCCTTTGAAAGCAGGGGCTAGGTCTGGAGGGCCAGCCGGGGAGCCGCTCCCCTTAGGCCCCCCCCCCTTTGAAAGCAGGGGCTAGGTCTGGAGGGCCAGCCGGGGAGCCGCTCCCCTTAGGCCCCCCCCCCCTTTGAAAGCAGGGGCTAGGTCTGGAGGGCCAGCCGGGGAGCCGCTCCCCTTAGGCCCCCCCCCCCTTTGAAAGCAGGGGCTAGGTCTGGAGGGCCAGCCGGGGAGCCGCTCCCCTTAGGCCCCCCCCCCCCTTTGAAAGCAGGGGCTAGGTCTGGAGGGCCAGCCGGGGAGCCGCTCCCCTTAGGCCCCCCCCCCCCCCCTTTGAAAGCAGGGGCTAGGTCTGGAGGGCCAGCCGGGGAGCCGCTCCCCTTAGGCCCCCCCCCCTTTGAAAGCAGGGGCTAGGTCTGGAGGGCCAGCCGGGGAGCCGCTCCCCTTAGGCCCCCCCCCCCCTTTGAAAGCAGGGGCTAGGTCTGGAGGGCCAGCCGGGGAGCCGCTCCCCTTAGGCCCCCCCCCCCTTTGAAAGCAGGGGCTAGGTCTGGAGGGCCAGCCGGGGAGCCGCTCCCCTTAGGCCCCCCCCCCCCCTTTGAAAGCAGGGGCTAGGTCTGGAGGGCCAGCCGGGGAGCCGCTCCCCTTAGGCCCCCCCCCCCCCTTTGAAAGCAGGGGCTAGGTCTGGAGGGCCAGCCGGGGAGCCGCTCCCCTTAGGCCCCCCCCCCCCTTTGAAAGCAGGGGCTAGGTCTGGAGGGCCAGCCGGGGAGCCGCTCCCCTTAGGCCCCCCCCCCCCCTTTGAAAGCAGGGGCTAGGTCTGGAGGGCCAGCCGGGGAGCCGCTCCCCTTAGGCCCCCCCCCCCCCCTTTGAAAGCAGGGGCTAGGTCTGGAGGGCCAGCCGGGGAGCCGCTCCCCTTAGGCCCCCCCCCCCCCCTTTGAAAGCAGGGGCTAGGTCTGGAGGGCCAGCCGGGGAGCCGCTCCCCTTAGGCCCCCCCCCCCCTTTGAAAGCAGGGGCTAGGTCTGGAGGGCCAGCCGGGGAGCCGCTCCCCTTAGGCCCCCCCCCCCTTTGAAAGCAGGGGCTAGGTCTGGAGGGCCAGCCGGGGAGCCGCTCCCCTTAGGCCCCCCCCCCCCCCTTTGAAAGCAGGGGCTAGGTCTGGAGGGCCAGCCGGGGAGCCGCTCCCCTTAGGCCCCCCCCCCCCCTTTGAAAGCAGGGGCTAGGTCTGGAGGGCCAGCCGGGGAGCCGCTCCCCTTAGGCCCCCCCCCCCCCCCTTTGAAAGCAGGGGCTAGGTCTGGAGGGCCAGCCGGGGAGCCGCTCCCCTTAGGCCCCCCCCCCCCCCTTTGAAAGCAGGGGCTAGGTCTGGAGGGCCAGCCGGGGAGCCGCTCCCCTTAGGCCCCCCCCCCCCTTTGAAAGCAGGGGCTAGGTCTGGAGGGCCAGCCGGGGAGCCGCTCCCCTTAGGCCCCCCCCCCCCCTTTGAAAGCAGGGGCTAGGTCTGGAGGGCCAGCCGGGGAGCCGCTCCCCTTAGGCCCCCCCCCCCCTTTGAAAGCAGGGGCTAGGTCTGGAGGGCCAGCCGGGGAGCCGCTCCCCTTAGGCCCCCCCCCCCCCCTTTGAAAGCAGGGGCTAGGTCTGGAGGGCCAGCCGGGGAGCCGCTCCCCTTAGGCCCCCCCCCCCCCTTTGAAAGCAGGGGCTAGGTCTGGAGGGCCAGCCGGGGAGCCGCTCCCCTTAGGCCCCCCCCCCCCCTTTGAAAGCAGGGGCTAGGTCTGGAGGGCCAGCCGGGGAGCCGCTCCCCTTAGGCCCCCCCCCCTTTGAAAGCAGGGGCTAGGTCTGGAGGGCCAGCCGGGGAGCCGCTCCCCTTAGGCCCCCCCCCCTTTGAAAGCAGGGGCTAGGTCTGGAGGGCCAGCCGGGGAGCCGCTCCCCTTAGGCCCCCCCCCCTTTGAAAGCAGGGGCTAGGTCTGGAGGGCCAGCCGGGGAGCCGCTCCCCTTAGGCCCCCCCCCCCTTTGAAAGCAGGGGCTAGGTCTGGAGGGCCAGCCGGGGAGCCGCTCCCCTTAGGCCCCCCCCCCCCCTTTGAAAGCAGGGGCTAGGTCTGGAGGGCCAGCCGGGGAGCCGCTCCCCTTAGGCCCCCCCCCCTTTGAAAGCAGGGGCTAGGTCTGGAGGGCCAGCCGGGGAGCCGCTCCCCTTAGGCCCCCCCCCCTTTGAAAGCAGGGGCTAGGTCTGGAGGGCCAGCCGGGGAGCCGCTCCCCTTAGGCCCCCCCCCCCCTTTGAAAGCAGGGGCTAGGTCTGGAGGGCCAGCCGGGGAGCCGCTCCCCTTAGGCCCCCCCCCCCTTTGAAAGCAGGGGCTAGGTCTGGCGGGGCCAGCCGGGGAGCCGCTCCCCTTAGGCCCCCCCCCCTTTGAAAGCAGGGGCTAGGTCTGGAGGGCCAGCCGGGGAGCCGCTCCCCTTAGGCCCCCCCCCCCCCTTTGAAAGCAGGGGCTAGGTCTGGAGGGCCAGCCGGGGAGCCGCTCCCCTTAGCCCCCCCCCCCCTTTGAAAGCAGGGGCTAGGTCTGGAGGGCCAGCCGGGGAGCCGCTCCCCTTAGGCCCCCCCCCCTTTGAAAGCAGGGGCTAGGTCTGGAGGACCAGCCGGGGAGCCGCTCCCCTTAGGCCCCCCCCCCTTTGAAAGCAGGGGCTAGGTCTGGAGGGCCAGCCGGGGAGCCGCTCCCCTTAGCCCCCCCCCCCTTTGAAAGCAGGGGCTAGGTCTGGAGGGCCAGCCGGGGAGCCGCTCCCCTTAGGCCCCCCCCCCTTTGAAAGCAGGGGCTAGGTCTGGAGGGCCAGCCGGGGAGCCGCTCCCCTTAGGCCCCCCCCCTTTGAAAGCAGGGGCTAGGTCTGGAGGGCCAGCCGGGGAGCCGCTCCCCTTAGCCCCCCCCCCCTTTGAAAGCAGGGGCTAGGTCTGGAGGGCCAGCCGGGGAGCCGCTCCCCTTAGGCCCCCCCCCCCTTTGAAAGCAGGGGCTAGGTCTGGAGGGCCAGCCGGGGAGCCGCTCCCCTTAGGCCCCCCCCCCCTTTGAAAGCAGGGGCTAGGTCTGGAGGGCCAGCCGGGGAGCCGCTCCCCTTAGGCCCCCCCCCCTTTGAAAGCAGGGGCTAGGTCTGGAGGGCCAGCCGGGGAGCCGCTCCCCTTAGGCCCCCCCCCCCTTTGAAAGCAGGGGCTAGGTCTGGAGGGCCAGCCGGGGAGCCGCTCCCCTTAGGCCCCCCCCCCCTTTGAAAGCAGGGGCTAGGTCTGGAGGGCCAGCCGGGGAGCCGCTCCCCTTAGGCCCCCCCCCCTTTGAAAGCAGGGGCTAGGTCTGGAGGGCCAGCCGGGGAGCCGCTCCCCTTAGGCCCCCCCCCCCCTTTGAAAGCAGGGGCTAGGTCTGGAGGGCCAGCCGGGGAGCCGCTCCCCTTAGGCCCCCCCCCCCCTTTGAAAGCAGGGGCTAGGTCTGGAGGGCCAGCCGGGGAGCCGCTCCCCTTAGGCCCCCCCCCCCCTTTGAAAGCAGGGGCTAGGTCTGGAGGGCCAGCCGGGGAGCCGCTCCCCTTAGGCCCCCCCCCCCTTTGAAAGCAGGGGCTAGGTCTGGAGGGCCAGCCGGGGAGCCGCTCCCCTTAGGCCCCCCCCCCTTTGAAAGCAGGGGCTAGGTCTGGAGGGCCAGCCGGGGAGCCGCTCCCCTTAGGCCCCCCCCCTTTGAAAGCAGGGGCTAGGTCTGGAGGGCCAGCCGGGGAGCCGCTCCCCTTAGGCCCCCCCCCCCTTTGAAAGCAGGGGCTAGGTCTGGAGGGCCAGCCGGGGAGCCGCTCCCCTTAGGCCCCCCCCCCCCCTTTGAAAGCAGGGGCTAGGTCTGGAGGGCCAGCCGGGGAGCCGCTCCCCTTAGGCCCCCCCCCCCTTTGAAAGCAGGGGCTAGGTCTGGAGGGCCAGCCGGGGAGCCGCTCCCCTTAGGCCCCCCCCCCTTTGAAAGCAGGGGCTAGGTCTGGAGGGCCACCCCCCCCCCCCTTTGAAAGCAGGGGCTAGGTCTGGAGGGCCAGCCGGGGAGCCGCTCCCCTTAGGCCCCCCCCCCTTTGAAAGCAGGGGCTAGGTCTGGAGGGCCAGCCGGGGAGCCGCTCCCCTTAGCCCCCCCCCCCTTTGAAAGCAGGGGCTAGGTCTGGAGGGCCAGCCGGGGAGCCGCTCCCCTTAGGCCCCCCCCCTTTGAAAGCAGGGGCTAGGTCTGGAGGGCCAGCCGGGGAGCCGCTCCCCTTAGGCCCCCCCCCCCCTTTGAAAGCAGGGGCTAGGTCTGGAGGGCCAGCCGGGGAGCCGCTCCCCTTAGGCCCCCCCCCCTTTGAAAGCAGGGGCTAGGTCTGGAGGGCCAGCCGGGGAGCCGCTCCCCTTAGGCCCCCCCCCCCTTTGAAAGCAGGGGCTAGGTCTGGAGGGCCAGCCGGGGAGCCGCTCCCCTTAGGCCCCCCCCCCTTTGAAAGCAGGGGCTAGGTCTGGAGGGCCAGCCGGGGAGCCGCTCCCCTTAGGCCCCCCCCCTTTGAAAGCAGGGGCTAGGTCTGGAGGGCCAGCCGGGGAGCCGCTCCCCTTAGCCCCCCCCCCCTTTGAAAGCAGGGGCTAGGTCTGGAGGGCCAGCCGGGGAGCCGCTCCCCTTAGGCCCCCCCCCCCTTTGAAAGCAGGGGCTAGGTCTGGAGGGCCAGCCGGGGAGCCGCTCCCCTTAGGCCCCCCCCCCCTTTGAAAGCAGGGGCTAGGTCTGGAGGGCCAGCCGGGGAGCCGCTCCCCTTAGGCCCCCCCCCCTTTGAAAGCAGGGGCTAGGTCTGGAGGGCCAGCCGGGGAGCCGCTCCCCTTAGGCCCCCCCCCCCCCTTTGAAAGCAGGGGCTAGGTCTGGAGGGCCAGCCGGGGAGCCGCTCCCCTTAGGCCCCCCCCCCCTTTGAAAGCAGGGGCTAGGTCTGGAGGGCCAGCCGGGGAGCCGCTCCCCTTAGCCCCCCCCCCCTTTGAAAGCAGGGGCTAGGTCTGGAGGGCCAGCCGGGGAGCCGCTCCCCTTAGGCCCCCCCCCCCTTTGAAAGCAGGGGCTAGGTCTGGAGGGCCAGCCGGGGAGCCGCTCCCCTTAGGCCCCCCCCCCTTTGAAAGCAGGGGCTAGGTCTGGAGGGCCAGCCGGGGAGCCGCTCCCCTTAGGCCCCCCCCCCCTTTGAAAGCAGGGGCTAGGTCTGGAGGGCCAGCCGGGGAGCCGCTCCCCTTAGGCCCCCCCCCCTTTGAAAGCAGGGGCTAGGTCTGGAGGGCCAGCCGGGGAGCCGCTCCCCTTAGGCCCCCCCCCTTTGAAAGCAGGGGCTAGGTCTGGAGGGCCAGCCGGGGAGCCGTTCCCCTTAGGCCCCCCCCCCCTTTGAAAGCAGGGGCTAGGTCTGGAGGGCCAGCCGGGGAGCCGCTCCCCTTAGGCCCCCCCCCCCCTTTGAAAGCAGGGGCTAGGTCTGGAGGGCCAGCCGGGGAGCCGCTCCCCTTAGGCCCCCCCCCTTTGAAAGCAGGGGCTAGGTCTGGAGGGCCAGCCGGGGAGCCGCTCCCCTTAGCCCCCCCCCTTTGAAAGCAGGGGCTAGGTCTGGAGGGCCAGCCGGGGAGCCGCTCCCCTTAGGCCCCCCCCCTTTGAAAGCAGGGGCTAGGTCTGGAGGGCCAGCCGGGGAGCCGCTCCCCTTAGGCCCCCCCCCCCTTTGAAAGCAGGGGCTAGGTCTGGAGGGCCAGCCGGGGAGCCGCTCCCCTTAGGCCCCCCCCCTTTGAAAGCAGGGGCTAGGTCTGGAGGGCCAGCCGGGGAGCCGCTCCCCTTAGGCCCCCCCCTTTGAAAGCAGGGGCTAGGTCTGGAGGGCCAGCCGGGGAGCCGCTCCCCTTAGGCCCCCCCCCCCTTTGAAAGCAGGGGCTAGGTCTGGAGGGCCAGCCGGGGAGCCGCTCCCCTTAGGCCCCCCCCCCTTTGAAAGCAGGGGCTAGGTCTGGAGGGCCAGCCGGGGAGCCGCTCCCCTTAGGCCCTCCCCCTTTGAAAGCAGGGGCTAGGTCTGGAGGGCCAGCCGGGGAGCCGCTCCCCTTAGGCCCTCCCCCTTTGAAAGCAGGGGCTAGGTCTGGAGGGCATTTGATCTTTGACCTATAACTTTGCAGGAGGAAATCTCCTAGGATAAAATAAACTATAGTTTGTCAGACAAATATTGTAAACTCGATGAAAAGCCGTTGTTAACAAAACTAGCATTGGTATGGTAGAATGAAAGTGTGCGAGCTATAGAAAATGTGCCAGTTGTCAGCCCACGTAAAATAATATTTTTTTTATATTGCATGTCTTAACTTTCACAAAAGCAAAAACAATCTAAAGAGATCGAATATTCAAAGATGTTCTGTATTCTGAAGGATCAGACAGTTGTTCTGCTGAATAAAACTTCTCAAGCTAAAATTCGTCACCCGAATCAAAACCACGTTAGTATAGTGCAAGGGGCCCAACAAAAGTGACCTCGTGATAATGTAAGGCACCGAAATACTCTGTGTTTTAACTTTCAACATCTATCAGTTTTATAATTGAAGCATTGGAGGATTCCTGATATGTACCGAAACTGAGTCTCTTCTTTACGTTACACAGCATGTGCTTTACCGGGCTAAATAACATATATTAAAAATATCTTTCTAGATGATTTCAGCGTTTGATTAATTTACTACAAGTTTTATTTAATTTTTGCGTCTGTAGTGAAGTAGTTTGATACATATACTTTCGACGCCATGTGTATTCAGCCCCAAAATACGGTGATTTACCGTATAAAAGGCGCAGACTTCGGCTATCTTCGCTCGCTACCAGTCGACTTTGACACGCCTAGGACAGTCTGCGCTTTTTATACGGTAAATCACCGTAGTTTTGAAATCTTGATTCAGCGCTGAACCAGACTCTCCTCCAGTTTTGCAGATTCCAGTCCCTTAACCTGTTGCACCATCGGACCCTTGCAAGTCGATGCTGGTGTCTCACTACTACACCAAAGTAAGGACGTCTGGCGCGTAAGCCGTTTTGACGGAGACATTTACATTATAACATGATCCTGTTCTCATGTGTCAATCACGCACATTTTTGGAAAAATTCATGTTTGAAAAAAAAATTGGTTGTTGCGTTTCCTTTTTGGGAGAGTATATATACAACATAAGTTGTCATGCACAATATCAGCTTAAATGTCGCTCCCCGTATAAAATCAAATACAATCTTTTCAAACAGTTTGATCTTAATGCCAAAAAATGTCCAAATTATATCACTTTGAATTAGCTAAAATGCATTCAGTGAACGTCACAGATTCTGTACAGAAATTGACAAGTGGGTTATTGGTGAGACGGTACATTTGTTTCCTGGAAGGCCACAGAAAGTCCACAGAAAAACAAATACTCGAATTAAAGAATGGTTGCCAGTTACCCAAAGTTAAAAATCATTCTTAATGCTACTGGGAAAAATCGAATGACCACGCCAGAACCCCCTAAAGGTTTTGTGTACAAAATTGTGGAAACCTATACATATGAGAAACATCCAGGCCCCTCAACATACGATTGAAAGAACACCAAACATCTGTGCTAAATTAGATGGCAAATCAGCCATCTGAGACCATATCCAGGAAAACCCCCAACACACTATTCAATGGGACAAAACACAAATCTTAGAAACTAACCAAAGCTGCTGGAAGACAAGAAATTT
The DNA here is from genome assembly GCA_963971465.1 of Lepidochitona cinerea. Taxonomy (NCBI): domain Eukaryota; kingdom Metazoa; phylum Mollusca; class Polyplacophora; order Chitonida; family Tonicellidae; genus Lepidochitona; species Lepidochitona cinerea. The sequence goes on along the minus strand of OZ020563.1, from coordinate 18,005,996 downwards.
ACTTGAAGCCATTCACATAAAGAGGATTAAGCCAATACTGAGCAGAGACCAAGGACTATTTATCCCTAACATTTATGATTTATTAATCTTAAGAGAACCCCACAGAATTTAAACCCTTTAATCCCCATTTAAATGTTTTATTGTTTTGAGAGTTTGTTGTTATATCCTTTGTTATGGTTTAGTATAAATAATCATCTTGCATATTTGTTACTCATCGCTTGATAACGGTGTTAGGAGCTACATCGAAACGTCGTGTTCCAAATAAACCAAGAAGTTGTAAATCCATACACAAGAATGTTCTTTCCTTCGTTATTATGCTCAACTTCTAAAGGCCACTTAAACAAGTGGTGTAAAAAGTTCGGTTAACGACATCTGTCAAACTCAATTCGTATTTTGGAAAATTCAATATGAAAAAATTGATGGGTTTGCAGCCACACATTATAGATTATCCCACCTCACACTGAATACTTCTTGTTCATTGGTTCAAACCTGTCACATGGAGACCTTGTATATTCCATATTACGTCGCCGTGCTGATCCATACAGGGCGACTACCATATATGGCTAGTGACGTCATATCTAGACACTTGTCTGGTCGTGCCATACATATGAGAAAATAGCTTTTGGAGTTCATTTTCTGCCTTTTATGAAAGTCAAGTTTGAGAAAGAAGGGTAGAATATCGTACAAGTTAGGTCTTCATTGGGATAAATTCGTTTCAGGGTTTGTTCGAGGGGGGAATACGGAAATACGCCTCGTCCAATATTCGTTTACTGACCCCATATATTTCCGTATCCCCCCTCGAACAAACCCTGTAAGTAATACGCCATGGTCGAAGCTGTTACATGATTTAATCCCTACTCTGTGGCTTTGTGCCGACGTTTAATAATTTTTCACTCCGAGAGTACGGTACTTCTGGCAAGTAAGTCAAATAGACTTAGGTTGCTGTTTCATGAAATCAATCTGAAAATGGTTCGGTACCCTGCTCAACTATATTCACGATTGTGCTTTTAAGATTTACCCATAATGTTTTTTCGAGGGGAATTTAGTAATTTTAAACTAGAAAGGGTTACGCCTTGAATGATTTCACAATTTAAAAATTATTTTTAATATTCAACCTATAATTGACGCGAGTGGGGATGTCAGACTGTTGTGTATACCGGGCATTTCGCCTTTCAAACTAACTCATAAACGCAGGATGATGCTAATAAGTGATGGCAAGAATTGAAAGGGAACTTGCATGTACAAGGTACAAACATGTCTTTAAAAAGTTATCAGGTCTGTTAGTAGACTAAAAACTGGTAACGCATAAAACACTTGTTTGAAGCTAGCACCCTTATCATTTTTTAGATATAGATTCGTCCATGGCGCCATCAGGGAAAAGCAGTTTTTAGTTTGAAACGTTATAAAACGTTAGCTGCAAACGTTTTTTCGACCTAAATATAAATGTTATAAAAACGTTTTTTTTAACAATAAATAATTTCTGACGTTTTAAAAATGTTTAATCGATGAGCAAAGGTAACGTTTATATAATGTTAGATGCAAACGTTTTTTCAACGTTAAAAAAAAAACCTTTACATTCTATCTGGGTCGCGCCATCAGGGAAAATCAGTTTTAACGTGGGGGTTGCCAATTTTTAGTTTGAAGTAGAAAACAAAGCAAACTACTAAAATTCAGTTTTACTTTACATTAAAGGTAATGTGTTAGAATAGAAATAATGGATTGATTCTGTGAGTATACGCTGCGATAACTGCAAAAAAAAGGAAGTGTCCATTATTTTTGGACGAGGACCGTTTTCACAGCGTATACACAGAGAATCAATCCAGTATTTCTTAAAGTGGCATGAGCTGCCAAAATTCACACTTTTTTCATAATTCCTGATCGTCACGACAGTAAGAGGCTTTGAAGGCCATCGAAAAACTAAATGATTGCCGTTGGAATGAGGAAAATCCATACAGTATGTGGCCTGTACGAACCGAAAACGTGTTCGAAAAGTAATCAAAATTTAAATAACCGGGACGATCATTCATTCATTCTAAGCCAAAGTTAGTTCAAAACTTTACTTTATCGTACATTTTCGAGACTAGAAGCACTAAATAGCTTCTGAATTATACGCCTTGAGAAAAATAGATAATAATTTCCACATTCTGTTTTTACGTCAAAATATCAACATTTTGGCAGCTCATGCCGCTTTAATGAATTAAGCTAGGCACAAGAAACGTACATAAACATATGTCCCAGAGGAATTTCTTCCAGCAAACATAGGCTAATTCGAAAAATCTCTAGTAATAACATAATATGAATGATATTTAATCATATTTCATAGTTCATCTATATCAGGGTTATATGCAGTGATTTACATGTACGTATGTCGCTAAACTAAAGTGTAATATATCACTTATAGTCTGACAGTAAAAGAAGACTTATACTTGATTAATTGCTGGTTTGATTTTTAAACCAATTTTTAAACTCAGTCAGAAAACAATGTCCATGCCGAACTCTGTAGGGTTAACAGTGACGCACGGATACAATCTCGATATCGAACCCTATACGCTTTCCCAAGGTCGTATGGGCACAATATCAATGTCCAACTCTCTAAACCCTCGAACAAACCCAATCTCGATGTCGAACTTTCTACGCTTTCCCAATATGGTAGGGCCACAATCCCGATGTCGAACTTTCTAAGCTTTCCCAATATGGTAGGGCCACAATCCCGATGTCGAACTTTCTACGCTTTCCCAATATGGTAGGGACAGAATCCCGATGTCGAACTTTCTACGCTTTCCCAATATGGTAGGGCCACAATCCCGATGTCGAACTTTCTACAATCTCGACGTCTAGCTCACGGCTTTCCAAATGTCATACATCCCAATAGGTATTGTGAAGATGGGATGATTCTCTCATAAAGCATAAGATCATTCCAAAGCTCGCTGACATTACATGATATCGTACAACAGATCAGGAACATTGGTATAAAGTACACTAGTGTCCAAAAGAAACGATACCACATAACTGCAACGAAAAAAAAAAACAATGCAGAAGTTTGGCGTTATTCTTGTGAGAAATCAAAATTCATTTTAATCAGATCAGTCTGAAGATGAGTAATCTTCTCTCATCAGAGAACAGAACCTGTGCCTAGTCCCGTCGTTGCCAACGTCGAACTCGGCTGGCCCATATCAATCTGTCGTTCCGGTGCCAAAGCGCCAGGAGCGGTCCGCGGAAGGGATGACGTGACCGGATACCATATTGGCGCAGTCTCCTGTTGACGGCCTGTCTACTGGTCCTGTGTCGCAGTGCTGTAGCCGCTGTGAACGTCGCTGTTACGGTGAGGTTTCTCAGGTGTAATACCAGGGCGTGGTTACTCGTGGTCTTTCACTCCTGGGCCTGTCTGGTGATAGTGATGCCTGCACAGCCCAACCTTCTGGCTACATCGACGTGTAACGCTCCTTGTTGGACCATTCCAACTCTCTCTCTGTCGATGGCTGTCAAACGTGGCATATCTTGTGATCGTGTCGTTGCTGTTATATCAACGTGTATGCTCAGCCCGGTTAAACAGCTTTTCTGCACGTGCAGAACATGCTAAAGAGGGCAATGTCACTTACACGAAATTTACATATTCTCCCGGAAGTGATCAAGTGTTCCCGGTAGTTTTGGTTGGTGCGCTGTGTTTGGGATCTGCAATACGAATTGGCAGGTTTTCATATTACAAGATCAATTCGTAACAGAAATATTTTGAAAACAAGTTAGTATCGTTTCTTTTGGACACCAGTGTATAGACAGAACTCAGATATTGTTTCATGGGTCACATTTCATTCACTTCTGTCCTTGTCCACTTGTTGAACACAAGGTTTTATTAAGTCTTTGAAGAGGCTAACGTTCAACCGCTGTCTCTCTGGAATTATAAAGCAGTCTTTCAGACTGTTTCACGTCCAACGCCTCTGAGAAGCTGGTCGATGTCCCTCACAATTTATTCCTTTATCTATTAGGATTTTGGAGTATCATCTTAGTGAGTGTGTTCCCGTTTAATTGTGGCAGAGGATTCTGTTCTATGATTTGCATTAAATAAGTTAACCACAACCAAAGCTCCAATTATCTAATTAAGTTATATGTTTTGTAACTCTATTCTATATATGGAGTATTTAGATGTCTACGGATAACTTTTGGCTTACTATGTTCGGTTTGAGAAATAAATTATGTTTAAATCAAGAAGCATTGCATTCATAACGCTTTCTTTCTTCCGATTCTGGACTGTGGTTAATTAAGACGCTTTTGTCTGGGAGAAGTTGCGTTCAATTTACTAAAAAGGTCAAGCCAGCATTTGTACGAGTTATGTCAAAGGTTTAAACTGGTCTTTCGATTTCAATAGATCTCATCAGTACCTGAAAATAACTGCTGGTTCTTCATTAAAGTATGAATAATTCTTTATCAAGACCGCATTTTTCGTGATCAAGGTCATCGTAGGAGTCAGAAGGTAAACATTACACTGTATCCGTTATATCCATTGATGGATATTGGACACTGTTCTTTATTTGCCAGAGTTGACCTTAATTTCCGGTTAAACAGGAAGTTATACAGTTATTAACCCTCTGGTTTTGTCTGTTGATTTATTTCTGTGGTGACAAACAATCGCTTTGATGGTACCATGTGTAGAGCAAGGATCTATCAAGGGTTGTCCCTATTTACCTTGATAAACCAAATACAAATGTGCTTCTGCAAAGCAGTATGTAACCCAACAACATTTTAGAGGGCAGATGTAGCCCGGATTATCGGTCTTACGGCGACATATGGCTGCTAATGTGAAAAATCGGCAGAGCCCAGATTTCACGGCTGAGGGCAGATGTATTTCAACCACATCACGTGATATTTGAGTATTGTCGGTGAAGAGACATACACGATAACGCACTGACGCACTCCGACGCAGTAGAGATTATCTATTATGTCACTACTGAGGGTATCATCATTGTCGACACCGCCATCATCAATACTCTGTAGCATTCACCTGTATGTATTGTATAAACCTGATAATCTGGATATTGATTGGCCGGCTAATGTGTTTGATAGTTCTATCACATGTAAAATAAACAATTATGTTATCATAATATAAGTCACCTGAAATGCATTATAAATAACACACATTGGTTTCTGATAGGCTCAATATCCTAATGTTTATTGTGACAAAAACTACTTTTTAAGCAGCCAACGAATCATATTTTGCTAACTGTTTTAGGGTGAGTTGTGCTCGAATCGTTTGGGGTTCCTACGCAGTCATACCTTTCTTGGTTAAAGCCAATTTCGAAACTACTTTCCGGTTCCGATTGACGGACAACTTCGATTTAGCGTGATCATTTGAAATCTCCCTGTTTGATATCCAGCGACCCGGGGCTTCATCAGAGAGAATCAAGCGAATGAATCGATAGGACTGTAGGTTAGACCAGGAGTCAAACGCTTTGTAAGTTTCCGGTGTTAGCGGAAATTAAGGTCAACTCGGGTAAACAAAGAGCAGTGTCAAGAATCAAACCATATAAACTGCAATCTTCGTCTCTCAATGTACGTTTCTCCTTATCACCTGGCCATTTTGAAACCTGGATCAGAAGATCTGCTTGTATGACAAACAATTTCCCAGAAAAATACAGATTTCAAAGTTTTAAAAGTTGCCTGTCGGAAAATAACAGAATTTTTCATGTTCTGAAACAAATTCTAGTTCACAAAAAGCCAACACCAATAGTACATTTGAATAAATGATTGCGAAACAATGTAAGAATTAGTTGTGAATATAAACTGAAAATACTGACATTTTTGTCACAAAATTCAATACGGAGCTTTGAAATAAGATTTAGAGGGTTATTTTCTGTAATTGTAGTTTTACACTGTGACATGAAAACAAACACCCGTGAACCGTCTGAAGTTATTTGGTGAAAACATGCATTTCAGTAGTGAAGAAATACAAAAATCAGGAGACATATCGTATATTTCTTGACTAGCCTCTAAATACAAATGTACACTATATGGAATGAGGTTCAATTGTCAGTGAACAAACAAATGAGAAATTGTGCCTTCGTTACAGAAATCAAAGATTGGTCTCTCAGAATTGACCAGAAGTCTGATGCTCTGATTGATTGATTATTCTCTAAAAAACATCAATTGATGTTTTACCTGAACCCAAACACTCCTCTAGGAATGACATTTTGTGATATTATAGAGGATGTTTCAATTTGATAGATTTGAAATTGTTATTTTATTGTCCTTTTTAAAATAGGATAGCTGCGTGTATCTTGTTTCAGTTCACCTGGGAACCTCCCGACCTTCTGCGAGTACCTGGCAACTCTTTCACATACGGCGAGTGAAAACTTCAATCAGAAATTTACCTGAGATAAATTAGCTCAAGCTCGTCAAGAATATCAGGTGTAGCAAAAAAAATCTTCATTTATGGTGCATCACAAATATTTCAGATTTGAAAAAGATTTCTTTTTCTTTTAAACGTCTTTTAATATCTTAATAATGCAGTTTCTGAAATCATGTGTGTCTGTCTTATTCCTGGTTGTGGGGGACACATTGTCATATCCCAACAGATCATCATCGTGTGGTCAGGGTTGAATGTTCCTGTAATTGAAACAGCTCACATCGGACCAAGGCTATTTCTGATCTCTTCTGTACAACCACAAGGCAATTTGGGAACATACTCAGTATGAAGATTGTCAAACTGGAGATACATATAAATGGAATTGAACTATAGAGTGGTATCGATCAGCCGAGGAGGGAAACGGCGCGACAGATTGCTATAGATCGTCGTTTCCAGAGGGAAAGCCGGCAAACAGTATCATCTCCAACAAAGATGCATCGTAGAAACTCTTTCTCCAACCAGTGACGGACAGGTGAACATGGGAAGAAGCTAACAGTAACTTATTGTGAAACAATGTCTGGTAACTCCTTATTTAAAGCTTGCATCGACCAGTAGTCTGGCACGGTGGTTATATCGAGTCGACTTCTCACCAACCATGCATATCACCGTCACGTAATAGAATACCTCCTCGTAACAGAAGCAAGTTGAGCATCGCCCTCGTAGTTTTATGACAGGTGGAAGGGTCTTATTGATTTCAGTCGACTTATACTCCACAATACCTGTCTAGAAGCCGGCCATTGGAAGCTAAAGCCTAAAACACGTAACCGCGTATATGTGGAAACCCAATATTCAGAGAACCCGCGAAAGATGTAAACGGTAGTGTGGAATCCAAAGCTTCAGACAATCAACGAAACAGATTGTATTCTTGTGTCGATAAGTAATTAAGAGAGATAAAAGTGGCCATGTTGTGTGTCCAATTACAGTTGTTGACGATCTGTTTTTTCTTGTTAATTCTTTGCTAAAGTAGTGTACACGGTTCGTTGACATTCTTCAACCAGTAGTATGGACCATTAGAGTCATGCTTCTTGTCATGGGTTGTTCGTGAAACTAAAAGATATCAAATCAATCAGGTAAGTTTACTTGTATGTAGGTTTGACTATGTAAGATGTTGCTTTAAAATAGAGATCAAGACAAATACGATAATGATTAGCAGTAACTAACTTCTAGGAACAATTCGTACGGTCAAGTACATGGAGTACATTTCTGATCCGATTATTTGTATCTTGAATTATACAAAGAACGTATCCAGATTTCAACCAGTACATATACAGCAAGAGTTTGACAATGTCGTAACTTAATGGTTGATACAAAATGATAATCATTCCGACACACAAAAGGTAATAATTGACATCTCGAACTTTGGTTGGTTGTTTTAGCTTATTGACTGGCCCATAAAACAAACTGATGGAATCGTTTGTTTAAACAAAGAGAATAACACGTAAAACTGTCAACGAAAGATACAAAATATATAAGAGTTTAAGAATTATACTCAATGGTTGTACCATCAATACCTTTTAGAAATATTGTAGACAATCATTTTTTTCTGAAAACATAGGTCACATAATTTTGGGACAAATATAGCATTGCGGCATACGAAGGCAATCGCTACAAATTGATAAATATGTTTCTGCTGTTTATAAGCCTGATACTTATATGTGATATTACAAGCAGATCGCACTTTGTGTATATCATAACACTGCGAAATGTCTATAGTCCGATGAGCCTTATATCTATTGAGAGACAGTGTGGTCGTTATCTGGTCACTGATCGATTAATAGAACCGTGGGGAAATTTAGTAAGCACCATAAAGAACTGCATTGGCATACGTCCTTTAATAAGCCAGGATAGTTCCATCTGCTGTTTGATATTTGCTGTTTATATTTTCAGACAAGAGAGATCTATAATTAATAAACGAACAGAGTGACGATGTATCTGACTATATACCTGATAGTTCTTCTCTACTCTGTGACTTGTCAGTGTCAAATACACGCCCCATGTTATACCTGTGTCTTCTACAAACTCCATCATCCACAAAGAACACAATCACGTGTATCGGTAAGTCATTCATTTACATAGAACACAGTCACGTGTATCGGTAAGTCATTCATTTACATAGAGCACAGACAAGTGCATCGGTAAATCAGTCAGGTGTATACGTTCCTACCTGCGATCTTATTAGATATAAATACTGCCAAGCAGTTAACCGATTATTACGGACATTTGGCAATTCCAGATCCCCACTCATCCCATTAAACATATAGGTTAATTGATCGATTGATGTTTTGCGCCGCACTCAAGATTATTTCACTTATATGGCGGCGTTGCCAGGTTTAGTGGGAGAGGAAACCGGGCTCATTTCCCGGCAGAAACTTCCGACCTTCGGCGAGTACCTGGCAACTCTTCCACATACGGGGACCGAGTGAAATATTTTTTCTCGATTTTTATTTGGTCTGCGCGTGATTCGAGCCCGCGCCTCATCGATAGAAGGTCTATGTGGGGCTGAGGGACGATCACTCTAACCCACTGGACCATCTAGGATCTTGTAGACAACGAATATAGTGCACAGCGAGGCCACCTACATCAATAAAATTATTCACTTTCAGCCAATACTAAAGCGGTATTGATTCGGTAAACGAGTTTTAGCTACAGATGTTTCGTTCAGCAGAACAAGTGTCTGTTTCTTCGAGACATTCAAGGCATCAAAAGACAGAATAACCGATGTCACTGATTATATCTTAGAAAACATGGACTCTGGTCTCCTAACTGGAGCAGTGTTCCTTGACCTGAAGAAAGCATTCGACACGGTAGATCATTCTATACTGCTCGAGAAACTAAAAGGTCTTGGAGTCCTAGGCCTGGAACTAGAGTGGTTTAATTCATACCTAACAGACAGGAAACAGGCTACTGTTGTTAACAATAAAATGTCTTCCTTTAAAAATGTTAAATATGGAGTCTCACAGGGCTCAATCTTAGGCCCACTTTTGTTTATTCTCTTCATAAATGACTTACCAGATGCCGTTAAATTGGGAAAAGTTGTATTATATGCCGATGACACAGCCTTGTTTTATGCTTCTCGAAGCTATTCGGAAATTAATAACGTTCTAAATGCAATACTGAGTGATACATGTTCCTGGTTGTCAAACAACAAACTAACACTAAATTTGTCTAAAACTAAATCCATGCTGTTTGGAACTAGACAGAGGTTAAAACACTGTGACATCTTGCATTTAATGGCCAACGAAACCCTAGTTGAGCACGTTCATTCCTTTAAATACCTGGGACTATGGTTTGATAGTTGTCTCAAGTGGACGGATCATGTGGATAAGTTATGTGCCAAATTATCCCAAAGAGTGGGGGTACTGTCTCGTCTGAAACCTTTACTGAAGAAAAGTACACTGATTACAATTTATAATGCCACTATTCTACCTCTCTTTGATTATTGTGACATTGTCTGGGGCAACTGTAGCAATCAACTTCACAGTAAACTTCAAGTTCTCCAAAATAGAATAGCACGGTTAATTTTATCTGAAGGTAGATTTTCCCATGGGCCGGCATTGTTAGAAAGGTTAAAGTGGCTGAGTGTCACAGACAGGCAGAAAATGCATTTGTGTAAGTTTGTTCATAAATGTATAAGCGGAGAATGCCCGTCTTATCTCCAAAAAAAATTCAAACAGTCGAAAGACTGTCATAAACATTGCACCCGGGCGGCTAACTCGGGTCAACTTTCGGTTCCACTTTCTAGATTAGAGGAAGGGAAACGATCTTCATTGTACCGTGGAGCTCTAGAATACAACGCTCTGCCAATTCTACTCCGCCAAGCTCCATTTATCATACAAAAAAATATATTTGTAGCGAACTCTCATAATATAAAAGACATAATTTTAATTTTAACTATGTACATATTTATCTCTTTTTCTTCGTCTACAACTTGTAATTATAAAATAAATTGTAGGAAATTATTTCGCTGATTTTTTTATAGCTTTGTGCAAATGCATAGTTTTTGATACTTTTACCTATTTTACGACTTTATTTATATATATTCAAATATCATGCCTATTCTAATGATATTTTACTTGTGCTATGTGTTAAATAGTTCTACAGATGTATTAACGTCTATTTTAATTATAGATTTATAAATTATTACCATAAAAAGTTTTAGTATATAAATATAGGGTATTTAACTTTAAAAAAAACTTTAACTTTATACTGTGATTCATTATTTGTGATTTTAATTGTAATGTCTATTCTTGTGTATATTGTAAATATGTCTGTGTCAATTTTGTGTATACAGGGCCCTGTGGGAGATCAGTGCTACGGCACTGAACAGGCATCCTGTTAAAATATGGTTTAATAAATAATAAATAAAATAAATAAATATCCCATCACCTTAGATTAATTTTGCCTTTGCGAAAGTTAAGACTCGCAAAATAAAAAAAAATAATAACCTACGTGGACTAACAAAAGGCACATTTTCTGTAGATCGCACACTTTCATTCTGTCATACCAATGTCAGTTTTGTTAACGATGTCTTTCCATCGTGTTTACAATATTTGTTTGACTAATTATGATTCTCAAATACAATATTGTTTACCCTGAGACATTTTCTCCTTCAAAATCAAAGATCTCACACAATACCAGGCGTTGTCATAGTTACATGTCAACGGTCAACTACTCATCGCAACTGTCAGGAATACACCTGGCGAATTTAGATTAAAATATAAACAATATATGTATTAAAAACCGTAATTTTTTTAGGAAAAAAACATTCTCCATTTTAATTACATGTCATTAATGGAGACTATGTGGCGTTGGTTACTATCGAACATTTAACCAAGAACAATTTCAACTAGTTGATATTGCTCATATAGCGGGTTTAGCTATTGATTTGGTCACTGCTTTAACGCATAGGTCTATTTTTTAAAGTAGGACTGGACCGTAAACTAAAAAAAAATCATCAATTTATGTTCGACGAGGATGTTAAATATTTGCTCTACCGAAAAGTCAATATAAGAGAACGATGCTTTGTTATCGGAAAGTTTTAAAAAAGTTATCTATAGAACTCAGACTTTCGGAGTTGAAAAATGCTGAAATATTAGCCATTTAAAAATCAATGTGAACAGTGTGGAAAGATATTTGCACTGACATAAGACAATATATGGGATAGATAAAGCTGTAGATTGTTATATAAGAACAAATACCAGTTATGAGAGATTCTCTCTATAGATTTATATAAAGCTGCACCCAACTCAGCCATCAACGTAAGCCAATTGGACCCCTTGCCTGAAGTGAAATATCCTCTCTTCTTGACAGTAATTAAACAGCATCAGCATATAGCCACAGGGTAGGGATTCAGAGTCTCTCCACGAGTCTCTCCACGAAACAAAGATTTAACTGTGAAATAGATAGAACTACGTACAGTATGAAACAGAATGTTGCCCTGCCAGCTTGCTTAGTTAAACTCGACTATACTCTAACCACTCAGAATTAAAATGTTTTTTTTGTGCTTTATTTCATGTTTGAGCAGTTGTTGTCACATTGTGGTCTCATAAACAGCTTATAAAAGTATAGTCAAAAGGAATGCGTCCCATTTCAGTTCGGTTTATTGTCATTACAGATCAAATACAAACAATTCGGCAAAACCAAAAACTTCTCAGTACATACGACTTTGTAATAGTATTTAAATTAATAAAATAAATTTTAGATTGAAGGTTGGAAACAGAACACATTTGGTGAAAATTAAGTTAATATTTAACATGTCTTTTCTGGCAGGCCGATGGTGCGTGTATCTTCCCATGTTACTGTGACGTTCATATCCTGAAATGTCAACCTGGGGTCAAGGTCATTCAAGATGGCTGTGGATGCTGTAATATTTGTTCTCGTCAGTTGGGAGAACCGTGTAACCGTCGATTTCGATGTGACCCTGAACAAAATCTGTTCTGTAATATTACTTCCATCTCTAGCCCAGGAAAAGCTGTTAATGGAACATGTGCACGTGAGCGAATCCGTTATATGTACATTAAACATAGCTGCTTCATTTATGACGATTTAATATAGAAGTAGCCTATATCAAAATATGAGTTTTGTAAGCTTTAGTAATGCTATAGTTTTTAAACTGATTTTGAAATACTTTTGTAATTCTTTAGTAAAGTTGACTGCCGTATTTTGACAGACCATACCATCTATTGACTGACTTGTTATGCCATATTTTCTGCAGACCGCCCTCCGAAATCGTGTTATGTTGAGAATAAAGTTTACGAAGATGGTGAAGAATTCCAACCAAACTGTTCCCGACTTTGTACATGCCGAGATGGTGAATACGGATGTGTCAGTCTGTGTCCTCACGAGGAACAGCCTCCCGAGGGTAGCTGTTCTAACCCCCGGTTAACTTCAGTCCCTGGTCAGTGTTGTAAGGAGTGGACTTGTGATGCAATAAAGCCAAGTTATACTGAACATTCTCCGATAAAGTTTGAATCTACGGTACAATCTAACTCAGGTAAATTCTATCTTTATGAAGCCAATTCGATTAAAAACACCATCGAGGTTACTGTAGGCTTACCTGTTCAACAGTATACATTTGGGATATGTATTCAAAATTGTATATGTTCTCTCCAATTGAAAGCCTGACGCCAAATAGTTCAGACCATTGTGTTTCGCTTGGACCCAGCTAAACCTTATATTCTTGGAACTGCAATTGTTTTCCTCCTCCAGCAAAAGTCTTGTCTCAATTTTCACTTTTCATTTAAGCACAGACATTGAGTTATTTACACTTTATTACTTTCAGAGGTTTTGTCGATAGCGGATACAACTAATGTTTCAATAGAAAGATGTCGAGATAAAACCACTGCCTGGAGTCCTTGTTCCTTCAGCTGTGGATCTGGAACCTCAGAGCGCATGACTACTGACTTATCGACCTGTCAAACTGTCAAACAAACACAAATATGTTACCTCAGACCATGTGATTTACACCTAGTCTCAGTAAGTGTTTGAATTTATTTGATAAAGGTGTTACCTAAATACTCGGAACTGTCATGGGCTGGTGAAAGTTGATTTTTCCCCCATACATTCGATGTGTTTGAAGTATCTTAGAAATAAACATTATTGGTAAAACCCGTACAACCCGAGGTGGCATGAAAATAACCAGCGATTTTTTAGTTATTTATCTTTTTTTTGTGGGGGGGGGGGGGGGGGGGGGAGGAGGGTGGTCTTTTTAAAGCTAGCTAAATGCAAATATGTATGGAAGCCGAATACGGACATTTGAGTTCGCCAGACTCGCCAAAGCAAATGATTTGGGACTTTCTCTACCCCGCGAAATTCGCCAAACACGCCAACCACGCTAATCAACTTTATAAAAAAAGTATTTTTTTTAAACATTTCATTCGCGCCCTTCGCTACCTTTGCGAGGCTGGCGGGGGCGAGAAGGTCGCGATTTTATATCATTCGCGATTTCCTAGACCTTGGCGGGGTCGCCAAACACGCCAAGGTCGCGAAACACGCTAAAAAAAAGATAGTATTCTTTTTGCAATCCCGAATCGCGACCTTCTCGATCTTCACGTGCTTGGCGGGGTCGCGAAGGGCGCGAGGGTCACGAAGGGCACTAACCACGCGAGGGACGCCAACCACGCGAAGGTCGCCAACCACGCGAAGGTCGCCAAACACGCGAAGTTCGCCAAACACGCGAAGGTCGCCAAACACGCGAAGGTCGCCAAACACGCGAAGTTCGCCAAACTAGCGAAGGTCGCCAAACTAGCGAATTGTTGTGTGGACTACGTGGGTTAGTATATAATTTATGAGGGTCGGGCCTTTACGTTTCACCCGCCAAGGTCGAGAAAGTCGAGAATGATATAAAATTGCGACCTTCTCGCCCTCGCCAGCCTCGCCAAGGAAGCGAAGGACGCAAATGACGGGGGGGGGGGGGGGGTAGAGAAAGTTGCGAATCAATTGCTTTGGCGAGTCTGGCGGGGTCGTGAAGCTCGAGAATAAAATGTCCGTATTCGGCTTCCATAAATATGCAAGATTGGTTTCAACAGAAAGTTCTTCTTTTATAACGTCGGATAAAAATGAAGAAGGTCAAGAAGCTGTTATTTTAAATGATGCTTCCCCATATTTTGCAGCACATGCAACTTTTGATAATTAAATTTCCTTTCTTCAACGTTTAGCCAAAGTTATTTTAAAGTTTCTTTTATCTGTCTGTTTTAACGACTATAAAATTTAAAAAAAAGAAAATTCTTAAAATAAAAATACGTCTAATAAAGATAAAGTTTATTTAACCAAAAACAAAGTTAATTTCTCATTTTTGACTGTCTATCAAGTCGGATTTTGACGATTGTTATTTTTTCTTTACCAGGACACAAACTCCGGTAAATGTTCTCCCACTGTAAAAAGTCATCAGAAAATGAAGATAGCATTTGACGGTTGTCATAGCAGCAAAGCTTTACATTTCCGGTTTTGTGGATATTGTGGTAAAACATCAGTTTGTCTTCCACAAAAAATAAAAACTGTTATGATGGACTTTGATTGCAGAGACAACAAAAAACGAACACTGAACGCTATGAGGATACGATCATGTCATTGTATAAATACGGAGAGGAGCACAGCTGTTTAACATAACGTTCTATTTCGCTCAAATTTTATAAATTGTCATTAACTTGAAAATATGATGGATTCCTATTGTCACGTTTTACATACTGGCTATAGTGGTATACGAGAGTCTCATGCTTTCGAGTTCCGGATTTGCAGAATGCACGAGTAGAAGGCGTTTCCAAATTAGTCCTTGAATCAGCAGCAATGATAGTCAACATCTGAACAAAAAGTGACGTATGTAGTTCTGTGGCATTCTATTTCAGAATGGACACCTCGCCGATATTTTAGAAATATTTTGTTTAAATACACCAGATTTTGCAAATTTCTTTTCGATATGACTCTCAAAGTTCAGTTATTTTTACGTTTTATTTAAGCAGGATTTTGTTCAGATTTCAATTTAGGGCAGGTTGTTATCTATTAACAGAGCTTTGTTATTGGAATATTATTAGATTTAGTTTTTCGAAATAGTATTAATTAAACCTACTTTCTCTGTGATCATTCGTCTAAATTATGATTTCATTGAGAACAATTTTAATTAAAAAAATACTTCCGCGGTGGTCAAGCATTTATTCTGAAGCAATTATTTTCCATTTCGTCAAAATGTAGACAGAAAGAAACCCGAGCATCTTCCTTCGTTAACATTATTTGATATGGTAGATCATACTGGCTGGTTGGTTGTTTTAGCTTATTGGCGCGTCCTTTCGTATGAATGATGTACGCCATACTAGTAGATCATACTGTACTGTACGTTAATGCATAAGATTTTATTGTAATGGTAAATAAAACTGGATTTCATAATTTTATTACTATACCTTTGACAGGGCTGGTGTCAACTCATTCACTATGTCAAATCTTTCAATGGCATTTAGAAGTTGAACGGCTACAATAAGGTGAAGAATTACTAATACGGATACCAACTTCTTGGTTTATTGGGTGACGACTTTTCGATGTAGTTCTTACTTCGTTATCAAAGCCAATGACGAAACGTCGTCACCCAATAAACAAGTTAGTATTCATAAGTAATTCTTCACCTTATCATTCACTATATGTATATGGAGGACACGATGTTGTATGTTGTAATATCTGATGATGAGACTTGCTGGTCTCGAAATCTCATATTAAATACCAACATGTACCAAGTAGTACAACCTGTCCAATGTGTTTTGGTTTAAGTAAAGCCGCTCCATATGCATCTGTATATGCATTTCTCTTAAACAAGAACATCAGGCAGTACAATTGTGATGACGCGGCTATCTATGCATATCAAGATACTAGGGTACACAAAGATAGGCGCGTCATCACGATTGCAGGCGATAGTGTGTCAAAGATGTGTATCTCGGATTTTGTTAAATTGCATGTATTCTCATTACCTGATGGAAGATGTCGTATAGGATAGCTGATCTGGTTAACGTCCGTTCTCACTGTGCGATTTGTCGTACAGACTTGTAGGATGCGATTAAAATGGATGCTTTTAATTGGTGAATAAGATTTGTCAACCAATCAAATGCATCCATTGGAATTGCATGCAACAAGTCCGTACGACAAATCGCACAGTGAGAAAGGGCCTTTAAAGGTTTAACGGATTTTCTTGTTAACAGAAAAAAAATGTATTTGTATACAGTAATCTGAGTGCAGATGTATATAACCATGGCCCCACTGTCTACATTTAAAATCAGTAAGTAATGATTTTTTTCTAATTTACAAAGCGATAATTTCTTGAACTAACATTTTGCAAGAACAATATAAAAACAGAAGAAACATCAGGAGTCTATAGCATCTTGCCAAAATGAGGATACTAACTTTATCTTCCGTGGACGAGTTGAAGTATGATTTCGTCCTCAAATATTCCGTTTGCTCAAGATTTGATTACAAGTGTTGGAAATCGATTTGTGGCTATCACTGTTTGTCAGCAAGCCACCCAATACACAGTTAGAACAGACAACAAGAGAAGATAAATTCAAATTTAATGTAGTAGATGACACGCAGATTACAGCAGCACTTAGCACAGATTTAACGGTTCATGACATGTTGACGGAATCAATTATCTTTATTGTCAGGGGAGGATTTCTGCAGATATAAACACATCTTTCAGTCTAGCTTAAATCGGGATAATAAATCGATCAGGGTTCAATGTAACAATAAATTTGAACCAAATATGATCAATTAGTCAGTTTTAGAGGCCTTTCTCTATAAAATTCTCTTCAACACGAGATAGTAATGCATGTGTCGAAATGATTTGCTTTAAAATATTGTTATTAAAGTAATGACAATCTGACAATGAAGAATTGTTGGGGTGGTTTGTTTTGATCAAATTATCATCTTTAATAGTTCATAATGTCTGTACTTTTTGCGTCAGATCTGTCAAATTGGGAAATCCGTTCCAGATTAAATCATTTCTCTTAAGACAAATAAAGAATACAGGCTACAACAAAGGAATATTTGGCACTAATCAATCATCATAATGAAAGGTTGAACTTCGGTAGTGAATAGATCAGTGTAAATTTACTGCTATTAAAGCTGTGTTAAGAAATGACCCTTGTGGAAGTCCGGAGTCAATCTAACGGACAACTTCCAGTCGGAACACACTTCGGCTATCTTCTCTCTCTACCGGTCGGCTTTGACACGCATCGGACAGTCTGCGCTTTTTTATATGGTAAATCACCGTATTTGGGACTGAATACAAATGGCGTCGAAAGCACGTATTAAATATTTTACTACAGATGAAAAAAAAGTTTTAGAGTGGGACAACTTCTACACGACATACGTTAGGTATGCCTTGATTCAACAACAACAAAACACCGAGTAAATGGAAGATAAGCATTGAATTAATTACGTGGATCGGAACCGACAAAAAGACACGGTTTACACACGGAAGTTAATAGCGATCGAGTGAAAAATAAAACCAGTGACCATCGACACAATGTCTTTGTTAGCCTGGAAGACTACAATAACGTCGACTGAGCCAAAGATACTGCACTTAGAAAAAGGACATGCATTTGAAGAAAATTATGACTAAAGCTTCCTACAACCAAACGGATTCAGATGGGTTAAAATAAATATTGAATTATGTGGATTGGTAGGAAGGTGTATATGATATGCATGTTAAAACCACCGTTAAAATCTGATCTCCATAGATTTTACTATTCTCTAAATATAACCAACAAATATGACGTGAAACCTATTTTGTCTTACCGTGAACCTTAATTTTTCGGGAGAATGGATCACTTACGCTAACTGTTTACAGTTAAGAAATCGAATTTGGTTGAGACCAAAATGTTAACAACAGTTGTCTTGCTTGGAGAGAATCTGCGGTGGTGTTCTGTGGGAAGTGATTGTTATCATATCCTTGAATGCCAGGACTCTGTTGACTTATACTGGACTAAGTATGTTCAAATGATCGGAATCCGCTCTACGATATCTCCTTCAGAAACCAAACTTTCACACAAGGTACAGTAAAGGCCAAATGTCGCTTTTCATCACTATTGATTGGTTGGTCTGGGACGTTTGAGAGTTCGGAATATTTAACGATATCTTCAACATAATTTTAGGCTATCCGTCTCCAACCCATTTCCAAATCAAAGGGGGCCTTGGTTAGATTGATTGCCCTTCAGTTCGACACAGGGCTTCCATCAACGCAGCGCGGGTTCCAAATCCTATTTGTTATTCGAACTTTTCACTCGATGGACATGTGTGCGTGTGTGGAAGGGCGGGGGGGGGGGGTCGTGGGTTTCCTCCGATTCTCAGAAGGAATCATAGTACCAAACGCGACGATACTCCAAAATCCAAATGGATAAACATATACATTGTGAGAGTCATCGGCCATCTTCTCATATGTGCTGGACGTGAACAGCGTGGAAGGCTGCATGCTTTATAATTGCAGAAAACATTAGCATCTCCAAAGATCCAAGAAAATCTTTTGTCAGATAAAACCCAATTCTGGAAATTCTGGCTCCAATTGGTAGCTGGCCTACTATCAACTAGTAAAAAAAGACAGGTGTTGATGAAATGTGAACAATGTGTGAGTTACATCCATCCTTTGTAAAATTGTACCTGATCGGTTCAGATGTGGATTGACCGTATGGTCTGTCTGAGAGTAGAAAGGTATTCTCCGTTTCAATTTATTTCAACTACACAACACCTACCTGGAAGTATTGAATTGGGAAACCTTACGTAGTTCGAAATCGAGAAAGCCATGAGATGTCGACATGGAGATTTTATCCATACGACATTTGGAAAGCCATGAGAGGTCGACATCGAGATTGTATCCATACGGCATTTGGAAAGCCATGAGAGATCGACATCGAGATTGTATCCATACGACATTTGGAAACCCACGAGAGATCGACATCGACATCGAGATTGTATCAATACGACATTTGGAAAGCCATGAGAGATCGACATCGAGATTGTATCTATACGACAATAAGAAAGCCACGAGAGTTCGACATCGAGATTGTATCCATACGACAATAAGAAAGCCACGAGAGTTTGACATCGAGATTGTATCCATGCGACATTTGGAAAGCCACGAGAGTTTGACATCGAGATTGTATCCATGCGACATTTGGAATGCCATGAGATGTCGACATCGAGATTGTATCCATACGGCATTTGGAAAGCCATGAGAGATCGACATCGAGATTGTATCCATACGACATTTGGAAACCTACGAGAGATCGACATCGACATCGAGATTGTATCAATACGACATTTGGAAAGCCATAAAAGATCGACATCGAGATTGTATCCATACGACAATAAGAAAGCCACGAGAGTTTGACATCGAGATTGTATCCATGCGACATTTGGAAAGCCATGAGAGTTTGACATCGAGATTGTATCCAACCGACATTCGGAAAGCCATGAGAGTTCGACATCGAGGTTGTATCCATACGACAATAAGAAAGCCACGAGAGTTTGACATCGAGATTGTATCCATGCGACAATAAGAAAGCCACGAGAGTTTGACATCGAGATTGTATCCAACCGACATTCGGAAAGCCATGAGAGTTCGACATCGAGGTTGTATCCAACGACATTTGGAAAGCCATGAGAGTTCGACATCGAGATTGTATCCATACGACATTTGGAAAGCCATGAGAGTTCGACATCGAGATTGTATCCATACGACATTTGGAAAGCCATGAGAGATCGACATCGAGATTGTATCCATACGACATTTGGAAACCCACGAGAGATCGACATCGAGATTGTATCCATACGACATTTGGAAAGCCATGAGAGTTCGACATCGAGATTGTATCCAACCGACATTTGTAAAGCCATGAGAGTTCGACATCGAGATTGTATCCATACAACATTTGGAAAGCCATGAGAGTTCGACATCGAGATTGTATCCAACCGACATTTGGAAAGCCATGAGAGTTCAACATCGAGATTGTATCCAACCGACATTCGGAAAGCCATGAGAGGTCGACATCGATATTGTATCCAACCGACATTTGGAAAGCCATGGGAGGTCGACATCGAGATTGTATCCATACGACATTTGGAAAGCCATGAGAGTTCGACATCGAGATTGTATCCAACCGACATCTGGAGAGCCCTGAGAGGTCGACATCGAGATTGTATCCATACAACATTTGGAAAGCCATGAGAGTTCGACATCGAGATTGTATCCATACGACATTTGGAAAGCCATGAGAGATCAACATCGAGATTGTATCCATACGACATTTGGAAACCCACGAGAGATCGACATCGAGATTGTATCCATACGACATTTGGAAAGCCATGAGAGATCGACATCGAGATTGTATCCAACCGACATTTGGAAAGCCATGAGAGTTCAAAATCGAGATTGTATCCAACCGACATTCGGATTGCCATGAGAGTTCAAAATCGAGATTGTATCCAACCGACATTTGGAAAGCCATGAGAGTTCGACATCGAGATTGTATCCAACCGACATTCGGAAAGCCATGAGAGGTCGACATCGAGATTGTATCCAACCGACATTCGGAAAGCCATGGGAGGTCGACATCGAGATTGTATCCATACGACATTTGGAAAGCCATGAGATGTCGACATCGAGATTGTATCCATACGACATTTGGAAAGCCGTGAGAGTTCGACATCGAGATTGTATCCAACCGACATCTGGAAAGCCCTGAGAGGTCGACATCGAGATTGTATCCAACCGACATCTGGAAAGCCCTGAGAGGTTGACATCGAGATTGTATCCAACCGACATCTGGAAAGCCGTGAGAGTTCGACATCGAGATTGTATCCAACCGACATCTGGAAAGCCCTGAGAGGTCGACATCGAGATTGTATCCATACAACATTTGGAAAGCCATACGAGTTCAGCATCGAGATTGTATCCATACGGCATTTGGAAAGCCATGAGAGATCTACATCGAGATTGTATCCATACGACATTTGGACAGCCATGAGAGTTTGACATCGAGATTGTATCCATACGACATTTGGAAAGCCATGAGAGGTCGACATCGAGATTGTATCCATACGACATTCGGAAAGCCATGAGAGGTCGACATCGAGATTGTATCCATACGACATTTGGAAAGCCATGAGAGTTCGACATCGAGATTGTATCCATACGACATTTGGAAAGCCATGAGAGATCTACATCGAGATTATATCCATACGACATTTGGAAAGCCATGAGAGTTTGACATCGAGATTGTATCCATACGACATTCGGAAAGCCATGAGAGATCGACATCGAGATTGTATCCATACGACATTTGGAAAGCCATGAGAGGTCGACATCGAGATTGTATCCATACGACATTTGGACAGCCATAAGAGTTTGGCATCGAGATTATATCCATACGACATTTGGAAACCCACGAGAGATCGACATCGAGATTGTATCCTTACGACATTTGGAAAGCCATGAGAGGTCGACATCGATATTGTATCCATACGACATTTGGAAAGCAATGAGATGTCGACATCGAGATTGTATCCATACGACATTTGGAAAGCCATGAGAGATCTACATCGAGATTGTATCCATACGACATTTGGAAAGCCATGAGAGGTCGACATCGAGATTGTATCCATACGACATTTGGAAAGCCCTGAGAGTTTGACATCGAGATTGTATCCATATGACATTTGGAAAGCCATGAGAGTTTGACATCGAGATTGTATCCATACGACATTTGGAAAGCCCTGAGAGTTTGACATCGAGATTGTATCCATACGACATTTGGAAAGCCATGAGAGTTTGACATCAAGATTGTATCCATACGACATTTTGAAAGCCCTGAGAGTTTGACATCGAGATTGTATCCATACGACATTTGGAAAGCCATGAGAGTTCGACATCAAGATTGTATCCATACGACATTTGGAAAGGCATGAGAGTTCGACATCGAGATTGTATCCATACGACATTTGGAAAACCATGAGAGTTCAACATCGAGATTGTATCCATACGACATTTGGAAAGCCATGAGAGGTCGACATCGAGATTGTATCCATACGACATTTGGAAAGGCATGAGAGTTCGACATCGAGATTGTATCCATACGACATTTGGAAAGCCACGAGAGTTCGACATCGAGATTGTATCCATACGACATTTGGAAAGCCCTGAGAGTTTGACATCAAGATTGTATCCATACGACATTTGGAAAGCCATGAGAGGTCGACATCGAGATTGTATCTATACGACATTTGGAAAGCCATTAGAGGTCGACATCGAGATTGTATCCATACGACATTTGGAAAGCCATGAGAGTTTGACATCGAGATTGTATCCATGCGACATTTGGAAAGGCATGAGAGTTTGGCATCGAGATTGTATCCATACGTCATTTGGAAAGCCCTGAGAGTTTGACATCGAGATTGTATCCATACGACATTTGGAAAGCCATGAGAGGTCGACATCGAGATTGTATCCATACGACATTTGGAAAGGCATGAGAGTTTGGCATCGAGATTGTATCCAAACGACAATTGGAAAGCCATGAGAGTTGAACATGAAAACTAAGTAATGACAGATGTGTTGAAAAATCAAAACTATAAACTAGCAACGAGTTGGATAGGATTTTTCTTTTATTGGCGATCGCAGTATATGTATGTGGAAAAGTTGCCGGGTTCTTGTCGAAATCCTGGCAAAGAGTCTGGTTTCCTCCCACACTAAACTTGGCTACGGCGCCATGTAAGTGAAATAATGTTGAATTATTACCGTAATTTGGTGTGAGTAACTTTTCCAACCGAAATTTGAAAAGTAAAATGCCTGCCGTTGATTGAAAGCGGTCTGGTTGATTCGTCTAGTATAAATGAGTTGAAAACGAATTAGAACCATGCGATATTTAGGGATTTAATACCGAATGAGAGGTTGTAGTTGCGTGACCACACACTGCTGAGGACTGTTTACGAGGTGACAAACAGTCCTCAGCGGTGTGTGGTCACGCAACTACAGCCGATACGGAGGTTTTAAACCCCATTCTGCCCCGAAAATTTACTTTTTTGCACATCGATGAATGGCTCTTCCCATTCCCTCCCGCCGCTAAACAGTGCGACCTTGAACTTTCACACGAATCTATTTATACATCTGTACGAGACCGTGAAAAGTATGACGTCGATGGCAACGAGTTCCACTGGCAGAGTTTCAACGAAACATTCAACCACACGTTTCACCTGACCGGACGAAAGGTCATACAAGTCATAAGACCAGAAACTATTCACTGGCTGACAACTTTTCTTTACAATGCAAATGAGGCCATTGTGCATCACTTTCTCGCCGACGCTAAATTCAGGGTTCGATTTGACCCGCCATCATTGGCATATGCTGATACCACATGGGACCTCCAGTGGAGACCCAATCGAGAAGAACAAGTGATAAAAGAATCTCTACTTTATATGTATATCTTTATTTTTTATTGGGATACAACATAACAGTTTAAGCGAGTGGAACGATGGGATATTAAGTGAATAACGTCTTTTGCTTTGTACTAAAATAGAAAATACGGCCATTTGTTGTCACGCAGGAAGGATATGGGAAGAGCGGTGAGTGCCCAACGTATTTATGTATATTTGCACACGGTATAGGGGTAGAATACACATATACACACCTCTATTTATAACCTTGATGCAGATGAGATATGAAATATGATTGTCCTTCATAAATATTATACCCTATATCTTATTAACGTAGTTTTCGTTTTACACATATGAATATGATGCTTTATGGCAGCCCATTCGATACATGCTGTTTTTGTTATCTTCCTTTAATGAACAGAGCGATGTCAATGTTATGTCCGAATTAGAGACAGGTTTGATAAAGAATATGTGTAATTAAACCTCCGGTATGAGATAAAAGAAACTAACAGACAACCCATCACTGAAGTTCTCTGATAATATCCAATGTCTGCTTTTCATGTCAAACTTGTCGGACTGGGAAATCGCATCAATGCCATAGTTCTATTCTATAGAGGTAATATTGCAATAGGATAAAGGGAAATTTGACTAGTTTCTGTAGGAGGTGTTTCCTTATTGAAGAAAGTTAGCTAAGACACGTCTGCATCAGCGTCTGTCCATTATTTGTTCACGTTACTCCAATAAATTAAAAAGAACTCTTACATTTGCAAACCAATTATCCAACGTTGCCGTGGTATTACAGCTATAGAAAGAGACAATGAGTTTTAGGTGGTCGGTGACTGAGTTTGATTCTAACCCGTCAGCCACCAATGGAAGGCAAATAACTATCTCAATTTGACTTTCACTTGCCGGAAGTGGAATACTGTCAACACAAAGCCACAAGGGAGGAACTCTGATCACAGATTCTTCAATGGAGTCATACATGGTTGATAAGCTAACCTTTTTCATGTTGACCTTTCCAAAATAAAAATTTAGAATGATAGATGCTGTTAACCGAACTGTAACACCAGTCCAGAAAAGTTCTTGTCCTGAAATAATGTAATTAAAGTCTTCTGATAACGATTGTGCTCGGTACGTTCGGCAGGATAGCTGACAACACTTATACATATCGTGTTTTGCTTGTGAAAGACCCAATCAGAATTTGTTTCACTCTTTTTTTTTGTGGACTTCCAGGAAAGAAATTTACCATCTCACCAATAACCCAGTTGTCAATTTCTGTACAGAATTTGTGACATTTCCCCCGAGATTAACATATCATATATAATAGGATATTGTCAATTTCCCGACTATAATAAACGCTAATCACATCTAACAGACAGGCCAGCTTAAGATATCGACCACAATGTGGAGACATTCCAAGTTGCCACCAGTCTAGACGGACCATTGTTCTCTTTATATCAATATCTGTCTTATTACGACGAACACAATCAATTGCCTGTCTTTATTATATTGCCTTCGATAAGAGTGCTATAACGATTTCCCTGTCTGTATATGGAGCTACAGAATCTCTCGTTAACTAAGTTTGTTCTGTAATAGTTCGATTATACAGACGTGGTCTGTCCGGAATTGTCACAACGAGTGAAGATCGTTTATCACGATGGAGACAATGTTAACCTAATGATATCATTCTAAAAGACCCTTTTGTGGCCACCGTACAAACGCTTTATTACTTTCGGGTTTTATCTATTATCGAATAATTAAAACTCCTCAAAGTCGGTATCTTATACTCTGTTTGCCGTTAGCGAATACAGGAAGTGTTCCATAGTAAGATAATGACCGAGCTTCAAAGCATTTGAACCTCTACAAAGTCGGCATCTTATGCCTAGTTTCCCTTTATAGAATATATGGAGTGTTCCATTGAAAGTCATTCGCAGATTTTGAAATCTTTGTCGGTATCATATACTCGTATATTGGAAACATACATTTATCTTCAGAAGAAATATTACAACCTGTAAATGTATCACACTTAAAAACAAACTAAGCAAAAAGTAAGGATGTTTGTCAAATCAGAAAAGCATTGTATTTCCGGTTTTTCGGATATTGTGCAAAGCGTCATGTTGTCTGTCACAAAGTATAAAGACTATTTTGAACTTTTTGTCTGTACTAGATCTAGCTTTGATAATTCCGTTCTGAAATTCAGCAAGACAGAAATAACAAAATACTATTATCTCCATTTTCTATGATTTAATCCTTTTACATCTATAACCAAAACGAGGCTCATTATTCTTCGGTTAACATTCAAATTCGTAGCAAGGTCCGAGTCTACAGATTTGGCACAAATGTACGCCGTAAGCTTACGGAACGAAGATACGCAAAGTGTTGAACATTCAAACCAGAATTGCATGTATGTTGAGTATATTTTTAGGTAACCTATGTCTTTCTCATGTTAGTAATAACATGTATAAGTGTTTTTTTCTTTTGCCATTCGATCAAAGCAACATTTTTCACTGGGGGGACGAGTTGATGCAAAAGCATATTACATTAAAAGTTGAATTCTTAATCATCCCTTTTTTGGGATATTTTGGTTATCAGAATTGTTGGATCTAATTGGAAATAATATATTGCACAACAAAAATCTGGTCCCATATTACAAAACACGTCAATAATAAACCCCTTATATTGTGTTTTGTGTTGAAATCAAAAGATTGGGATGCATAGTCCAGTAGTCGTCATAAGCACTTGCAAAACACGACTAGCGATCAAATAATCCTTTATTACTCCTCAATTAATAACGGGATATCAAAGAATATCACAATTAATTTGGGTTAAATCGTGCGCTGATTTGAAATAACCAGACTTCGTAATGAACTATTTCAGGAGATTTGATTCGATGTTTTGCTCATTGCCGGATGAGTGAGATTTGAACTGATTGAATATGCTAGCTTTTCACAGCTGATTCCGCCAGCAAAATGGTAGTCAAATATCCTCTTTCCTGTTTATGTCTGCCACATTAATCCTGACGTCGTCCATACTTTGACGTTGACTTCATACTCGCTGATTCAATGTGTTATATAATATTGAAATATTCCAACATTGAGATCAAACATATTAGGAGATTGTATGCTTATTACCGTGGAGAGATATTTGAACTGATATTGAACATGACACTTTTCACTTCTTTTTTCATCAGAAAGATTAGATATCAAAGATCTCTTTTTTTAACATGTCTTGCATATTAAACCCAATATATAGTCCATCCATTCATTTTGCCTTCATCCACCTTCGCCCAGAAACCCTGATTTTACGGTGGTAATAACTGCCAAAACTTTGACATTTATTCAAGATCAATTTGGTCAAATATTTGACAGCAAATACGAGAATTTGTTTATGTATTAAGTACATTCGGAGTGGGCTGTTCATCAAGATATAACAGTTTCTCACCGCAGGGAGGGGCTTTCCTCGGGGCAGAGAGTCCGGTTTTTTCTCTATTAAACCTGGTAACACCGCCATGTACATTTAACATGAATGACACGGGAAACTTTGATCAATCTTACAAATCACAGCTGATCGATGTATCAAATTTCAAATATATATTGTTTTAAATTAATACTGATTGAAAATGTTTGTTTCCTACTGGAAATCAAAAGTTACTGCGGTATCAAATTTTGTAAGATATTGCTTCATTTTAACAAAAATAGATAGTTTAACAAAGCTTGAAAAGTGCACTATTGCCAAAGTCAAGAATCTTCTCCATAAATTAAACGACGATATCAAACACCTTGCCCCAAAGCAAACAGCGAAAATCCGAAGCGCATATATATCTAGAGATTTCCATTCATTTATTATCTAAAAATCTTGAAAAAAAATGCACGCAAGAAATTTCATTGAAAATGGCATATTTGGTCAACAGTTGTACATGAAGGAAAACTATCGCTATCTTGATGTTACCATCTGTCCGCAGTGTCCAAGGTAACACACAAGTCAACTTTTGTAAGTTCAGGCATTTAAGCTCCCTCTCTTACGGATATATACGGCCTGAATTATGGCGTCTACTACAGGCATAATTTCTGCCATAGCCTCTGAGAAAAAAAAAACAAACACCGTCGACAGACACTATATATATCAGGCCGTATACCCGCTAAAACGTTATACAAATTACATTGCTTTTCATTTTCACAAAAACCCTGATGTTTGCACAAATCTATAAATGTGCACTATCGCCTAAGTCAAGAAACGTAGTGTCAAATACTAGCTCCAAAAAGTACACTGAAAATCAGAGGTATGAAGTACAAAAGGGATGACACGTTTATATAGGCCTTACTAGTCCGAAATATCTGCGATGATGATGTAAGACATTTTCTGACAGATAGGCCATCATCATCGTCAGAACGCATTTGATCAATTTACTGGGAATTTCTTGCCACCCTTCGAGGTGGCAAGACCACCTCTCGTTTCTCATCAAAAATATCAAGATTCTCTTCATAACTTTCAAAAAATAAAATTGCTAACCCGTACTTTAATGATTTCCCTTTCTCCTCGCACCAATCTTAAGTCTGTACGTCGACACAAGCCATAGATCTGCCCTGTTAAATTTCAAACTGTACCAAACCTTTAGTTTACAAAAGTCGCCATCTGCATACTCTCATTGATACGTCACTATATGCGCGAAAGGTCAATCTGTCACATGACTACCCCACTAGCAGGCGATATAGTTCATTGGTCGTGTTGCTTTTTTTGCTGAAGTCACGTGAACCAACACGACCAATGAACTATATCGCCTGCTAGTGGGTAATCATGTGACAAGTTGACCTTTCGCGCGTATAGTGACGTATCAATGAGAGTATGCAAATGGCGACTTTGCTAAATTAAAGGTTTGGTACAGTTTGAAATTTAACCGGGCAGATCTATGGCTGGTGTCGACGTACAGACTTCAGATTGGTGCAAGGAGAAAGGGAAATCATTAAAGTACGGGTTAGCAATTTTATTTTTTAAAAGTTATGAGGAGAATCTTGATATTTTTGATGAGAAACGAGAGGTGGTCTTGCCACCTCGAAGGGTGGCAAGAAATTCCCAGAAAATTGATCCAATGCGTTCTGACGATGATGATGGCCTATCTGTCAAAAAATGTCTTACATCATCAGCGCAGATATTTCGGACTAAGGCCTTACATACTTCCGGGAATAGATAGACGATTTCACTCTCATAACTAAGTATTCAGGACTACATAAAATTGTTAGAAAACTATATAGATTAGTGGATAGAGTGTCTCTCACAAACTTAAAGTTCAATTGTTATTGATATTGTCGTGTCCCAACGAGTCACCATTTCATCAAGGTGAAATATCAGAAACGGAGATTTCCCCACCAAATTCGGAGTTTGTGGACAATGTGGGAAAATTTCCGTTTGTCTTCCACAATTTTTTTTAGAAATCACCCTCAAGATAGCTCCGAACGTCATGAGAATACACTTATGTTTTTTTTTATTAAACTGGGAGTGAAATGGCATCATAGCAGTTATATCGCCCATAGTTTACAAATTGTCCTTTACTTGAAAGCTTTTAAATCTTTCAATGGCATTTAGAAGTTGAAAGGTTAAAAAAAGGTGAAGAATTACTTATGGATAACAACAATAAACCAAGAATTTGTTATCCATAAGTGATTCTTCACCTTATTGAAAGCTTTTCATCTCGTATTCATTCCCACATCACACCTCTTTGGTCACTTGCGTGAGACCCTCCAGTTAATGGGTTTAATCCCCAAACACCGAGCTATTGATTATGTTTGCTTTATCTTTATCCGTACTTTGAACCGTGGCCCATTTGTTATCCCGATTTCATCTCGATACTGAATGTAGAAATCCTCTCCTAACAATAAAGATAATGTCTACAGGTCCGTTACGTTGTTGTAAACTGTTAAAATGTGTTAACTGCTGGTCAATCTAAGGGTCATTTTTTACCATAACCATTAAAAAATCTGATATTAAAGTCCGAAAATAGATGTGGGATGGTTGTCAGTTACCACCGGGAGGTCGTGGGTTTCCTCCGGGCATACAGCCCGGTTTCCTCCCACAATAAAACTGACAACGCCGCCATATAAGTGAAATAATCTTGAGTGTGGCGTAAAACACCAAACAACCAACCAAAAATAGATCAGACGTTTGTTCCACATATCCATTCCAGGAACACCTGTGCACATCGTTTACTACTTTTCTCTTATACGCCACATGCTGCCATTTGTTGCATATTTAAAGGTGGCATGTGTAACGTTAATTGAAAGAACATTTCAGAGTTTTGTTTGTTTATCTGTTATTACACAATTGACTTTGTGTTCTTGTTTATTCTGGTTATATCATGAAAACAGAGCAGCGACCAGACTGTTCGATTGGTTTTACGACCAGCCCCGATAGCTCAGTTGGTAGAGAGTCATCTTCAGGGCTGGGAGATCCTGAGTCGAGTCAGACCAAAGACTTTAAAGGGGCATGAGCTGCCAAAATGTTGATATTTTGACGTTAAAACAGAATGTGGAAATTATTGGCTATTTTTCTCAAGACGTATAATTCAGAAGGGTTTTAGTGCTTCTAGTCTCGAGAATGTACGATAAAGTATTGTTTTGAACTAGCTATGGCTTAGAATAAATGAATGGTTGTCCCGGTTATTTAAATTTTGTTTACTTTTCGAACACGTTTTCGGTTCGTACAGGCCACATACTGTATGGATTTTCCTCATTCCAGCGCCAATCATTTAGTTTTTCGATGGCCCTCTAAGCCTCTTACTGTCGTGACGATCAGCAATTATGAAAAAAGTTTGAATTTTGGCAGCTCATGCCTCTTTAACAGTGGGAGCTGCTGCTGCTTCGCTTGGCGCTCAGCAATAGGAGTTAGAGCAGCCACTGGTTGACCCGGTGTCAGTATAATGTGTCTGAGTGAGGGGGCTTGCTGGGTGTCTTCGGCAAGTCGTCTCGGTGAGGCAGCACAAAATAAAAGAGCAGTGGAAATCTGCCCTGCCACAAGAAGACAACGTCTTAACCCTCTAGAGCCCGCATACAGAATACTGCTTACGAAAAAATTATACTACTGGGATTCGTGTCCATTAATGCTTCAATAAATAAAATATAAGAACATTTTCGCGAAAAAAATATTTTATAGTACATTTTAATTAGGGGTCATCTGTGACCCGCTGGGTTGTAATAGATACAACATATGCAGAATATATGTAAACAATTTATTCATATTTATATATTTCTACTTAACGGATTGTTATAAATGTTAAACACAACGGATTAAAATATAAACTTGCACTATAAAACTGAAATTGCCAATAAAATTTGTTTTCATACATGTGGAACTACTGCCTTTCAAATTTTTTCAACTTAAAGTGGCAAGAGGCGCTAAATATAGAAAAAAATATTTTCTGGAACAGATTAAGAATAAATATTGGTCATTTTTATTAAGTTAATTTATTAAAATAAAAGTTTTCCGCTGGTA
The DNA here is from genome assembly GCA_963971465.1 of Lepidochitona cinerea. Lineage (NCBI taxonomy): Eukaryota > Metazoa > Mollusca > Polyplacophora > Chitonida > Tonicellidae > Lepidochitona > Lepidochitona cinerea. The sequence goes on along the minus strand of OZ020563.1, from coordinate 17,974,717 downwards.
CTGATATTGGGGATGTACGCTAAGTTTTACCAGCAGCAAACAACCTAAAATGTACTTATGCTTCCCGGCTATTTCCCGTGGTGGCAAGTTGGTGCATTGAGATGGGTTGATTTGGACCAAGTAGTGCATCGTAGCGGCAAGTTGGTGGATTGAGATGGGTTGATTTGGACCAAGTAGTGCACCGTGGTGGCCAGTTGGTGGATTGAGATGGGTTGATTTGGACCAAGTAGTGCACCGTGGTGGCTAATTGGTGCATTGAGCTGGGTCGATTTGGACCAAGTAGTGCACCGTGGTGACAAGTTGGTGCATTGAGATGGGTTGATTTGGACCAAGTAGTGCACCGTGGTGGCAAGTTGGTGGATTGAGATGGGTTGATTTGGACCAAGTAGTGCACCATGTTGGCAAGCTGGTGGATTGAGATGGGTTGATTTGGACCAAGTAGTGCACCGTGGTGGCAAGCTGGTGGATTGAGATGGGTTGATTTGGACCAAGTAGTGCACCGACCGTGGTGGCAAGCTGGTGGATTGAGATGGGTTCATTTGGACCAAGTAGTGCACCGTGGTGGTCAGTTGGTGGATTGAGATGGGTTGATTTGGACCAAGTAGTGCACCGTGGTGGCAAGTTTTACTAGTTTTACCAGCAGCAAACAACCTAAAATGCACTTATGCTTCCCGGCTATTTGAATTTTGTCCGTAATTACAATATGTCTTCTGTTCGAACAAGTTGCTGGTTCAATCAATATTTTTTTACAACCAAATTCCTTAATTTTCTAATGTATATCTAACGGTAAATTTCTCACGGCTATCAAATATCTAAACTTCTTTTGACAATCAGAATTCATGAAAAACATTTTTTCCCCTCTGAATCGTCCTTAGATGAGTCTTTAGAGAAATTTTCCTCATGTTGTGTTACTAAATATTTGTCGCAATCGTCATCATCGTTTTCGCTATTATGGAGATAAACAACAAATATCCTCTATATATTTCCCTGACACCCATAATGCTTGCCGTATTATATTTTTAACCTAGGCCTAGCAGTAGCACTAGCAGCAGGACTCGCTAAACGAGAAAACCTGAAGTAAATCAACCCCACTCTAAAATGTAAATAAAATTGTTAGGCCTACAACTGGAGCATTAAAATTGCTTATTTTTAACAAAATGTATCGAGAACTGGCGCAAATCATAGAAAACGAAGAGTGTGAGATACGGCATTGCAATCAGTGCTTGATAATCGTTACGGTACGCTCGCTCTGAGTAGAGGTTACTGTCAGTGTCACTGTCCGTGTCAGTGTAGAAGAGCCGACTCGATTGATTTTGGTAACAAACAAGTAAAGAGCTAATTTATCGTAGAGCATTTCAACACACATAATCTAGTAAATCTTCATTTTAAATTAATAAGACCATGCCACTTAAAATTTTAATATAAAACTCAACAAAAGAAAATGTCAAGTTCACCTTCACCAACGATGACAGACCTCGATGTTTGTTGTCGCGCGCACACCGTGTGTCCTTCCGCGCAGACAAACGCAGGTTTTTCCTCCGAAATAAGTATACTATTCGAACTGTGATTTGTTTCATGAAATCACTTTCTATCCCAAAATTGGAACTGCAACATGAAAATAAGAACTTTGGATGCAAAGTTATAAGTTTTTATTGTGTTGAGCCCCCAAACGGTGCGCTATTTTATCCTACGCCGTACATGTATATGTGTGATGAGCCCAAATGTAGGTCATTTTCTAGGTCAACTGACGACAGCGAATTGTTCAGTTTGTCGCAGAAAATACACGAAAATCTCACTAATAATTATATAATAAATAGAATATTTGTTGTTTTATCGGTAAATATCATTTATATTTCATCTCGTGGATAAACAAATCTTGTATTTTCACTCTTGGCTTCGCCAATCGTGAAAATACCGATTTTTTATCCACTCGATGAAATATAAAAGGTATTTACCGATAAACAACAAATATCCTCTATATATTTCCCTGACACCCATAATCAATAATACACATTGCTTTCTGTCACGATAGAGGAGGGTCTATTGTTTACTATAGTATAAGGAACTTTTGGGCTTTTTTGCTGGAGGGCATTGCACGTATTGTATTGCACGTAACCAATGTTACGGATTGTCTTGGAGAGAGTTTTGCTCAAATCACCCATCCTCGGATGCCCAGGGTTAAATTCTCAACAAGCTCACCGTGAGTTTAAATCTTGTTTTCCGACGTTGTAATCAGCCGTGTCCTTTATAAACTATTCCAAATATTGTTGTTAGGATACACAGAATGGAAAGAACTTCCCCGGGTAAGGTTAATTCAGAAAAAAGTTAATGTTACTGTCTAAGGTAAATTTCGATTAATCTTAATCATTTGAAATCTGCTTGTTTGATTTCCAGCAATACGGAACACCATCAGAGAGCTGACCGCCAAGGACATAGATCGATAGGACTGTGTCGCTGAAGATTAGACCAGAAGTCAAACGCCTTGTCAACTTCTTGTGTTAGCGGAAATTAAGGTCAACCCGGGTAAATAAAAAGCAAGTTTCAGTATCTATCAATTACTAAAACGGATACATTGTACTTTTCGTTGACTTTTTATGAATGGATTAGGAAATCTTTTATTTTCAGTCACACATTTTCTCATTCAAAGCACACTCTTATGAGAAAAAAAGCAAAATTGCCCACAAACATAAGGTTTAATTTACAGAATACACAGTTGTAAGATGCAACTTAATATACACAAAGAACCCCCTGCAAAGTCTGCACCGACCGATAAAACCATTGGTGTAGGGAGATTGTTGGCAAACTGGTGTTGCAGAAACGATTTTGACCATAAAGGGTAATATTCTGGCGATTTGGCTAACTATAGCCTGAATATATTGTTTAGCTTATTGCAATAATGGCGATTTCTTTCGCCAGAATGTTGCCCTTTATGATCACAATCGCTTCTGCAACATCAGTTTGCAAACAATCTCCCTACACCAATGATTTTATCGGTCGGTGCAGACTTTCCAGGGGGTGTTTAACTTTTTTCTTGCCTGAAGAAAAATAAGGAAAGTTTTGTGATACAATCAATATATCGCGAGAAAACTTCGCCTATAGTATATAAATGCAGCAATTGAGATACACAATAATACTCAGTTTGAAATAAGAAAATTGTTAAACTGTGATCTTTGGTAATTATTGTTTTGTATTGAGGTAGAAATACGCACGGTAAAGCGTCAGAAATTATTTGACAAATATTTCAGTTGAGACACAATACAAGATTTAGTTGAGGCATCGTGCATTTCTTAATCAGTTTTGGGTTAATATTTAACAGCAGTAAGAAAACAAACCTTTGTTCAAAGGCATTGTACACGGGTTTTAGAGTTGGTGGATTGAATAATGTGAAAGTAATGTCATACCTGAAGCAGTACATTTCGAACATAATTTTTTAATAGGTAGATTGAATAATGTCTGGAAAACATGGGAAAGTAATGCCATACCTGAACCAACGCATTTCGAACATAAGTGTTTCAATTGGTGGATTGAATAATGTCTGGAAAACATAGCTTAATAATGCAGTTTTTCGACATCCTCTGTGTAAATCGGTGTTCTGGGCTATTGGGAGACAGATTGTTAAATCTTATACCTGCAGGTCATTGTGTGGTCAGGGTTGAATTTTGGTGTAATTTGAACAGCTCATATCGGGCCAAGGCTATTTCTGATCTCTTCTGTACAACCACAACGCCCTAAGGGAACATACTCAGTATGAAGATTGTCCAAATGGAGATACATATAAATGGAATTGAACTATAGAGTGGTATCGATCAGCCTATATGATGTGTGGGGCGGCAACCAGTGAGATGGCCTGCTTTATATCACAGTTTCCAGACAGAGAAAGAGCAGCCTTTAACATTATCTTCTCCTTCCAAAACACGTTCTGGAGACTGTAGCTCCAATCAGTGGACGACCGAGTGCCGACAGGTGAACATGGACACAGGTTAATGGTGAAATGTGACCCGTGAAACAATGTCTAAGTAGTCCTTATATAAATCTTGCATCGCCCAGACGTTTTATATTGTGCTTTTTGAGAATGGATTGTTTGCCAGACAAGCTTATGTCGTAAAATAATACCTCGTAATAGCGATAAGTTGAACAACGCCCTCGTGGTTTATAACAGGTTCACCGGTCTTAAGCATTTCAATGGATTCCTACTGCACAGCACTTGTTTGGAAGGACGATAGTGAGAAGTAAAACCTCTAACACAACACGAAAACGAAGCCGCAGACAATCAACGAAACAGATTGTGCTCTTGTGTCGATGAACAGTCAGGTGAGATACAGGTGGCCGTGTTGCGTGTTCAATTGCAGGTGTAGGTGAGGGGTTGTTACATTAAATTTCTCACCGACGATTCCAGTCGTCTGGTGATTTATTCACGGCATTCATGAAACGGAAGTGTGTACAATTGGAGCTCGCATTTTACTTATGAATTGTCCGTGACAGAAGCCTGCAAAAGGACATCGTCTGAAGATTACACAAACCAAACTGTAATGACATCGTCTGAAGATTAACCAAACCAAACTGGTAAGTTACCTTAAGTGTGACAATAACTAATGCTCCTCGTGAACAATACAAACAATAATGGTTGGCAGCAAAAAATCAGGTCTGACAAAGTAACATATTCCTCATAGACAAACCATATACTGATTAATAGTGATAATAGTTAGGCGCAAAAAGTTTAACGAAATATGCCAAGTGATTTTTTGGTTTGTATGCATTCAATTTATATGAACTTCTAAAAAACTAATAACTGTTCTACTTTTAATTCGATTTTTCTGGTGGTCGCTAGATTATAAACCTTTTATCCTTAATTAGAACAAAAATTCACTCAGAAGTTCAGTCAACACGTACGAAACATGAGCGTGTAAATGTACTTTCTAACTTAATTATCATACAAGCATGCAAAGGCTAATAGTTAACTACTACAGTTGGACCTTAACTTACACATTTAACCTAAAACTTTAAACTATCGAAAAACTACGCAAAAATTATAAAATAGAGCACTGTTAACGAAAGAAATATACGTACTTTATAGAAGCTTCAAAATTATACTTAAAGGTCTTATATTGAACACCTTTTATAGCTATTGTTGACAATCGTCATATATCTTATTAGAAAAAAGTTTTACCAAACAGACCAAAACAATCAACTTGTCTGCGTTGTATAATTCAATGAGCCGAAATGAAAAGATCTGAAAACATAGGTTCCGTCATTTATTGACAGGTATATAGCATTGTGCATTCGAGGGCAATCGAAAAAATTAGTAAATATATTTTTGCTGTTTGTAAGTTGGATACTTATATATGATATGACATATATATACAAGAAGATTTTCCCGGTGCCGGTGTGTTTTAGTGATCATAAATATATATGATATGACAAGAAGACTGCGCTTGGGGACTATTACCCAGCACTGCGTAATTTCTATTATCAGATGAGCGTTATATTTACAGGCAGACAGTGGGGTCGGTATTTGGTCATTGATGGTTTAAGAGGACTACGGGGTATATAGTAATAAGATATATATTTGCATCAAACCTTTAATAATGTCATTTAGTCAGAATAGTGTCATTTGTTTCTTTATATTTGTGTTTATGTTTTCAGAAAACAAGTACAACCGTTAATAAGTCAGGATAGTTTCGTCTGCTCTTTGATATTTGTGTTTTTATTTTCAGACAAGAGAGACCTACAATTAACAGACGGACACAGCGACGATGTATCTGACTATATACCTGATAGTTCTTCTCTACTCTGTGACTTGTCAGTGTCAAGTACACGCCCCATGTTATACCTGTGTCTTCTACAAACTTCATCATCCACAAAGAACACAGTCACGTGTATCGGTAAGTCATTCATTAACATAGAACACAGTCACGTGTATCGGTAAGTCATTCATTTACATAGAACACAGTTACATGTATCGGTAAGTCATTCATTTACATAGAACACAGTCACGTGTATCGGTAAGTCATTCATTTACATAGAACACAGTCACGTGTATCGGTAAGTCATCCATTTACATAGAACACAATCACGTGTATTGGTAAGTCATTCATTTACAAAGAACACAGTCACGTGTATCGGTAAGTCGTCCTTTTAAATATATCAGTCAGGCGTATACATTCCTACCTTCACCTTATTAGATAAAAATACTGGTAAGCATGCAGTTAACCGATTATTTAAGGAGAAGTTCAATTATGGTTCAAAACAAGCGCGCTTGTTTTTCCTTTCCAACGGTACCAAACACATATTTTTGCGATTTTTTCATGGGACATGATGCAGTTTATAAAATACCGTATTATGTTACACACACAAAACAATTTGGTTAACTTTCAAAATTTCCCATTTTGAAAGTTGACCAATTGGTTTTTCTTATTGTGGAATTTCACTGTTAGGAGTAAAAATATCGCAAAAATATGTGTTTGGTATCGTTGGAAAGGAAAAGTAAGTGCGCTTCCTCTGAACCCTGAAGTGATTTTTTGTTATCTCCTCCTTTAAGGACATTTGGTAATTCCTGATGTCCACTCATCCCATTAAACATATAGGTTAATTTATTGATTGATGTTTTGCGCCGAACTCAAGATTATTTCACTTATATGGCGGCGTTGCCAGGGCTAGTGGGATAGGAAACCGGGCTCACTCCCGGATGAAACTTCCGACCTTCGGCGAGTACTTGGCAGCTCTTCCACATACGGGGACCGAGAGAAAAATCGACTAAATTTTTTTTAAATTTTTATCTGGTCTGAGCGTGATTTGAACCCGCGCCTCATCGATGGAAGGTCTGTGTTGGACTGAGGGACGATCAGTCTAACCCACATAGGCTAGGGTCCCTTCTGGACAAAGAATATAGTGCACAGGGAGGCCACCTACATCAATAAAATTATTCACTTTCAGCCAATACCAAAGTGGTATTGATTCGGGAAACGAGTTTTAGCCACAGGTGTTTCGTTCAGCAGAACAATTGTCTGTTTCTTCGAGGTATTCAAGGCACCAGAAGACAGAATATCTTTTAATATCCAATCACTTTAGATTAATTTTGCCTTTGCGAAAGTTAAGACTCGTAAAATAAAAATAAAAGATTATTCTACGTGGACTAACAAAAGACACATTTTCTGTAGATGGCACACTTTCATTCTGGCGTACCAATGTCAGTTTTGTTAACGACGTCTTTCCATCGTGTTTACAATATTCTTTTGACTAACTATGATTCTCAAATACAATATTGTTTACCCTGAGACATTTTATCCTTCAAAATCAAAGATCTCACACAATACCAGGCGTTGTCATAGTTACGTGTCAAAGGAATTAAGGAATACACCTGACAACTTTAGATTCAAATATAAACAATATACATCAAAAAACGTAAGTCTGTGAGGAAAAAAACGCTCTCAATTTTAATTACATGTTATTAATGGAGACTATGTGGCGTTGGTTGCGAACAAATCCGTCGAACATTTAACCAAGAACAATTTAAACTGGTTGATATTGCTCCAATGGCGGGTTTCGCTATTGATTTGGTCACTACTTTAATGCATAGGTCTATTTTTTAAAGTAGGACAGGACCGCTAAAAAAAATCATCAATTTATGTTCAACGAGGATGTTAAATATTTGCTCCACCGAAAAGTCAATATAATAGAAAGATTCTTTGTTATCGTAAAGTTTTTAAAAAGTGGAGTGGAAAAATTAGCCATTTAAAAATCAATGTAAACAGCGTGGAAAGATATTTGCACTGACATCAGACAATATGTGGGATAGATAAAGCTGTAGATTGTTATATAAGAACAAATACCAGTTATGAGAGATTCTGTCTATTGATTTATATAAAGCTGCACCCAACTCAACCATCAACGTAAACCAATTAGATCTCTTGCCTAAAGTGAAATATCCTCTCTTCTTGACAGTAATTAAACAACATCAGCACATAGCCACAGGGTAGGGATTCCCTCAGAGTCTCTCCGCGAAACAAAGATTTAACTGTGAAATAGATAGAACTACGTACAGTATGAAACAGAATGTTGCCCTGCCAGCTTGCTTAGTTAAACTCGACTATACTCTAACCACTCAGAATTAAAATGTTTTTTTTTGTGCTTTATTTCATGTTTGAGCAGTTGTTGTCACATTGTGGTCTCATAAACAGCTTATAAAAGTATAGTCAAAAGGAATGCGTCCCATTTCAGTTCGGTTTATTGTCATTACAGATCAAATACAAACAATTCGGCAAAACCAAAAACTTCTCAGTACATACGACTTTGTAATAGTATTTAAATTAATAAAATAAGTTTTAGATTGAAGGTTGGAAACAGAACACATTTGGTGAAAATTAAGTTAATATTTAACATGTCTTTTCTGGCAGGCCGATGGTGCGTGTATCTTCCCATGTTACTGTGACGTTCATATCCTGAACTGTCAACCTGGGGTCAAGGTCATTCAAGATGGCTGTGGATGCTGTAATATTTGTTCTCGTCAGCTGGGAGAACCGTGTAACCGTCGATTTAGATGTGACCCTGAACAGAATCTGTTTTGTAAGAAGGCTTCCATCTCTACCTCAGGAAACACTGTGAATGGAACATGTGCACGTGAGCGAATCCGTTATATGTACGATTAAACATAGCTGCTTCATTTATGGCGATTTAATATAGAAGTAGCCTATATCAAAATATGAGTTTTGTAAGCTTTAGTAATGCTATAGTTTTTAAACTGATTTTGAAATACTTTTGTAATTCTTTAGTAAAGTTGACTGCCGTATTTTGACAGACCATACCATCTATTGACTGACTTGTTATGCCATATTTTCTGCAGACCGCCCTCCGAAATCGTGTTATGTTGAGAATAAAGTTTACGAAGATGGTGAAGAATTCCAACCAAACTGTTCCCGACTTTGTACATGCCGAGATGGTGAATACGGATGTGTCAGTCTGTGTCCTCACGAGGAACAGCCTCCCGAGGGTAGCTGTTCTAATCCCCAGTTAACTTCAGTCCCTGGTCAGTGTTGTAAGGAGTGGACTTGTGATGCAATAAAGCCAAGTTATACTGAAAATTCTCCGATAAAGTTTGAATCTACGGTACAATCTAACTCAGGTAAATTCTATCTTTATGAAGCCAATTCGATTAAAAACACCATCGAGGTTACTGTAGGCTTACCTGTTCAACAGTATACATTTGGGATATGTATTCAAAATTGTATATGTTCTCTCCAATTGAAAGCCAGGCGTCAAATAGTTCAGATCATTGTGTTTCGCTTGGACCCAGCTAAACCTTATATTCTTGGAACTGGAATTGTTTCCCTCCTCCAGCAAAAGTCTTGTCTCAATTGAATTATTTTCACTTTTTTCATTTAAGCACAGACATTGAGTTATTTACACTTTATTACTTTCAGAGGTTTTGTCGATAGCGGATACAACTAATGTTTCAATAGAAAGATGTCGAGATAAAACCACTGCCTGGAGTCCTTGTTCCGTCAGCTGTGGATCTGGAACCTCAGAGCGCATGACAACTGACCTATCGACCTGTCAAACTGTCAAACAAACACAGATATGTTACCTCAGACCATGTGATTTACACCTAGTCTCAGTAAGTGTTTGAATTTATTTGATAAAGGTGTTACCTAAATACTCGGAACTGTCATGGGCTGGTGAAAGTTGATTTTTTCCCCATACATTCGATGTGTTTGAACTGAAGTATCGTAGAAATAAACATTATTGGTAAAACGAGTAACCGGTACAACCCGAGGTTGAGTGCAAAGAACGAGTGATTATTTATTTATTTATCTTTTTTTGGAGGGTGTGTGTGTGTGTGTGTGGGGGGGGGGGGTCCTTTTGAAGCTAGCTAAATAGAAATATGCGAGATTGGTTTCAACAGAGAGTTCTTATTTTATAAATTTGGATAAAAATGAAGAAGGTCAAGAACTGTTAGCTCATTAAGTTATTTTAAATGATGTTTCCCCATATTGTGCAGCACATACAACTTTTGGTAATTAAATTTCCTTTCTTCAACGTTTACCCAATGTTATTTGAAAGTTTCTTTTATCTGTCTGTTTTAACGACTATGAAATTTAAAAAAAACGAAAATTTTAAAAATAAAAAGGTAGCAATAATACGTCTAGTAATGATAAAGTATATTTAACCTAAGAGATTCAAATTTTTGTCTGTCCACCAAGTCAGATTTTGATGAGTTTTTTTTTCTTTACCAGGACAAAAACTCCGATAAATGTTCTCCCACTGTAAAAAGTCATCAGAAAATGAAGATTACATTTGACGGTTGTCATAGCAGCAAAGCTTTACATTACCGGTTTTGTGGATATTGTGGAGAAACGTCAGTTTGTCTTCCACAAAAAATAAAAACTGTTATGATGGACTTTGATTGCGGAGACAACAAAAAACGAACGCTGAACGTTATGAGAATACGATCATGCCATTGTATAAATACTGAGACGGACACAGATGTTTAACATAACGCTCTATTTCGCTCAAATTGTATAAATTGTTATTAACTTGAAAACATGATAGATTCATGTATGACTTTTGTCTAAGTTACAAAGCGATAATTTCGTGAACGAACATTTTGCAGCAACAATATAATAACAGAAGAAACATCAGGAGTCTATAACATCTTGCCAAAATGAGGATACCAACTTTTTCTTCCGTGGACGAGTTGATGTATGATTTTGTTCTCAAGTATTCCGTTTGCTCAAGATTTGATCACACGTGTTGGAAATCGATTTGTGGCTATCACTGTTTGTCAACGCGCCATCCAATACACAGTTAGAACCGACAACAAGAGAAGATAAATTCAAATTTAATGTAGTAGATGACACGCAGATTACAGCAGCACTTAGCACAGATTTACCGGTTCATGACAAGTTGACGGAATCAATTATCTTTATTGTCAGGGGAGGATTTCTGCAGATATAAACACAGCTTTCCGTCTAGCTTAAATCGGGATAACAAATCGATCAGGGTTCAAAGTAACAATAAATTTGAACCAAATATGATCAAGTAGTCAGTTTTTAGAGGCCTATCCTTATAAAATTCTCTTCAACACGAGAGATGGGTGCTTGTGCCGAAATGATTTGGTTTAAAATATTGTTATTTAAGTAATGACAACGAAGAATTGTTCGGGTGGTTTGTTTTGATCAGATTATCATCTTTAATAGTTCAGAATGTCTGTACTCTTCGCGTCAGATCTGTCAAATTGGGAAATCCGTCCCAGATTAAATCATTTCTCTTAAGACAAATAAAGAATCCAAGCTACAACAAAGGAATCTTTGGCACTAATCAATCATCATAATGAAAGGTTGAACTTCGGTAGCAAATAGATCAGTGTAAATTTACTGCTATTAAAGCTGAGTTAAGAAATGACCCTTGTGGAAGTCCGGAGTCAATCTAACGGACAACTTCCAGTCGGAACACACTTCGGCTATCTTCTCTCGTCACCGGTCGCCTTTGACACGCCTCGGACAATAGATCACCGTATTTTGGGACTGAATACAAATGGCGTCGAAAGTACGTATAAAACATTTCACTACAGATGAAAAAAATCCCCAAAGTCTCAGAGTGGGACAACTTCTACACGACATACGTTAGGTATGCATTGATTCAACAACAACAAAACACAGAGTAAATGGAAGATAAACATTGAATTAATTACGTGGATCGGAACCGACAAAAAGACACGGTTTACACAGGGAAGCTAATAGTAATGCTATAAACGAAAAAAATATGCTTAAGTCTGATGGAATAAAACAGGATAGTCCTACCTCGGTGCACCGATAATAAACGTTGGTCCGGTCATACCTTGTAATCGGATACCTTCTTTTGATATAAACGAGTATAAACAAGTGATACAAACTTGATATAAACGTGTGCCTTCTCTTGGTATAAAATGTACAAAAATAAACAACGGATATAAATTTGACATAAACGTGTACTTTCACTTGGTATAAAATGTATAAAAAATAAACAACTGATATAAATTTGATACAAACGTGTACCTTCTTTCGGTATAAATTATACAAAAAAAAAACAACTGATATAAAGTTGATATAAACGTGTACTTTCTCTTGGTATAACATGTATAAAAAATAAACAATTGATATAAATTTGATACAAACGTGTACCTTCTTTCGGTATAAAATATATAAAAAAAAAACAACTGATATAAAGTTGATATAAACGTGTACTTTCTCTTGGTATAAAATGTACAAAAATAAACAACGGATATAAATTTGACATAAACGTGTACTTTCACTTGGTATAAAATGTATAAAAATAAACAACTGATATAAATTTGATATAAGTAAGTATTTAATTATGTGGATTGGTAGGAAGGTGTATATGATATGCATGTTAAAACCACCGTAAAAATCTGATCTCCATAGGTTTTACTATTCTCTAAATATAACCAACAATTATGACGTGAGACCTATTTTGTCGGTTCACTTACGCTTACAGTTAAGAAATCGAATTTGGTGGAGACCAAAATGTTAACATCAGTCCTAAAGTTGTCTAGCTTGGAGAGAATCTGCGGTGGTTTTCTGTTTGTAGTGATTGTTATCATATCCTTGAAGGCAAGGACTCTGTTGACTGACCCTGGACTAAGTATGTTCAAATGATCGGAATCCGCTCTACGATATCTCCTCCAGAAACCAAACTTTCACACAAGGTACAGTAAAGGCCAAATGTCGGTTTTTCATCACTATTGATTGGTTGGTCTGGGACGTTTGAGATTTCGGAATATTTGACGATATCTTCAACATCTCCATCTCCATACCATTTCCAAATCAAAGGGGGCCTCGGTTAGATTGATTATCCTTCAGTCTGACACAGGGCTTCTATCAATGCGGCGCGGGTTCCAATTCCACTTTTTTATTGGAATTTTTCACTCGATCGACAAGTAGAAGAGCCAAGTACTCGCTGAAGGCAGGGGCGGCACCAGCTTTTTTTACGAAAAGAGAGGTGTGTGTGGAAGGAGGGGGGGGGGGGGGGGTCCCAGACCCTTCGATTACAGAAACATAACAAATTTAAAAGCGGCCTGTAACCAGGGCAATATACGAGAGTTCAGGGGTTCTTGATTTCCCGAGAAGCGTTCCGAGGCTGTTCTGCAAGTGAAATAGTTCCCGGACTTTGCTTTCTCTAGTTTTAAGCGAAGCCTTGAAACGTTTGTGAAGCATGGACAATAGTTTGTATATAGTTTTGTTCTTTATTTTTTAAAGTGCCATAATCCTGTCAGATAAATATTTTAGGTGCGGCTCAGTTATACTGCCCCAGTCAAAGGTCATAATTCCAGTGTTTATAATCGAATATAAGTTTATCAGGTTTGAAATTCGTTTGTGGGACGAGATGATCACTGAATTTTGTGTGATTCTTCACACCCAGAAATTGCATTTTTCAAAATTCAGCTTGATCAATGTTAGAGCCATGCAACACGTTGCTTAACATTGCAACACGGACTATGATGTGCAAACATATTAAAAAAGATACATATCACCATAGTTACCGCGGTAAGGGGGGATTGGACCTCCTCTCCCTCTTCATCCGCCTATGCGACGGTCAAGGATTTCCTCAGGCAAAGAGCCCGTTTCCTTCTGATAGTCAGGACAAGGCGATGGTTTGAAGTTCATCAAATGAATGATTGACGGGCAGAAACATGATTGGTTGAAACTCCACATCGTCGGTAGATAAATCATGTATTTCTTCAATATATATTGCATATAAAGCGTGATGCATTCTCTGACAACAAATTACCTGTCTGTCCAGTTGTATAACCACAGACCCTAAAGCCTCCGTCAAACTCCGGTTCGCCGTAGGCCTACTATTCTCTTTATTGGAACAGATTTACAGTAAACTAGATTAAACTACGCTTTAATGTCATATCATTTGAATATTTTTCTATCTACAACGAAATAACCCGAAATAAGTTGATGCAGTCAATGATATTTTTAAAATCGGATCCGTACCACGATAACACTCAAATGACCCCCTTCCTGTCAATGTCTATATGTAAATGACGCGCACCACTGATATTTGTCTAAGAGATGCATTTTCAGATTGTTTTCACACCGCAAACCACGTGCAAGATTCACACACATGAATATGATGCTTTATGGCAGCCCAATCGATACATGTTGTTTTTGTTATCTTCCTTTAATGAACAGAGCGATGCCAATGTTATGTCCGAATTAGAGACAGGTTTGATAAAGAATATGTGTAATTAAACCCCCGGTATGAGATAAAAGAAACTAACAGACAATCCATCACTGAGGTTCTTTGGTAATATCTAATGTCTGCTTTTCATGTCAAACTTGTCCGACTGGGAAATCGCATCAATGCCATAGTCCTATTCTATAGAGGTAATATTGTAATAGGATAAAGGGAAATTTGACTAGTTTCTGTAGGAGGTGTTTCCTTATTGTAGAAAGTTAGCCAAGATACGTCTGCATCAGCGTGTGTCCATTATTTGTTCACGTTATTCCAATAAATTAAAAATAACTCTTACATTTGGAAACCAATTATCCAACGTTACCGTGGTATTACAGCTATTGAAAGAGACAATGAGTTTTAGGTGGTCGGTGACTGAGTTTGATTCTAACCCGTCAGCCCCCAATGGAAGGCAACTATCTCAATTTGACTTTGACTTGCCGGAAGTGGAATACTGTCTCTCCGAGAGAGTAATTAAACAACGTCAACACAAAGCCACACACAAGGGATGAAGTCTGGTCACACGTATTTCCATGGATATTATAATACATGGTTGATAAACTAACCTTTTTCATGTTGACCTTTCCAAAATATAAATTTAGTGTGACAGATGCTGTTAACCAAACTGTAACACCAGTCCAGAAAAGCTCTTGTCCTGAAATAATGTAATAAAAGTCTTCTGATAAAGGCCCGTTCTCACTGTGCGATTTGTCGTACCGACTTGTGGGATGCGATTAAAATGGTTGCATCTGATTGGTTGATAAATCATATTGACCAATTAAAAGCATCCATTTTAATCGCATCCTACAAGTCAGTACACTGTGAGAACGAGCCTTAACGATTGTGCCCGGTAAGTTCGGCATGGTAGCTGACAACACTTATACATATCGTGTTTTGCTTGTGAAAGACCCAATCAGAATGTGTTTCACTCTTTTTTTCTGTGGACTTCGAGGAAAGAAATTTACCATCTCACCAATAACGCAGTTGTCAATTTCTGTACAGAATCGGTGACATTTCCCCCGAGATTAACATATCATATATAATAAGATATTGTCAATTTCCCGACCATAATAAACGCCAATCATATATAACATACAGTCAGACCAGCGTAAGCTATCGACGACAATGTGGCGAAATTCCAAGCTGCCACCAGTCTAGACGGACCATTGTTCTCTTTATATAAATATCTGTCTTATTAGAACAAACATAATTAATTGAGCAATTAATCAATTGATTATGCTGTCCCCGATAACGATTTCCCTGTCTGTATATGGAGCTACAACATTTCTCTTTCACAAAGGTTGTTCTGTAATAGTTCGATTATACAGACGTGGTCTGTCAGGAGTTGTCACAACGAGTGAAGATCGTTTATCACAAAGAAATGGAAGATTAACCTCGATGGAGACAATGTTCACCTAATGATATAATTCTAAGACCCTTTTGTGACCGAATGCCACCATACAAACGCTTTATTACTTTCGGCTTTTATCTATTATCGAAATAATATAACGAGTGTTCCATTGAAAGTCATTCGCAGATTTTCAAATCTTTGAAACTCCTCAAAGTCGGTATCTTATACTCTGTTTGTCAGTATCGAATACAGGAAGTGTTTCATAGGAAGTTACTGACCGAGCTTCAAAGCATTTGGACCTCTACAAAGTATATTATGTCCAGTTTGCCGTTATATAATATATGGAGTGTTCCATTGAACTTCATTCGCAGATTTTCAAATCGTTCAGACTTCACAAAGTCGGTATCATATACCCTTATAGTGGAAACATACATTTATCTTCAGCAGAAATATTACAACCTGTAAATGTACCACACTTAAAAAGAAACTAAACAAAAAGTAAGGATGGCTGTCATTTCAGGAAAGCATTGTATTTCCGGTTTTTCGGATATTGTGGAAAACGTCATGCTGTCTGTCGCAAAGAATAAAGACTATTTTGACCTTTCTGTCTGTAATAGATTTAGCTTTGATAATTCCGTTCTGAAATTCAGCAAGACAGAAATAACAAAATTACTATTATCTCCATTTTCATTGATTTAATCCTTTTGCATCTATAATTAAAACGAGGCTCATTGGTCTTCAGTCAACGTTAAAATTCGTAGCAAGGTCCGAGTCTACAGATTTGAGGGAAATATACGTCATAAGCTTAAGGAACGAAGATACACAAAGTGTTGAACATTACAAGGCAGAATTACATGTATGTTGAGCATTTTTTTTAGGTAACCTATGTCTTTCTCATATTATCAATAAAATGTATATTCATTTTGTCTTTCTCATATTAGTAATAAAATGTATATGCATTTTTTCTTTTGCCATTCTATCAAAGCAACATTTTTCAGTGGGCGACGACCTGTTGCAAAAGAATATTACAATAAAAGTAGAATTCTTAATCTTCCCTTTATTGTGGTTTTCGGTTATCTGAATTGCTGGGTCTAATTGGAAAAATATGTTGCACAACAAAAAATCTGTTCCCATATTACAAAACACGTCAATTAATAAACCCCATATATTGTGTTTTGTGTTGAAATCAAATGATTGGAATGCATAGTCCAGTAGTCGCCACAAGCACTTGCAAAACACGTCTAGCGATCAAATCATTCTTTATTACTCCTCAATTATTAACGGGATATCAAAGAATATAACAATTAATTTGGGTTAAATCGTGCGCTGATTTGAAATAACCAGACTTTGTACTAAACTATTTCAGGAGATTTGATTCGATGTTTTGCTCATTGCCGGATGAATGAGATTTGAACTGATTGAATATGATAGCTTTTCACAGCTGATTGCTTCAGAAAAATGGTAGTCAAATATCCTCTTTCCTGTTTATGTCTGCCACATTAACCCTGACGTCGTCCATACTTTGACGTTGTCTTCATACATCCTCGCTGATTCAATGTGTTATAATATTGAAACATTCCAACATTGAGATCAAACATTTTAGGAGATTGTATGCTTATTACCGTGGAGAGATATTTGAACTGATAATGAACATGATATCAAAGATCTCTTTTTAAACGTGTCTTGCATATTAAACCCAACGTATAGTCCATCCTTTGATGTTGCCTTCATACATCTTCATCGAAAAGCCTGATTTTACGGTGGTAATAAATGCAAAAATTGGACAATTATTCAATATCAATATCAATTTTGTTAAATATTTGACAGCAAATACGTGAATTTGTTGATGTGTACATTCGGAGTGGGCTGTTCACCAAGATATACCAGTTTCTCATCGAAGGCGGGGGCTTTCCTCAGGGCAGAGAGTCCGGTTTCTTTCTCTATTAAACCTGGCAACACCGCCATGTGCATGCAACATGAATGAAACGGGAAACTTGGTTCAGTCTACAGTATACAGTCTGTATATCTGATGACACTTACAAAGCACAGCTGATCGATGTATCAAATTTAGAATATATCGTTTTAATTTAATACTGATTGAAAATATTTGTTTTCTTCTGGAAACCAAAAGTTACTGCGGTATCAAATTTTGTAAGATATTGCTTCATTTTAACAAAAATAGATAGTTTAAAAAGGCTTGAAAAGTGCACTATTGCCAAAGTCAAGAACCTTCTTGATAAATAAAACGCTGATATCAAAGACCTTGCCCCAAAGCAAACAGTGAAAATCCAAAGCGCATATATGTCCAGAGATTTCCAGTATTCAGGCTCCCTTAACACTTTCTGACGGATATACGGCCTGATTTATGGCGTCTACTAAAGGCATAATTTCGGCCATCGCCTCTGAAAAAAAACACACCGTCGACAGATACTATATATCAGGCCGTATACCCGCTAAACTTTATACAAATTACATTGCTTTTCATTTTCACAAAAACCCTGATGTTTGGACAAATCTATAAATGTGCACTATCGCCTAAGTCAAGAAACGTAGTGTCAAATACTAGCTCCAAAAAGTACACTGAAAATCAGAGGTATGAAGTACAAAAGGGATGACACGTTTATATAGGCCTTACTAGTACGAAATATCTGCGATGATGATGTAAGACATTTTCTGACAGATAGGCCATCATCATCGTCAGAACGCATTTGATCAATTTACTGGGAATTTCTTGCCACCCTTGTCTTCCTTGTCTGAAATCTCCACTCCTTGTCTTTGGTTCTACTCTGGCATTAGAGTCGGAAATGTTCTGTTGTGTCGACTACGTACTGGTTGCAGCTCTTTAAATGACCATCTGTTTACAAACCACTTAACTGGTAACAAAAAGTGCACATGTGGATATTCATGTGAAAGTGTTAGACATTATTTTTTCGACTGTTCTTTGTGTCAAAATATAAGGAATGCTTTTATAAACAACATCACAGACATACTACTCAGAAAAGGTATTGACTTAAATGAGAATCTGCTGATGTATGGTTCTTCCTCTCTGTCAAAGCGTTTAAACGACGAAATTGTTGACCTAACTATTCAGTATATGTTAGCGACTAAACGTTTCGTATAATAAAAGAATTTGCAGCATAAATTGATTATTTAAATGGACCTCCATTCACAAATTGGTCTCCCTGGTTCCCATGTTTTGTCTTTTTTGTCTTTTCCCTTGTTCGATCTGTTACATGTAAATCCAATTGAGTATTTTGAACACCTGATTTGTACTGTACCATGTGAATCTGCCAAATCACTTCTATAAAAGGTATTTCGCTATTGTATACATGTAAATTGCATAATGTAAATACTTTCTATTCCAGTTCATCTTTTATGAAACAGTCTTACTGTACTATGTAAATATGTCCAATTTTCGTTTTGTTAGTGAAATTGTTTATTTCCATTATTTGTATGTATTTCCATAAGGGAGACACAGATAAGCAAATTTGCTTAATTTGAATCCAGAAATCAATAAAATTCAGTATAAACCAAAGCACAGCTGATCGATGTCTCAAATTTAATAGAATATATTGTTTTAAATTAATACTGATTGAAAATGTTTGTTTTCTACTGGAAACCAAAAATTACTGCGGTATCAAATTTTGTAAGATGTTTTATCATTTTACCTAAAATAGATAGAGCTGCAAAGCTTGAAAAGTGCACCATCGCCAAAGTCTAGAACCTTCTCGATAAATTAATATGAGGTTATTATATGGCTTCGCATCCAGTAGGGATATTTATTGTACGAGTTGCCGTTGGGTTGAAAGTCGATATTGGACGAGACGCCGAAGGTATGCAATATCATATGCAATCAAACGCCAACAACAATTATTTTAAGTTTAACTTTAAACAAGCACAATAATTGTTTTCTGGTATTTGACCCTCGACAAATTTATCTATATAAGCATCATCTAACATCTTGCAGAGATATGAGGGTTCTGACAAACGACAGGAGCGAAGCAGACGATTCCGCGGTTACGTCAGATTCGAACGTTACACATCATCGAACTGACGTAGTCGCTCTTCTCTCTGCCGATACCCGGATGAAAATCCAATAGCTCTATCCAATATCGATTTCGGCTCCAATATCGACTGATATATGATCGACACATGGTACAAATGCTAGTCTTTCGTTATTTAATGAATAGGCCTACTGGTTGTATAATAAACGATGATATCAAACACCTTGCCTCAAAGCAAACAGTGAAAATCCGAAGCGCATATATGTCTAGAGATTTCCATTCATTTATTATCTAAAAATCTTTTAAAAAAATGCACGCAAGAAGTTTCATTGAAAATGGCATATTTGGTCAACAGTTGTACATGAAGGAAAATCATCGCTATCTTGATGTCACCATTTGTCCGCAGTGTCCAAGGTAACACACAAGTCAACTTTTGTAAGTTCAGGCATTTAGGCTCCCTCTCTTACGGATATATACGGCCTGAATTATGGCGTCTACTACAGGCATAATTTCTGCCATAGCCTCTGAGAAAAAAAACAAACACCGTCGACAGACACTATATATTTTAGGCCGTATACCCGCTAAAACGTTATACAAATTACATTGCTTTTCATTTTCACAAAAACCCTGATGTTTGGACAAATCTATAAATGTGCACTATCGCCTAAGTCAAGAAACGTAGTGTCAAATACTAGCTCCAAAAAGTACACTGAAAATCAGAGGTATGAAGTACAAAAGGGATGACACGTTTATATAGGCCTTACTAGTCCGAAATATCTGCGATGATGATGTAAGACATTTTCTGACAGATAGGCCATCATCATCGTCAGAACGCATTTGATCAATTAACTGGGAATTTCTTGCCACCCTTGTCTTCCTTGTCTGAAATCTCCACTCCTTGTCTTTGGTTCTACTCTGGTATTAGAGTCGGAAATGTTCTGTTGTGTCGACTACGTACTGGTTGCAGCTCTTTAAATGACCATCTGTTTACAAACCACTTAACTGATAACAAAAAGTGCGCATGTGGATATTCATGTGAAAGTGTTAGACATTATTTTTTCGACTGTTCTTTGTATCAAAATATAAGGAATGCTTTTATAAACAACATCACAGACATACTACTCAGGAAAGGTATTGACTTAAATGAGAATCTGCTGATGTATGGTTCTTCCTCTCTGTCAAAGCGTTTAAACGACGAAATTGTTGACCTAACTATTCAGTATATGTTAGCGACTAAACGTTTCGTATAATAAAAGAATTTGCAGCATAAATTGATTATTTAAATGGACCTCCATTCACAAATTGGTCTCCCTGGTTCCCATGTTTTGTCTTTTTTGTCTTTTCCCTTGTTCAATCTGTTACATGTAAATCCAATTGAGTATTTTGAACACCTGATTTGTACTGTACCATATGAATCTGCCAAATCACTTCTATAAAAGGTATTTCGCTATTGTATACATGTAAATTGCATAATGTAAATACTTTCTATTCCAGTTCATCTTTTATGAAACAGTCTTACTGTACTATGTAAATATGTCCAATTTTCGTTTTGTTAGTGAAATTGTTTATTTCCATTATTTGTATGTATTTCCATAAGGGAGACACAGATAAGCAAATTTGCTTAATTTGAATCCCGAAATCAATAAAATTCAGTATAAACCAAAGCACAGCTGATCGATGTCTCAAATTTAATAGAATATATTGTTTTAAATTAATACTGATTGAAAATGTTTGTTTTCTACTGGAAACCAAAAATTACTGCGGTATCAAATTTTGTAAGATGTTGTATCATTTTACCTAAAATAGATAGAGCTGCAAAGCTTGAAAAGTGCACCATCGCCAAAGTCTAGAACCTTCTCGATAAATTAATATGAGGTTATTATATGACTTCGCATCCAGTAGGGATATTTATTGTACGAGTTGCCGTTGGGTTGAAAGTCGATATTGGACGAGACGCCGAAGGTATGCAATATCATATGCAATCAAACGCCAACAACAATTATTTTAAGTTTAACTTTAAACAAGCAAAATAATTGTTTTCTGGTATTTGACCCTCGACAAATGTATCTATATAAGCATCATCTAACATCTTGCAGAGATATGAGGGTTCTGACAAACGACAGGAGCGAAGCAGACGATTCCGCGGTTACGTCAGATTCGAACGTTACACATCATCGAACTGACGTAGTCGCTCTTCTCTCTGCCGATACCCGGATGAAAATCCAATAGCTCTATCCAATATCGATTTCGGCTCCAATATCGACTGATATATGATCGACACATGGTACAAATGCTAGTCTTTCGTTGGTTAATGAATAGCCTACTGGTTGTATAATAAACGATGATATCAAACACCTTGCCTCAAAGCAAACAGTGAAAATCCGAAGCGCATATATGTCTAGAGATTTCCATTCATTTATTATTTAAAAATCTTTAAAACAAATGCACGCAAGAAGTTCCATTGAAAATGGCATATTTGGTCAACATTTGTACATGAAGGAAAACTGTCGCTATCTTGACGTCACCATTTGTGGACGAAACCATGTCCGCGGTGTCCAAGGTAACAAACAAGTCAACTTTTGTAAGGTTCAGGTATTCAGGCTCCCTTAACACTTTCTGACGGATATACGGTCTGATTTATGGCGTCTACTAAAGGCATAATTTCGGCCATCGCCTCTGAAAAAAAAACACACCGTCGACAGATACTATATATCAGGCCGTATACCCGCTAAACTTTATACAAATTACATTGCTTTTCATTTTCATAAAAAAAAATGATGTTTTAACAAAGCTATAAATGTGCACTATCGCCTAAGTCAAGAAACGTAGTGTCAAATACTAGCTCCAAAAAGTACACTGAAAATCAGAGGTATGAAGTACAAAAGGGGTGACACGTTAAAATAGGCCTTATATACCTCCGGGAATATATAGACGAATTCACTCTCATAACTAAGCATTCAAGACTACATAAAATTGTAAGAAAAATATATAGATAAGTGGATATGGTGTCTCTCACAAACTGAAAGTTAAATTGTTATTGATATTGTCGTGTTCCAACGAGTCACAAATTCAAAAAGGTAAAATATCAGAAACGGAAATTTCCCCAGCAATTAGAACCTGTTGAACAATTCACATCCACTGAACCGGTAGTAAATACCTTATTTCTGGAGAAGAATTCTACTCCCGAAACCAATTTATTTAACATCTAGCTGAAACTTGACCGAATTAAACCTAGTGTTCTACTCTTTGACTATGTGCCACTTACTTCCATAGTATTACTTTCGAAATCTGACCTTGAAATTGACTATTACTAATTCTGGACAGTTTGATTCATGCCGACACCATATCCCAATTGGTCTTATTAACATTATCCCTGCTCCAGAAGATTGATTGATTGATTAATTGATTGGTGTTTTACGCCGCGCTCAAGATTATTTCACTTATATGGCGGCGTTGCCAGTTTTATTGTGGGAGGAAACCGGGCTCTATGCCCAGTGGAAACCCACGACCTTCCGTTGGTAACTGGCAACCATCCCACATAGGTCGTTCGAGTGAAAACCCAGTCCGAAAATTTGGACTGAGTGGGAATCGAACCCGCGACCCACAGGTGGAAGGCTGTTCGGATTGAGCGTCCAACAATCTACCTACTGAGCCACGGAGGCCCCTGCTCCAGAAGATGACAACCTCTTATTATGTTCTCGAGGGGGAAACCGGGAATTTATTTCAATGCATATAACTGACGATCTGGGTATTGATTGGCCGGCTGATGGGTTTAGTAGTTTTCTCGATGTACCATCACACTTAGTAAAATCACGCCACCTGTCATAAGTGACATTTCGCTTTGATGCCTCGGAATAATACACTGCAAGTTATAAAAATATTGCATGGAGAAATTGCGTTCCTAATAAATTTCATTCATAACATTTTCTTTCAATATGACAAAACGCCGCACGGATGTATCTGTTGTGAGGGGACGAATGGTAAATATATTAAATAATTCGTTTGCTAGAGAAACCCTAATAACATTAGTCTAAAGTTCACCACTTAAGGAACATTTTCTTTTTGTCAATTTCCAATATCCTTTTTGTCAAACACATGTGTGAAACCCCTATATGACATTGTTTAAAAAAATGTTTTCGTTGAATGAATAATGTTATAGCAGCAAAACATACACTTCGGAGTTTGTGGACAATGTGGGAAAATTTCCGTTTGTCTTCCACACAAAATTGTAGAAATCACCCTCAAGATAGCTCCGAACGTCATGAGAATACACTTATGTTATTTTATTAAACTGGGAGTGAAATGGCATCATAGCAGTTATACCGCTCATAGTTTACAAATTGTTCTTTACTTGAAAGCTTTTCATCTCGTATTCATTCCCACATCACACCTCTTTGGTCACTTGCGTGAGACCCTCCAGTTAATGGGTTTAATCCCCAAACACCGAGCTATTGATTATGTTTGCTTTAAATTTATCCGTACTTTGAACCGTGACCCATTTGTTATCCCGATTTCATCTGGATACTGAATGTAGAAAACCTCTCCTAACAATAAAGATAATGTCCACAGGTCTGCTACGTTGTTAGAAACTGTTAAAATGTGTTAAGTGCTGGTCAATCTAAGGGGCATTTTTACCATAACCATTAAAAAATCTGATATTAATATCCGAAAATAGATGTGGTATGGTTGCCAGTTACCACCATCAAACAATGAATCAAAAATAGATCAAAGGTTTGTTACACAAATCCATTCTAGGAATACCTGTACACATCGTTTAATACTTTCCTCTTATTCGTCACATGCTGCCATTTGTTGCATATTTAAACGTGGCATGTGTAATGTTATGTTTGCGTTAAATTTATCCGTACTTTGAACCGTGGCCCATTTGTTATCCCGATTTCATCTCGATACTGAATGTAGAAATCCTCTCCTCTCAATAAAGATGTCTACAGGTCGGTTAAGTGCTGGTCAATCTAAGGGGCATTTTTACCATAACCATTAAAAAATCGGATATTAATATTCGAAAATAGATGTGGGATTTCCTCCGGGCATAGAGCCCGCTTTCCTCCCACAATAAAACTGGCAACGCCGCCATATAAGTGAAATAATCTTGAACGCGGCGTATAACACCAAACAATCAACCAAAAATAGATCAGAGGTTTGTTCCACATATCCATTCTAGGAACTCCTGTACATTTCGTTAAATATTTTTCTCTTATACGCCACATGCTGCCATTTGTTGTATATCTAAACGTGGCATGTGTAACGTTAACTGAAAGAACATTCCAGAGTTTTGTTTGTTTATCTGTTATTACGCAACTGACTTTGTGTTCTTGTTTATTCTGTTTATATCATGAAAACCGAGCAGCGACCAGACTGTTCGATTGGTTTTACCATTCTATTGTCTTTTAGTTGGATTGGCTCTGAAATTTACATAAAATAGAATATACTACTGTGTTAATGTGCATATATTTACTGACGTGTTAAATTTATATGAATTACGATTTCTTCGTTTGTTTGTTAGTTTATTTATTCACCATAAATAATATACCACATATATAACACAAGATGAAAATACACAATACAAATGGTGGGAATAAAGTCTAAAAGACTTGAGTTATGATTAGAAATTGTTCCATTATTTCGAATTAGCTTTATGAAGTAAAGAAAACAAACACGAAACTTGATATTCTAAATTATGTACAATACACATAGTGTAAACAAGTCCAACTTGCATGCCTATGCTAGATGATGACCCTCTAGCATTTGCCTGGATTTATAGAATTGGCAACCTGGGTATTGGTTGGCCAGATAATGTGTTTGATGGTTCTCACTATCTCTCATCACATCCAACATATACCACTTGACTGTAATTACTTATATTTCCCTGACACCCATAATCAATAATACGCATTGCTTTCTGTCACGATAGAGGGTCTATTGTTTACTATATTATAAGGAACTTTTGGCATTTTTGTGTTTTTGCTGGAGGGCAATGTAGGACATAGCACGTAACCAATGTTACGGATTGTCTTGAAGAGGGTTTTGCTCAAATCACCCATCCTCGGATGTCCAGGGTTAAATTCTCAACAAGCTCACCGTGACCACCTTGAGTTTTAATCGTGGTTTCCGACGTTGTAATCAGCCGTGTCTTTTATAAACTATTCCACATAGTGTTGTTAGGATACACAGAATGGAAAGAACTTCCACGGGTAGAGTTAATTCAGAAAACACCTTAATATTACTGCCTAAGGTAGATTTCGATTAATCTTAATCATTTAAAATCTGCTTGTTTGATTTCCAGCAATACGGGACACCATCAGAGAGCTGGCCATCAAGGACATAAATCGATAGGACTGTGTCGCTGAAGACCAGGAGTCAAACGCCTTGTCAACTTCCTGTGTTAGCGGAAATTAAGGTCAACCCGGGTAAATACAGAGCAAGTTTCAGTATCTATCAATTACTAAAACGGATACATTGTACTTTTCGTTGACTTTTTATGAATGGATCAGGAAATCTTTTATTTTCAGTCACACATTTTCTCATTCAAAGCTCACCGTTATGAAAAAAAAAAATAAAAAATTACCCACAAACATAAGGTTTAATTTACAGTATACACAGTTGCAAGATGCAAATTAATATACACAAAGAAAAAAGTTAAGCAACTACAAGCTTATGTCACAAAATAATACCTCGTAATAGCGACAAGTTAAGTTCCCCTCAGTTAAAAACCTAAAGCTACCTAGGGATAACCATACGTAACACTGAAGGTTTTATTAGATTTTAGTTACGGTGCATTAGATTTCAATTTAAAAAAAAAATTATTTTATTTATAAAATGCCTTTTAATATCTTAATAATGTAGTTTCCGACATCCTTTGTGTAAATCGTGTTCTAGGATATTGGAGACATATTGTCATATCCCATACCTTCAGGTCATTGTGTAGTCAGGGTTGAATTTTTGGTGTAATTTGAACAGCTCATATCGGACCAAGGCTATTTCTGATCTCTTCTGTACAACCACAACGCCCTACGGGAACATACTCAGTATGAAGATTGTCAAACTGGAGATACATATAAATGGAATTGAACTATAGAGTGGTATCGATCAGCCTATATGATGTGTGGGGCGGCAACCAGTGAGATGGCCTGCTTTATATCACAGTTTCCAGACAGAGAAAGAGCAGCCTTTAACATCATCTTCTTCCAAAACACGTTCTGGAAACTGTAGCTCCAATCAGTGGACGACCGAGTGCCGACAGGTGAACATGGACACAGGTTAATGGCGAAATGTGACCCGTGAAACAATGTCTAAGTAGTCCTTATATAAAGCTTGCATCGCCCAGACGTTTTATATTGTGCCTTTTGAGAATCGATTGTTTGCCAGCCAAGCTTATGTCGTAAAATAATACCTCGTAATAGCGACAAGTTGAGCAACGTCTCCATGGTTTATGACAGGTTGGACGGTCTTAAGCATTTCAGTGGATTCCTATTGCACAGCACTTGTTTGGAAGGACGTGTTAAGTTAAGCCTCTAACACAACACGAAAACGAAGCCGCAGATAATCAACGAAACAAATTGTGCTCTTGTGTCGATGAACAGTCAGGTGAGATACAGGTGGCCGTGTTGCGTGTTCAATTGCAGGTGTCGGTGAAAGGTTGTTACATTAAATTTCTCACCGACGATTCCAGTTGTGTACCAGATCTGAGGATTTATTCACGGCATTCATGAAACGGAAGTGTGCACAATTGGAGCCCGCATTGTACTTACGAATTGTCCATGACAGAAGCCTGCAAAAGGACATCGTCTGAAGATTACACAAACCACACTGGTAAGTTTCCTTAAAGTGGCATGAGCTGCCAAAATTAACACTTTTTCCATAATTTCTGATCGTCACGACAGTAAGAGGCTTTGAAGGCCATCGAAAAGCTAAATGATAGACGTTGGAATGAGGAAATCCATACAGTATGTGGCCTGTACGAACCAAAAACGTGTTCGAAAAGTAAACAAAGTAAAATATTCCTCATAGACAAAACATAAAGTGATAATAGTGAGGCGCAAAAAAGTTTAACGAAATATGCCAAGTGCTTTTTTGGTTTATATACATTCAATTTTTATAAACTTCTAAAAAAACTAATAACTGTTCTACTTTTAGTTCGATTTTTCTGGTGGTCACTAGATTATAAAACTTGTATCCTTAATTAGAACAACAAATCACCCAGAATTTCAGTCAACACGTATGCAGCATGGGCGTGTAAATTTACTTTATAGCTTGCGATAATTATCCCCCAAGCATACAAGGGCTAATAATTAACTACTACAATTGGACCTTAACTTACACATTTAACCTAAAACTTGAAAATATTGAAAAACTTGAACTACACAAAAATGATAAGATAGAGCACTGTTAACGAAAGAAATATATACGTACTTTATAGAAGCTTCAAAATTATACTTAAAGGTCGTATATTGAATACCTTTTATAGCTATTGGTGACAATCGTCATATATCTTATTAGAAAATAGTTTTTCTAAACAGACCAAAACAATCAACTTGTCTGCGTTGTATAATTCAATGAGCCGAAATGAAAAGATCTAAAAACATAGATTCCGTCATTTATTGACAGATATATAGCATTGTGCTGTCGAGGGCAATCGAAGAAATTAATAAATATATTTTTGTGGTTTGTAAGTTGGATACTTATATATGATATGACATATATAGACACGCAGATTTTCCCTGTGCCCGTGTGTTTTAGTGATCATAAATATATATGATATGACAACAAGACTGCGCTTGGGGACTAATACCCAGCACTGCGTAATTTCTATAATCAGAAGAGCTTTATATTTACAGGCAGACAGTGGGGGTCGGAATTTGGTCATTGATGGTTTAAGGGGACCACGGGGAATATAGTAAGCATCAAAAAAAGATATTTAGTCAGAATAGTGTCATTTGTTTCTTTTTGTGTTTATATTTTCAGAATGAGTGACCTGTTACAAAACGGACCAACAGATTGAGGATGTATCTGACTATATACCTGATAGTTCTTCTCTACTCTGTGACTTGTCAGTGTCAAGTACACGCCCCATGTTATACTTGTGTCTTTTACAAACTTCATCATCCGCAAAGAACACAGTCACGTGTATCGGTAAGTGATTCATTAAGCAGCCCCTGAAAGGGGTGCTTATAGGATTTGTCTGGTTTTATCCGCCGCCGCCGCCGCGTTTTGTTTTTGCAATAGCTCAGTTACCTGAAGGAACCTGATTACCATATTTCACATTTAGGACATATAGGCCTGTGGAATTTTTTCGCGGATGTGTTAGTGAGGTCAAACGGTTGCTTTAAATTATCTGAAACTTGGGACATGTGATTGCTATACTAAGGTTGCGAGCTGAATGACTTTTAACGAACATCGGCCCAAATTTGGGACCAAAAACCTTGTTACCATGTTTGACATAATTGGTTTTTCAAATTTCATGAAACTTGGGATATATCATCGCTACACTATGGTTTCAATCTGAGCAAAATTTAAAGAAGATGGGTCCAAGGGTGAAGGTCATCGAGAGGTCCCACATAGGCTTGTTTACCCCGTTTTTCAGAAAACCGTTGTTTAAAATTCCATGAAACTCGAGATATGTTATCGCTATAGTAAGGTAACTAGCTAATTGGCTTATGACGACCATTGGTTTAAGGGCCAAGGTCACCAACAGGTCGCAAAGGAGCTAAAAAGCTTGTTTTCACAGTTCACAAGAAACCATTGTTTTTAATTTCGCTAAACTTGGGATATATCATCGTTCTACTAAGGTTGCTAGCTGAATGACTTTGGACGAACATCGGCTCAAAGGTCAAGGTCACACATGGAGTTCTAAAATCTTGTTACCATGTATAACATGATAGTTGTTTCAAATGTCATGAAACTTGGGATATTTCATCGCTACACTGAGGTTTCAATCTGAACAAAATTTGACGCAGATTGGTCCAAGGGTCAAGGTCACCGAGAGTTCAAATCTGATTTCAAAACCTTTCTTAGACAAATGCCTTTTCAAATTTCTAGAAAATTGGGATATATCATTGTGATATATTTAGGTTGCGAGCGGATTGGTTTATGACGCACATTGGTTTAACTGTCAAGGTCACGAAGTTGCACACAGGGGCTAAAAAGCTTGTTAGGACGTTTCTAAGGAACCCATTGTTTTAAATTTCTGGTTCTGTCGGGAACGGCTAGCTTGTCACATTATCTTATACATGCAGAGCTTAAACATGTATTAAATAATGACCTTATTAAACCACCCCTTAAACAAGTATGCGTGTGTTGACAACATTAGGGCTAATGCCTAGCATTATTTTATATAGAATATTGTAATTAAAATCGTTAGCTTTATTGCACACTGATGGTTAAATGGTGGAGAGGGTAGTTTTATACTTAAAAAAGAAAGGGGGCTGCTTTCGTGTTTGTCAAAACAAACACAATTTCTAGTTTACATAGAACAGAGTCTCGTGTTTTTTAAGTCTTCCATTTACATGGAAGGCAGTCACAGGTATTTGTGGGTCTCAATTTAAATAGAACGCCGTCACGGGTATCAGTTTCTACCTAAGCCTTCTCTGTACAAGATATGAAAATGGTCAACCGTTAACCAATTACTAATGAACATTAGCAATTCCTGATGTCCACTCTTCCGATTAAACCTGTAGGAGGGTTAGGGTCCCTTCTAGACATTAAATATAATCATTTAGTTTTAGCCAGTACTAACGTATTGAATAGGGAAACGAATTTTAGCTGCTGTTGCCGGCCGGTCCATTACACCAATGTAAAGACACACAAAATCAAAAAGTATTATTTGACGTGGACTGACCACAGGCAAATTCTCTGTAGATCGGACAATTTCATTCTGTCGTACCAATGTCAGTTTTCTTAACGATCTCTTTTCATCGGGCTCACAATATTCTTGTGACTAATTATGATTCTATAATAGATTTTCTCCTGCAAAATTAGAGATAGCAAAGATCAGGTTTAATAATTGTTACATGTCAAAAGTTCAATACACATCGGAACAGTGAAGAATACACCTGTGAACTTTAAAACAAAATCTAAACAATCCTTTTCAATAACCGTCAATTAAGACAGAAATGCTATTCATTTTTTATTAAACATCAACACATGAGAGGAAAACCTGGCGTCCTATTGCAGGATATCAACAATAAACCAAGAACAAGTGTTTAGTTTATTTCTGGTTTGTTACTGTTTCATATCTACTCTGTTTTAGGTATATATATTGCATAACGTTATATCTATATCAAAATCCACGATATCAACGATATTTTCTCCAGCAACGACGTTTAATATATAACCTCAAAAATCCTTTCCGGGCGGAAAAATAATAAAATGTTACACATAATACTTCGGATAGTACTCTTTTGATAATCAATGAAACTCTATGTAGAAACGATAGTATATATTTGCACTGCCATAAGACAATATATGGGATAGATAAAGCTGTAGATTGTTATATAAGAGCAAATACCAGTTATGAGAGATTCTGTCTATTGATTTATATAAAGCTGCACCCAACTCAACCATCAACGTAAACCAATTGGACCACTTGCCTGAAGTGAAATATCCTCTCTTCTCGACAGTAATTAAACATCAGCCCATATGGCCCCAGGATAATGATTCACTCAGAGAGCAGCGAAAGTCTCACGAGAGAACCAAAGATTGATTTGTGAAGTATACAGGACTATATGTATGAAACGCAATACTGTCCAACTATAATAGTTCTGAATTGATTGATTGATTGATGTTTTACGCCGCACTCAAGATTATTTCACTTAAATGGCGACGTTGTCATGTTTAGTGGGGGAGGAATTCGGGCTCATTGCCCGGAGGAAACCCCCGGCCTTCGGCGAGTACCTGGCATCTCTTCCACATATGGCGATCGAGTGAAAAATCCACTCAGAAATTTGTCGATTTTTATTTGGTCTGTGTGTGATTTGAACACACGCCGCATCGATGGAAGGTCTGTGTGGGACCGAAGGACGATCACTCCAGCCCATTGGACCACCGAGGCCCCGTTCTGAATTGAAACAGATTTTTGTTTTTATTTATTTTCAAGTCTGGTATATAACAATGCATTTCAAGCCATCAATCTCCATTTATATACATTTTTTCTGATCTAGTGTCATGTAAGTATTTGTTGAATTTACAAATAATGTAATTTACTAAGAAAGAAAGTAAATCAGTTCATCAGTACAACAACAGTTGTAACCAGTCATCCCAGATCGCTACAAATTCCTCAAGTTTATCATTTTTTAGGGCAATCATTTTTTCAGTTTTGATATAAAAGCTTAATTTGGAGTTCATATATCGATAACTTTCCTGTTTGACATCATCTTGTATAAACATAATATCTGCTTACTAGAAGTATTAAGTTAATAGGTTTAAAATAATCATTTAGTTTTAGTTTTCCAAATAAGCAATCTGAAGAAGTGAGATTAGCAAACTTTCCAGTAATAGATCTGAAGTTCTAACTTCTCCCATAAATCACATACACATTCACAATGACAAAAAGATGTTCTATAGTTTCTTCTGCAGCGTGACAAAAAGTACAACTAGCATCATCTCTTCTATTAATCTTAACTAGATATTTTAGATATGTAATTTGTACTGACTAAAAGTTACGTGTTTGTGTAGATTATGTTTCTGTGTTCAAAATTAGTGTTATGTATAAAGTACAAGGATTTGTTTGATGAATGTGTTACGCAAATACTCTTGAATTGTATGTATATATATGTTTGTCTACGTAAATAAAGTTTTTGTGTACAAAATTAATGTTATGTATAAAGTAGAAAGATTTGTTTGATGTGTGTGTTACGCAATTACTCTTGTATTGTATGTATATATGTTTGTCTATATGTAAATAACGTTCTTGTGTACAAAATTAATGTTATGTATAAAGTAGAAAGATTTGTTTCATGTATGTGTTACGCAATTACTCTTGTATTGTATGTATATATGTGTGCCTATGTAAATAACGTTCTTGTGTACAAAATTAGTGTTATGTATAAAGTAGAAGGATTTGTTTGATGCATGTGTTACGCAATTGAATTGTATGTATATATGTTTGTCTACATAAATAACGTTCCTGTGTACAAAATTAATGTTATGTATAAAGTAGAAAGATTTGTTTGATGTATGTGTTACGCAATTACTTTTGTATGGTATGTATATATGTTTGTCTATGTAAATAACCTTCTTGTGTACAAATTTATTGCTATGTGTAAAGTATAGGGGTTTGTTTGGTGTACGAATTACTATTTCATGTGATTATTCTTATATATAGGCCTACATTACGGCTTGTCTGTGTAAACTACAATTTTATGAACAAATTTTACTGTTGAGTGTAAGCTATAGCACATAGAACTTGATATATGTAATTTGTTTGCGATGTAATTACCCTAATTTTGCTGTATTTGTTTATGTTCTTGTTTCTGTTTTTCTGTCTTTTTGTTGTTGTTGTAATTGTACAGTTACAGAGGAGACCCCCTCGTGGCCGAAAGGCTGTGGAACATCCTCTATAAATAAATAAATATAGAATTAAATTAAATTAAATATTTGTTTGTGGCTAAGATTCTATGATTGGTGCGGTATTGAAACTATTGAAGCTTCGTATTTGAACAAATTACAAAGGGTAATTTATATACCATATTCCAGCGGTCAATTTGAATACCTTAATTCCCACTTAGCTTGGCTAGTTGGAGTAACATTGGAATATGTTAGTGCCGCATACATCACCCTGGCACCTTTAGTATGTTTCATTAGAATCTTCAATTTAGAAGGCAATAATAGATTTGTTTTGGAATACGAATTCAAATCTATTTCAGATTTTTTTCTGCTGTTCGAGAAGTCGTAGTCGGATTTCTCGTCATACAAAAATACATTTAAAAAGGTAAAACTGTTTGCATTTACAAAAATTAGTTTTGCATTGATTGTTGTAAGCGGATTACATATGGTGAGAATTGAATTAATGTTTAATCTGTCTTCTCTGGCAGGCCGATGGAGCGTGTATCTTCCCATGTTACTGTGACGTTCATATCCTGAACTGTCAACCTGGGGTCAAGGTCATTCAAGATGGCTGTGGATGCTGTAACATTTGTTCTCGTCAGCTGGGAGAACCGTGTAACCGTCGATTTCGATGTGACTCTGAACAGAATCTGTTCTGTAATATTAATTCCATCTCTACCCCAGGAATAGCTGTCAATGGAACATGTGCACGTGAGCGAATCCGTTATATGTACGATTAGACATAAATCTATTTCATATTAAAGTCAGCATGGACTTTTATTGATTCGGTAATTACTATTAGCTGCTTCATTTATGACGATTTGTTTAACATGAAGTCGAATTATATCTAAATATGAGTTATGTCATTTTTGTTTAAACTGATTATGTGATCCCATGGACTATGGACTTGTTTCTATATTGATTTACTTGTATGCCATATTTTCTGCAGACCGTCCTCCGAAATCGTGTCATGTTGTGGGTAAAGTTTACAAAGATGGTGAAGAATTCCAACCAAACTGTTCCCGACTTTGTACATGTCGAGACGGTGGATACGGATGTGTCAGTCTGTGTCCTCACGAGGAACAGCCTCCCGAGGGTAGCTGTTCTCACCCCCAGTTAACCTCAGTCCCTGGTCAGTGTTGCAAGGAGTGGACTTGTGATGCGATAAAACCAACTGTAAAATCTGAATTAACGGTACAATCCAACAAAGGTAACTTGTTATTGTTATATAAATTCAGTTCAAAAGTTCCAAAAGAATCACGGTAAACAAGGCTGTGGTAAAATCATGAACTTCTAAAATAGTTCGATTTGTTAAAATTTTGAGATCTACTCAGTTTGTCTACAAGCAGTCGAACCAGCTTGTCTTTGTTTTTTTTTACCCCCACCACATTCTTACTTTCTGGAAAGGGAAATAGATATTAACAAAATGCTTGTTTGAATTAGTCATATTTTCGTTTTCTCTTATGGTTGTTTCTTCGAGATTATTGAGATAACATAAAAACATAGTCCCTATTACACTTCCACGATTAAGAGTTTAAACCAGGGGACTCGGTTGTGCAAAGGGGTATTTAGCGTCAGTCTGATTTATCTATGTAACGTCATAATCAAATTCCCTTGTGACATGACGTATTTCGGGCTGACTTAAGCTTAATATAACTTTGTGCAACCGGTCACTGTTACTAGTTATTCCATCCAAACCCTTAACCACAACTAGAAGATAAATTATTTTTATGCCGTTGGTTTCAGATGTTTTTCCACTCTCTAATAAATCAAACATTTTACTGGAAAGATGTCGAGATGAAACCAGTGCCTGGAGTCCTTGTTCCGTTAGCTGTGGATCTGGAACCTCAGAGCGCATGACAACTGACCTATCGACCTGTCAAACTGTCAAACAAACACAGATATGTTACCTCAGACCATGTGATTTACACCTAGTCTCAGTAAGTCTTAATGCAATTAATTTTTAAATTTCATCTCGTCTCAGTTTTTATTAAAAGTTGATAGTTTCTTATTTTCATCTGGGTATAGATTTTGAAAATCGTATGAACGCAAAACTGTTATATATAAAAAATAAACTACTAATAGTTTGTGCTTACTTACTATACAAAATACCAAAGCTTTTCTAATGATAGTAAAAGTTGTTTGGTTTGTTTTTTCACTAGGACACAAAAGCCGTTAAATGTGCTGCCACTGTTAAAAGTCCCCGGAAAATAAGAATAGCATTCGGCGGTTGCCATAGCAGCAAAGCTGTGCATTTCCGGTTTTGTGGATATTGTGGGAACAATTCCGTTTGTCTTCCACAAAAAATAAAAACTGTTATGATGGACTTTGATTGCGGAGACAACAAAAAACGAACACTGAACGTTATGAGGATACGATCATGTCACTGTATAAACACTGAGAGTGGATTGTCTTCCTTAGTACGTGTATAAACTGTCTACCTTTCAGCGTTTACAAATTGTTATTACTTACAAGTTTAATGCTTATTATCCTATTGTATACTTCAATATTGACATTTTTAATACATATTCATAAACACGACCAGCAACTGAAAATTGGGATTTATTTGGATAACACATCTCTTTCTGGTAGAATGTATTGCATTCTTCAACTTAACTATGAATAGATAAAATCATCAACTTGTTTTGCTACTTGTAAATCTATTAGCGATATATTTGAGCAACGTAAAAGCGTGTTTATGATGAAGCCGTTAGCTGAACGTGTAATATTTTTGGTATTTAAAAGAATGGTTTCTTTTTTCCTGTGGAAACAATATATGTTCTTCAGTCTTTATTATTAACGGCGAAAGGGGAGCATATCGTACAATATTGTTTTACTCATACGTTAATGGATATGTTCGACCCAACAAGAGAAAACATATCTTAAAAATGCTATTCACATTTTATTGGAGATGTCGATAATTTTGAATCTAAGGATACGACGAGACACCACGTTAACTTTGATTACCAAACTTTTCATAACAACTCATCAAATAAGTTTCGTCATTTAATAATTGAAATCAGCGGACAAGGAGATATGTATTTCAGATTACACTGGTTTGAGATTAAGTTCAAGAAATTGAACTCAACTATTTTCCCCATAACTTAATATTAACATCATAACAGATTTTGAAAAAGACAGTTTAATTCGTAAAAAAAGTGACTACAATTTTTTTTATAGACTCCGAAATTTAGATAAATTTCTAGTTCTTGTTCGATTTAATGTATTTTACATTCTGTCACTCACATG
Source organism: Lepidochitona cinerea (assembly GCA_963971465.1). NCBI lineage: Eukaryota > Metazoa > Mollusca > Polyplacophora > Chitonida > Tonicellidae > Lepidochitona > Lepidochitona cinerea. Next base: position 17,938,318 of record OZ020563.1, on the reverse strand, counting down.
TCACATGATGCCCACTGAACCTTTAACCTTGTAATAAACTGTTTAAAATATATTTTTAAGGCCCAGGGGTGTTACTTTTTTATTCTGATTCCGTTGTTACGATATAAATAATACGTAATTCTTCACTTTATTAAGATATAAATGTTTGCTGTTAGATTTTGGTCATTAACATACCAAAAGATCACACATATGTGATGTTTAAAAGCAACCATAAAAAACCCATATGACCCAGTTTCTGTTTTCCAGCCAATGGAAATTGAAGCTAGGAAGTGGTTTACTTAGCTTTAGTGTTGTATCTGGGTTATTTGAATATTGGATTGAAACCTATGTAGATCTACTTTACATATATTAAGCTTTCAATCCATACACGATTGAAGATTCGGTGTGTTTTCTAACAAATTTTGAAAATGCCAGCTCAAAATGGCGGTACCCATGTTGAATCGTGTGTAGTGTGAAACCGACATGCACTATGTCTACTTTTATGGTTGGCAAAGATGTCTCGCGAGTTGATCTATTAGAAAATTGAAAGGTAAAGCTTTAGCGAGATTCGAGTAATTGGCCACAAATTAAAACGTTAATATTGTCGCAAACAGGAAATGAAACTGTATCCTCTAACCGCTTTGTATATAAAAAGTTCCAAATAGTAGTTCACTAGCGTGTATATTTGCAATTATAATGTTTTATATATTTATCAGTTTGTTGTTTCGATTGACAGTTGAAAGTAAGTACTTGGTCACACTCTTGTGAGTCTGAAGGCATTTTACAACTATCTTGCATCATATTAGTCCATCCAATTAGAGTTTTATCGCGAATATACGTTAGTTTTTTTGACGCAAGATTTTTAGGAATTTATCAGATGCAAAATGTCTTTAAGATTCCATTTATTTTTATCATACAAGGTTTGATTGAAACCTGATAAATGGTATTCTATCTCTTAAGAATATTAGAATAGTGTGGAATGAAAGACAGGTTTGTTATAGGATAGGTGTAATTAAAACCCCAGTATGAGATGAAAGAAGCTGACAGTTATCTCATCACTGAGGATCTTTGGCAACATCTAATATTTACTATTCACACAAACTTTTCTGTGTGAAAAATCTCTTAAGTATAGAAGTTGTATTTGATACAAGTAAAATCCAATTAGGATAAAGAGAAATTTAGCAGAGATGTGATCGGTTTCTACAAAAGATATTACGTTATTATTGAAAACTAAAGCAGATATAAGTACAATAGCTTTTGTACATCATTAGTCCCCTATTTCAGTGACTTCTGCCGCACGAAACTCAATCAATAAATCAACCAATCCAATGAATTGAAAAGAACTGTTCAATTTGCCGTAGTAGTGCAATTATCAAAGGAGCTCATGTCCTTGACTGGTCGCCTACTGAGAACGATTCGAACCCAACGTCAACGATGGACGGCAAATGACTCTCTCCTGTTAACAAAATTGATAAAATCCCCGGCTTTATAAAGAACACAGATATAAACGGAGCCAGTATGAGTAAATTAAGATATTGCTGTGAATATAGTCGAACAAGACAGGAAAACAATAACAACATAAGCCATGAAAACCAAATAACTCTCTGAAATTTCCGGCTAAAGAAAGACAACAAATATTAGCTGAGCCATTATGGGTAAAATTTAGACCTTACCGGGAATATGGTTGAAGAAGATATGAAAACAATAACAACACAAGCCAATTTGACATTTAATTGCCGGAAGTGGGACAAGCCATACCGTCTTCCCAAGTGAGTAATTAGACGACGTCAGTACACAGTTTTAGGCACATATTCCTCAACGGAGTATCTTAGAAACCATCAACCTATTGTAATTTTGGGCTTTACAAAAGATAAATTGAATTTGTCTAAGGCTGTAAACTAAAGTCTTCTGATAATCCCTTCAACACCGAAGTCCTATTTTATAGAAGTAAAAACCAATTAGGATAAAGGGAAATTTTGCAGAAATGTGATCGGTTTCTTCAAAAGATGTTACGTAATTAATGAAAACTGAAGCAGATACGATTCTATCAGCGTCTATGCATTATTTTATTTCACTGATTCAAATACATATTCAGGTGTAAAATTTTAATCAATCAATCAATCAATCCAAGGAATTCAAAAGAAACTGGTTGTGTAACTGGCAACCTATCCGGTTCGAGTGAAAATCTACTTAGATTTTCTTTCTTAGACTGCCAGGAAACAAATTTACCATTTTACTAATAACCCTACTGTCAATTTCTGAACAGAATCTGTGACATTTCCCCAGGGATTAACATATCATATATAATAAGAGATTGTCAATTTCCTGACTACAATAAACGTTTATCAGACATTAAAGACAAATCAGCTTAGGAAATCGGCGACAATGTGGCGACATTCCAAGTAGCTGGCAGTCTGGACGAGACATTGTTCCCTTTATATCAATATATGTCTTATAAGAACAAACGCAATCAAGTTCTCGTCAGCAAAGTATTGCCCCTGTTAATAATCCTATAACGGTTTCCCTGTCTGTGTTTAGGGGTACTGAGTCACAAACGATGCTTTGTAACAAATGTTTGAGTGCATTTTTTGTGGAAAAAGCTAGTCAGGAATTAAAATTGTTTTAATCGACTTGGATTATGAAGTTTTACTCCAAGAGAATACGATTTACATAGAGATACTGCGTGTGACTTGCCTTTAAATAGGACAGTTGCGTCACCCGCAATTTTACCCTCTCGTCCATTATTCTTAAATTATCGCTTGATTTACGTTAGCTTATGTCATGTTTATCGGGGCGTCGATGGTTCAATCGGTTAGAGTGATAGTCCCTCAGTCTGACACCGGCCTTGGTGGTTCAGTCGGTTAGAGTGATAGTCCCTCAGTCTGACACCGGCCTTGGTGGTTCAGTCGGTTAGAGTGATAGTCCCTCAGTCTTTTGCCATTATTTATTTGTCCTTTTTTCATATTGTTTGTTTCACGTTGCTAGATAAACGTAAGTGGTTGAGTTTAGATTATTATCAGCAGAGAACAAGTTAGCGTACAAGATGATGGGGCTTTATCAATAGTGGCTCTTTAAAATAAGAATGATTTAACTGAAGCTTAGAAAATGTGAAATGACACAATGTGTTAGGCGTTCGAAGATTTTTTTATAAACAGAAATTCATCTTTCGTATTTTTAAATTAAAAAATCAAATGCAATTGGATTTTTTTGTCATTCTCAGTGGTTGTAGAACGATGATTTGCCTAATAAAAACATAGAGCATCCTTTAATTGTTACCCTTAATTATCCCACTTAATTACTGCTTGCCATATAAATTGTGTTGAAATTAAAAGATAAGGCAGGATTCCAGAAGCCCCAATAAGCACTCGGAGAACACGGCGAGATTCAAATAATCCACTGATCACCATGAATTAATAACGATGTATAAAAAGATATCACGAAGAATTGGAACTAAATTGTGCATTGATTTGAAATACTTTGACGTTGAGGAAATTTGATTCGAGCTTTTCTCATTGCTGAAGGAATGACATTTTACCAGCTATTGAATATGACAGCTTTTCTCTGCTTATTTTGTCAGAAGAAGTTATATTAAATATCTGCTTGTTTCTGTATTTCTGAAATAGTAACCTTGGTATGCCCAAAGGGGTTTTGGGATCAACAAAATAAATATATAGGACTGCTTCGCTTCAGATAAGACCGGAAGGGAAACTGCATGTTTACTTCCTGTGTGACCGGAAATTAAGGTCAACTCTGGTAAAGAAAGAGCAGTGTCCAATATCCATCAATAAAGTAAAGGGTTCTAGTTTAATCGAATTTAATAGTTTGCGTCATGATTAATCTATTTATAGCTATTTATAGGCGATGATCAGGACATCCTTTCAGCTGGGTTATCGACGGTTAATTTTATGATAAATAATCAATCGGCTTGTCTATTTCTCTTTCAAATAACTTGCTTACTCTGTTGTCCGTTGTAGTTCATATAAAACCTGCTATTCCTAATTCAATTTGATCCATAAATACTATTAACATATCTTTTTGAAAATTTCTCATTTTAATTCAATGTTTTTATGGACACATTTAATTCAATTATATAAAGTGTTACTAACTGTCAAACTTTGGATCTTCAGGACAAGGTTTGCAGTTCATTGAAACTTTAATTATTAACGTTGAAATCAGGAAAATTTGTACAATCTGTGGCGTGAACGCAACAGATTTGCATGTAATGCTTGAAATGTAAATTGAAATAACCCTGACAAACGTTCATTCATTTTAGGCGCAAGTTAGTTTAAAACATTACGTTCACGTCCATTTCCAAGACTAATTGCTGTAGAAAGTCAAAGTTTTCAATAAGTACTTCTTTCAAAAATAATATTTTCCCAATATTTTGCACCTCATGTTCCTTAAAAATAGAAATATTAATCCAATTTTACTCTTCCCGCCAACAATCAGGTTGTGACAAACAATCTAATTAAATTTACAAAAATAATAATCATATTTTACTTACCTCGTCAATCGATGAAATTTTGTGGAAATTGTAAATCCAATTAAATGTAATAATTTAAAAATATTAATCATATTTCACTTACCACGTCAATGGATCAGATCGTGTTAAAATTGCAAATCCAATTATTCGATTATATATTTTTCCCCGCACCTTCAACAGAACCCGTGTTAACTCATTCATTATTTCTCCACAATAAATAACATGAAGGATGCATTGTAATAAAATAATACATCAGTTTAATATAGTTGGACGCAGAGATCAAACTATTTCTAATGATTTAGTTTGACTACATTTATTGTCATTACTGGGTAATAGATATTGAATGGTTAAAGCTTTTACTCGAGTTTCTTGTTCAGAGAAAGCTAGGCCTATCTAATAAGACCACTAAATCACGATTTTATCTACTTTACAAAAGGATATTTAATTTAGCGCCTAAATGTTGCTTCGACAATATATCACAACACAAGAAACACCAAGAATGTAAATGATTTTGCCAAAAAGAGGAAACACATTCTGTTGCCGTAGAGTTATAGGTGAAAATACCCAGTTTCTGTTTCTCAGCCAATGAAAATTAAAGCTAGGAAGTTGCTTATACATAGCGATAGTTATGTATCTGGGTTTTTGAAATATTGGATTGAAACTAATGCAGGTCTACTGTTTTAGTTTTTAATCAATGCCTGATTGAAGATTTGCGTGTGCGTGTGTGTGTGTTTTTAACCCATTTTGAAAATACCTGTAAAAATGGCGGTACCCATGTTGAATTGTGTGTAGCGTGAAACCGGCATGCACTATGTCAACTTTATTTGGTTGTAAAGGATTTCTCATGTGTTGATCTATATGAAAATGGAATGGAAAAGTCTTAACGAGATTTTAGCTAATCAGCGACAAATAAAAGCGTTAACATTACCGCAAATGGGAAATGAAACTGTATCCGGTATTCTACAGGAATATCTTTTTTCTGTGATAATCTGGCAAATACGTAAAGTAAGACAGCGTTTCTATAAAAACCAAGAAAACTCGATGGCTGGTTAATTGTTTAAGCTTACTGGTGCGTCCATTCATATAAATGATACACGCCATAGAAAATTTGAAATACCCAATATTCTATCAATAATGACAGAAATGTTTGCATCGTATTGGGCCGTAAATAAGCACAGATGTGGGTGGTTTCGGCCTCAGAGATTTTCCGTTTCCACCAGATTTGATTATAAGTGAAAACAATCGATTTCTCAGTATCACTGTCTGTCAACAAACAATCCAATCCTCAGTAAGATAAATTCAGTTTCCGTGTAAGAGATGACACGTAGATTACAGCGGCACTTAGGCGTAGATTTAACGGTTCGCGACAGGTTGACGGAAATAATTATCTTTTTTGTCGACAGAGGATAAACACATTTATCCCGCTCAAATCGGGATAACAAATCGATCAGGGTTCAAAGTAACCATAAGTTTAAACCTAAAACGATTCATAATCCAGTGTTTGGACAGGTTAGATTACCATTAGCACGAGAGACTGATGTCAATATTATAATGATGAAATGGCATATGAGCAGTAGATCTTTAGAAAAAGGTGTTTATTATTAAAGAGTTATCAATATGTCCTATATTTTGATATCCGTCAGACAAAGGTCTAAGATCTATTGTTTATATCCTTCGAGCTCAAATGCTTTTTAGATCAATAACATATTTTGAGTCTGGTGGCTTATTTTAAGTCTTCCACTGCTATTGGTGCATACCGCTGCATATAGTTGGTGTCTGGGTTATTTAGATTTTATTCAAGTTCCGAAGAGAATACACTTTTTAATAGGACAGTTGCGTCACCCGCTATTTTACCCTCGCGTCATTTAAATGTCCATTAGTCTTAAAGTATCGCTTGATTTATACGTTACCTTATGTCATGTTTATAGTTGCCTCGATGACTCAGTTGGTTATAGTGATAGTCCCTCAGTCAGTAACAGGTCGTTTGCCAATATTTATTTGTCCTCTTTTCATATCGTTTGTTTCACGTCGCTAGATAAACGTAAGCGGTTGAGTTTAGATTATTATCAGAAGAGAACAAGTTAGTGTACAAGATGATATAATAGTTACTCTTGAAAATTCGAATACCGTTGTGTATATAAAGGTGAGGTTTCCAGATGGTCATTGGTAACTTTCCTAGCTCCCCAGGCCTCTTGGATAGGGAGTTTTATTTGAGGATTCCAATGTCTGCTTTGTTGTTGGAAAACGAATCGATTGCACAGTAGAGCCGTTTGTAGCTTTTTGTCTACTTTGAACTGTTTGTTTACTGTCAGACACAAACACTCTGTATTCTGTATTTTTCTAATAATCTGAAGGTCAGTGGAGAACCACAGCAAACTTAAGCGATGTCTCCTTTTAAGAGGGTTGTAAACGTAATATGTGAAATTTGTTAGGCGTTCGAAGATTTGATATGGCTGTTATTTTTGTTTTTTGTTTGTTTGTTTTTCACAGGAATTCATCATTCTTATTTTTATATCAATAGTTAAATGTTATTGGATTTTTATTCTGGTTCGTTCTCAGTGAAATGCCGGATGATTTACCTAAAAAAACACAGAACATCCTTTCATTGCTACCCTCAGTCATCTGTTACTATGGGTCTATATCGGAGAGAATTATATGAAGTAAAATTATATCCCACTTTAATGAAGCATACCAATTAATTACTTCCATGTGTTAATTGGCATGAGTATTGTGTTGAAATTACAAGATAAGGCAGGATTCCAGAAGTTCCAATAAGCACTCGGAGAACACGGCGAGATTCAAATAATCCACTGATCACGATTAATTAATAACGGTGGGTCAACATATATCACGAAGAATTGAAACTTAATTGAGCATTGATTTGAAATACCCTGACGTTGGGGTTAAACTATTTTAGGAGATTTGATTCCAGCTTTGTTCATTGCTGAAGGAACGACATTTTACCAGCTATTGAATATGACAGCTTTTCTCTGCTTATTTTGTCAGAAGAAGTTATATTAAATATCTGCTTGTTTCTGTATTTCTGAAATATTAACCCTGGTATGCCCAAAAGGGTTTTGGGATCAACAAAATAAATCTATAGGACTGCTTCGCTTCAGATAAGACCGGAAGGGAAACTGTATGTCCACTTCCTGTGTGACCGGAGATTAAGGTCAACTCTGGTAAAGAAAGAGCAGTGTTCAATATCCATCAGTAAAGCAAATGGGTTCCCGGTATAGTTTAATTAAGAAATAAAGGACGAGCTGGCGAGCTGTGTGTTGCTGAATAAAGGGTCAGTTGCGGAAAATACCACTATTTGAGGGCGAGGGTATTTCCGCCACTGACCCTAAATTCAGCACCACACAGCTCACCAGGAAGTCCTTTATTTCTATTCTAATGCATATCATATGTAAATTAATTCAGTTTCAGTATTCCAAACGTAAGAATTTTAATCAGAAAACCAGCCTTTCCAACCTGCATAGGAACATTTAGACTCTCCCTTGGGTAACCAGAGCCAATCAGAAATGTTTTGGACCAACCCATATGTAGAACGTATAGCGGGTGAAATCAGTGCTGTCAGCTCAAACGCGATGACGTCATAATTCCGGAATGTTGTGACGTTATCGAACACTGCTCTCTCTCTCCCTCAAGTGACTTGTCAACGACGCAAGTAATCAACTGACGTCATGCAGTTTAAATCCTATGACGTGTTAGAACACAGCTGTCACTCAGGGCGTTCGGTCCAAGATTATTCTACAGCAACTCACCCCTAATTTATAGCACAACGTGGTTGAAACCAGCAGGCTAAGGATTTTGTCGCTAAGGATTTTGTGGCTAAGGATTTTGTGGCTAAGGATTTTGTGGCTAAGGATTTTGTGGCTAAGGATTTTGTGGCTAAGGATTTTGTGGCTAAGGATTTTGTGGCTAAGGATTTTATTGCTAAGGATTTTGTGGCTAAGGATTTTGTGGCTAAGGATTTTGTGGCTAAGGATTTTGTGGCTAAGGATTTTGTGGCTAAGGATTTTGTGGCTTCCCCGAGGCCCTCCCCCTTGAAAGCAGGGGCTAGGTCTGGAGGTCCAGCGGGGAGCCGCTCCCCGAGGCCCTCCCCCTTGAAAGCAGGGGCTAGGTCTGGAGGTCCAGCGGGGAGCCGCTCCCCGAGGCCCTCCCCCTTGAAAGCAGGGGCTAGGTCTGGAGGTCCAGCGGGGAGCCGCTCCCCGAGGCCCTCCCCCTTGAAAGCAGGGGCTAGGTCTGGAGGTCCAGCGGGGAGCCGCTCCCCGAGGCATTGTCCTTGCTATGTTCTAATGGGGGGTGGTGTAAATGGGAGGGCTACAGAAGGCTTGCATTTAGTTTTCCTCTTGAGAGATCATTCCAAATACCTTTAACTTCAATGTGTTAGATTTAGAAGTAGAATGTAGGAATTTTGTGCCTCTGTTAGGATACATGTCACAGCCGCTCCCCGAGGCCCCCCCCTTGAAAGCAGGGGCTAGGTCTGGAGGGCCAGCGGAGAGCCGCTCCCCGAGGCCCTCCCCCTTCGGTGTACAGTCCAGAAATTAATCAAAGTTCCCTCTGAAAGCGATGGTAAATATTTGCATAGCTGTTAAGTCAACGTATGACGTATATAAAGCTGCATACGTGTATATCATTGTGCAAGCTCTGAGACCGTCTGATTATTGATCTCTATGAAAGCAATCAACCAAAGAAAATTTCCCTTTGTATTGCCGGAAGTGAGCAACTATCTGTCTCGGTCCGTAATTAAACATCCTCACACAGCGGAAGGCAAATTAACCCAGAGACCTGCAGCTTGTTTTACAAAGGGGCGTAGCGTAGGTTTTCACGTAACTTTCACGTCACTGGTGTTACAGAAGACGCTGAAGCAGTAATAAAAAATTTCATTAAAGATATACTTGGCATTGAAACTGATATAGGCTTTGAGAGAGTACATAGGCTTGGTAGGCCTCGTATGGGGCCATCAAAACCACGCCCAATAGTAGCCAAATTTTCAAAGTTTAAGGAAAGGGAACTAGTTCGATTTAAATCTAGGGAGGTGTTATATGGCAATCGATCCTACTCAGTTAGTGAGCAGTTCCCTAAAGAAATTGTGCAGCGGAGAAAGGAATTATATCCAGTAATGCGTCAAGCTAGACAAGGTGGGCATACAGTGCGACTAGTAGTTGACAAGCTATTTATTGACAACCAACTGTACGATGGCCATATGCCTTTCCCTGACCCAACTCCACCGGCTCAGTTCACATTCCGGCCGGCGATACCAGTTTCTACACCTAACCAGCGGCCGTACCCTTACCACGAGCGACCTAACCATGTGGAGCCCCACCGACTACCTCCGGTACACCCAAACAGGAGTTCCAACCCTTCCCTAACTGCGGACCCACAGGCGCATGTTGTTATGGATACAATGCCAGCCGAGGACAGTGACCTGGATTATTATTAGCGGGGCGAGGGTGGCCCAAAGACTAAAACCCGATTTAAAATATGTGCTCTAAATGTCTGTGGAGTAAAAAGTAAACTTTTATCTCCTGATCTTGAAATACTTATAAGTAAGTATGATATGTTTTTCATGTCAGAAACAAAATTAAAACCTGATGATATTGTAAATTTTGATAAATTTGTCCTTTGGTCGAAACCATCCAATCGAAAAGAAAAGACATCTGTTCTTGCTGTGGGAATACGGGATAAATATTGTAAATTCTTTCGTGAAATTGTAACTGATAATCCTTATGTTATGTGGATCCACGGTTCCAAACAACTGTTTGGAGAAGACACATTGTTTGGTTGTGTCTATATTCCCCCTGAGTCCTCTGTATATGTTGATCCAAATTGTTTTGATGATATCAAAAATGATCTCATGCAAATATCTGGGAAGTATAACAAAATATGTTTAATGGGTGATTTCAACGCAAGGACTAAAACATTCTCAGATTTTGTATATACCGATGAACTTCTCTTTGATCTCGGTGAATTCGATGATGAAATCCAAGCCTTTTTATTAGGCCCTCAAATTCTAAGTAGTAAAGGTATTCCACTTCAAAGGAAGTCTGAAGATATTGGTAGAGTAAATAGCTGGGGGTATAAGTTACTAGATTTTTGTAAAAATGTAAATATGTTTATAGTTAATGGTAGAGTCGGTGCGGACGCACATTTTGGTAGAAATACGTCGAAAGGCGTGAGTTTAATAGATTACGCTATTGCTAGCCCAGCTTTTTTTGAATGTATTGCCGATTTTAATGTTTTAGATTTTTGCAACCTTGTGTCAGATATACACTGTCCGATTTCCCTGTGTATTAATATATATGTTAAGACTGAATATGTCGCCCCCCAAGTGAGAACTAAAGAATCACAACCACGCAGGTGGAAACCTGAAAACCAGAAGTTATTTTTACAAAATGTTGACAATACCACATTAGCTAGCATATTTGGGGAGTTATGTTGTCTTGAACAAAATACATCTTTATCAGTTGATGATAGAAAAAAGAGTATTAATGATATTGTAAATAAAATATCTGAAAATTTTATTGATAGTGCTGGTAAAGCATTTGGTTTGAGAAGTAATGCGCAACCAGATCGCTATGAAAATCTGCATAATAAACCTTGGTTTAACAAAGAATGCCGAGATAAACGTAGGGAGCTTATGTTACTTAAAAGGAAGGCCAGAATATTCAAGAAAGATACAATAAGAAACGACCTTAAGAAATGCAGTAAAGAATATAAAACGATGTTGAAAACAGCCTTACGTCGTTATAACGAAGTATTTGTAAGTAAACTTCGGGATCTCGAGAAGTCATCCCCTCGTGAATATTGGAAAATCCTAAAAAACTTAGATAAAAAAAGATGTAACGATTCTGTCAGTTTAGACAAACTTTATGATTACTTTAAAGAAATTAACAGCCTTGAAGCGGACGATCCTAGGAAGGAAGATCCAACAGAAAACTATCCGTTTCAAAATTCAGACGAACTAGATGTTCCAATTACTGTAGATGAGATAGAAAAGGCTATTAGAGGTCTGAAAAACAATAAAGCACCTGGATATGATAGAATTTTAAACGAATATATTAAAAGTAGTAATTTAGTGATGATCCCTATATATCATAAGCTCTTCAACATTGTGTTTGATAGTGGTTGTATGCCAGATAGTTGGTTAATTGGAATTATACGACCCATTTATAAAAAGGGTGATGTCAGTGACCCAGGCAGTTACAGGCCTATTACTATTGTTAGTTGTTTTAGTAAGCTTTTTACGGCCATCCTTAATAATAGATTAACGGATTTTTGTGAGAGAAATAATGTATTAAATGAATGTCAAACAGGTTTTCGCAAGGGGTATTCTGCTAATGACAATATTTTTGTAATACATAGTATCATTGAATATCTTTTTAGTAAAAAACAGAAGTTGTTTTGTACATTCATAGATTTTGCTAAGGCATTCGACACGGTTTGGCGCGGTGGTTTGTGGTATAAGCTTGTACAACAATCAATTTATGGAAAATGCCTACAAATTGTTAAAAATATGTATTTTTCTATAAAATCATGTGTTGCCCTAAGTTGCAATAAGAGTGATTTTTTCATTTGTGATCTAGGTTTAAGGCAAGGGGAGAATCTTTCACCCATTATGTTTTCCCTGTATCTGAATGATCTCGAAAGTTTCTTTATTGAAAACAATATATATGGGCTCCAGGATTTAACTAGAGAAATAGAATTAAGCTTTAATATTTTTGTTCGCATTTTGTTACTGCTCTATGCTGACGATACGGTATTAATAGCGGATACTGTAGCTGCTCTAAAAAATGCTCTTGTTGTTTTTGAAAAGTATTGTGAAGAATGGAAACTTAATGTTAATCTTGACAAAACAAAAGTTGTCATTTTTTGTAAGCGCAGGCCTACAAACATACCAACTTTTTACATATACGGCTCCAAAATTGAGGTCGTTGATGACTATTGTTATTTGGGTTTAAAAATGAAGTACACGGGCAGATTTACCACAGCTAAGAAACAGTTAATTTCACAAGCTAACAAAGCTTTATTTGCTCTCTCCAGGAAAGTTAAACATCTTTCCTTGCCTATCGACATTCAAATGAAATTGTTTAAACATATGGTTGAACCCATTCTACTTTATAGTTGTGAAATATGGGGGTTTGAAAAACTGGATGATATCGAACGTTTTTTCTTAAGCTACTGTAAGCAAATATTATGTATTAAGAAAAGCACACCAAATTATATAGTGTATGGTGAATTGGGTGTGTACCCCATGTATATAACCGTTTATATAAGAATGCTGTCTTTCTGGGCGAGGATCCTATCAAATGACAATAAGTTGTCATCTATTATCTACAAACTGATGTTAACTAAAAACAATTTATACAATTTTCGCTGGCTGAACCATATCAAGTCAATTCTATGTAACACAGGATTTAATGTTATATGGCAAACGCAAACAATTAATAATGTTGCATGTTTATTAAAAATTGTGAAACAAACACTCCAAGATCAATATCTTCAAAGCTGGTACAGTTCAATGGACGCATCTTCCAAAGGCAAAATATATCGTATATATAAAAGCGAATTTGGGTTGGAAGATTACCTGATAATATTAGATGATAAAAGTAGAAAAATTCTCACTCGATTTAGAGCAGCATGCCACAATCTACCAGTAGAAACAGGACGTTGGACAAACGTCCCAAAGAACATAAGATTTTGTACAATTTGTGAAACAAACTGCATTGGTGATGAATTCCACTTTCTATTTCATTGTAAAAAGTTATTATCAATTCGTCAGGAATACTTACCTAGGTTCTGCTATACTAGACCAAATTCCATCAAAACTAGAGAATTATTCCAAACGAAAAGTAAACAACTTCTCAAGAACTTATGTTTGTATATAGAAAAAGGTTTAAAATGTCTACCGAGGTAATTGAATCACGATCACAATTTAAGTCATGTCTCATTGGTAAATATGTGATTATATATGTTTCTATAATGTGATAAGCCTGTCATGCTATTACTTATATTATGCCATTGTATATCCTCTTGTGCCACCCGCTTTGGCTTTGAGTGAATAAACTTGAACTTGAACTTGAACCCTAGCAACCCACACTCTAGAGATACAGCTGTATGATGCTAAGGCAGTTACATTAAAACTTACACTACGCTGCTTTGTGAAACAGGCTCCAGCCTAGCTAGTACACAGCAATCAGCAAATAAAGAATCACATAAGTAGTAGTATGTGTGCCCAAATGTTTTACAACGACTGAACAATACTGATTCAGCGAAAAGCAGCGAGACGAGTCGCAAAGTCGGCAAGTCGGCAAACCCAATACAGTCACTTTCTTTACATACTGTCTTGCTAGTAAACTATGTGAACATACATATCGTGTAGGCAAAAAAGAGGACACCTCCAACTAGCTAGATTCTCAGTGATATATCTTGAAACACACTAAAGCACTCAGCTCTTGACAGACTTAGAAACAGTTGAAAATGGAAAAATCTGCATAAACGCAGATTTCTTGCGGTAGACTATTCAAATCAAAGCCTACGTAACACAAATACAAATACTGGAAAAATATATTTGCTTAACGTTTTACGGCTCTGTCATGGTAAAAAATGGGCGTATTTCAAGAATTATAAAAGACCTTTTGCCATGGTTATGTGTTGACGTGTCGCCCAAGCCCCGCAACCTATTTCAACAATAGATTTGATTAGATATATGAGTATATGTGTGTAGGGCTTAATCTTGTTGGGAGTTGGATTGGCTGAGAATGAGAAGGTCATATGCACTCGGTATGTGGTATCCTTGATCTCTGTTCATTGCAGGTTTTTCTCTTTTGATGTGGATGGCTTCCAGCAGTTTTCTTTTCTTCCAATCACTTTGGTTGCATGTTAGCAAGGATGTTGACATACTATTCTATAGAAGTAAAACCCAATTAGAATAAAGGGAAATTTGGCAGAAATGTGATCGGTTTCTACAAAAGATGTTACGTTATTATTGAAAACTAAAGCAGATATGGATACATTAGCATTTGTACATCATTAGTCCCCTATTTCAGGGACTTATGCGGCGTTAAACTTTAACCAATCAATCAATTCAATGAATTCAAAAGAACTCTTCAAGTTGCCGTAGTAGTGCAATTATCAAATGAGATCATGCCCTTGACTGGTCGCCTACTGAGAACGAGTCGAACCCAAGACCAAGACCCAAGAAATTTCCGGCTAAAAAAGAGTACAATTATTAGCTGAGCCTATGAGTAAAAAATAAGCTTTATTGGGAATATAGTTGTATACGATATGAAAACAATAGCAACATAAGCCATGGAAGGCAAATATTAAGGGATGGGTAAAACTTGGACATTATCGGGAATACAGATGAGCAGGATATGAAAACAATAACAGCATACGCCCATTTGACATTTAATTGCCGGAAGTGGTATAAGCCATACCGTCTTCCCAAGTGAGTAATTAGACGACGTCAGTACACAGCTTTAGGCACATATTCCTCAACTGAGTATCTTAGAAACCATCAACCTATTGTAATGTTGGGCTTTGCAAAAGATAAATCGAATTTGTTTAAGCTTGTAAACCAAAGTCTTCTGATAATCCCTTCAATACCGAAGTCCTATTTTATAGAAGTAAAATCCAATTATTAGGATAAAGGAAAAGTTGGCAGAAATGTGATCGGTTTCTACAAAAGATGTTACGTTATTATTAAGAACTAAAGCAGATACGATTCTATCAGCGTCTGTACATTATTATTTCCCTTATTCCAATGCATTTTGCGGTGTAAAACTCTAATCAATCAATCAATCAATCCAAGGAATTCAAAACTAGCATGGTTGTGTAACCGGTAACCATTCTACGTATCCGGTTCGAGCGAAAAATCTACTCAGATTTTTTTCCTTTGGATTGCCAGGAAGCAAATTTATTACCAATAACCCAGTTGTCAATTCTGAACAGAATCGGTGACATTTCCCCCGAGATTAACATATCATATATAATAAGAGATTGTCAATTTCCGGACTACAATAAACGCTTATCAGACATTAAAGACAAAATCAGCTAGGAAATCGGCGACAATGTGGCGACATTCCAAGTAGCTGGCAGTCTGGACGAGACATTGTTCCCTTTATATCAATATATGTCTTATTAGAACAAACGTAATCAATTTCTCGTCAGCATAGTATTGCCCCTGTAAATAATCCTATAACGGTTTCACTGTCTATGTATGGGGCTACTGACTCACAAACGATGCTTTGTAGCATATTTTTGTGTGCATTTTGTGGAAAAAGCCAGTTAGAAATTAAAATTGTTTTAATCGACTTGGATTATGAAGTTTTACTCCAAGAGAATACACTTTTTAATAGGACAGTTGCGTCACCCGCTATTTTACCCTCGCTTCATTTAAACGTCCATTATTCTTAAAGTATCGCTTGATTTATACGTTAGCTTATGTCATGATGACTCAGTTGGTTAGAGTGATAGTCCCTCAGTCAGTAACAGGTCGTTTGCCAATATTTATTTGTCCTCTTTTCATATCGTTTGTTTCACGTCGCTAGATAAACGTAAGTGGTTGAGTTTAGATTATTATCAGAAGAGAACAAGTTAGTGTACAAGATGATATAATAGTTGCTCTTGAAAATTCCAATACCGTTGTGTATATAAAGGTGAGGTTTCCAGATGGTCATTGGTAACTTTCACAGCTCCCCAGGCCTCTTGGATAGGGAGTTTTATTTGAGGATTCCAATGTCTGCTTTGTTGTGGTAAAACACACATTGCACAGTAGAGCCGTTTGTAGCTTTTTGTCTACTTTGAACTGTTTGTTTACTGTCAGACACAAACACTCTTTATTCTGTATTTTTCTAATAATCTGAAGGTCAGTGGAGAACCACAACAAACTTAAGCGATGTCTCCTTTTAAGAGGGTTGTAAACGTAATATGTGAAATTTGTTAGGCGTTAGAAGATTTGATATGGCTGTTATTTTTGTTTTTTGTTTGTTTGTTTTTCACAGGAATTCATCATTCTTATTTTTATATCAATAGTTAAATGTTATTGGACTTTTTATTCTGGTTCGTTCTCAGTGGAATGCCGGATGATTTACCTAAAAAAACACAGAACATCCTTTCGTTGCTACCCTTAGTCATCTGTTACTATGGGTCTATATCGGAGAGAATTATATAAAGTAAAATTCTATCCCAATTTAATGAAGTATGCCAATTAATTACTTCCATGTGTTAATTGGCATGTGTATTGTGTTGAAATTACAAGATAAGGCAGGATTCCAGAGGTCGCCATAAGCACTCGGAGAACACGGCGAGATTCAACTAATCCACTGGTCACCATTAATTAATAACAGTGTTTCAAAAGATATCACGAAGAATTGGAACTAAATTGTGCCTTGATTTGAAATACCCTGATGTTGAGGTTAAAGGGGCATGAGCTGCCAAAATGTTGATATTTTGACGTTAAAACAGAATGTTGAAATTATTGGCTATTTTTCTCAAGACGTATAATTCAGAAGCTTTTTAGTGCTTCTAGTTCCGAAAATGTACACTTAAGTATTGTTTGGAACTAACATTGGCTTAGAATGAATGAATGGTCGTCCCGGTTATTAAAATTTTGTTTACTTTTCGAACACATTTTCGGTTCGTACAGGTCACATACTGTATGGATTTTCCTCATTCCAACGCCGATCATTTGGTTTTTCTATGACTTTCAAAGCCTCTTACTGTCGTGACGATCAGAAATCATGAAAAAAGTGTGATTTTTGGCAGCTCATGCCACTTTAAAATATTTGCGGAGATTTTATCCAAGCTTTGCTCATTGCTGAAGGAATGACATTTTACCAGCTATTGAATATGACAGCTTTTCTCTGCTTATTTTGTCAGAAGAAGTTATATAAAATATCTGCTTGTTTCTGTATGTCTGAAATAGTAATCCTGGTATGCCCAAAAGGGTTTTGGGATTAACAAAATAAATCTATAGGACTGCTTTGCTTCAGATAAGACCGGAAGGGAAACTGCATGTTCACTTCCTGTGTGAACGGAAATTAAGGTCAACTCTGGTAAAGAAAGAGCAGTGTTCAATATCCATCAATAAAGTAAAAGATATAGGTTACGAGTTTAATAGTTTCCGCCAATCTATTTATAGCTATTTATAGGCTATGACCAGGACATCCTTTCAGCTGGGTTATCGACGGTTAATTTTATAATAAATAATCAATCGACTTGTCTATTTCTCCTTCAAATAACTTGCTTACTCTGTTGTCCGTTGTAGTTCATATAAAACCTGCTATCCCTAAGTCAATTTGATCCATGCATACTATTAACATATCTTTTTGAAATACCTCATTTTAATTCTACGTTTTCAAGCACACATTTAATTCAATTAGTTGAAGTGTTAATAACTGTCAAACTTTTTATTTTTTAGGCTTATTGGTGCGTCCATTCATATGAATGATGCACGCCATAGGGAATTTGACATACTCAATATCTATCAATAACGACAGAAATGGTTACACCGTATTGTGCGGTAAAGGAGTACAGATTCGGATGGTTTCAGCCTTTGGGAATTTTCCGTTTCCACCAGATTTGATTATAAGTGAAAACAATCGATTTCTCGGTATCACTGTCTGTCAACAAACAATCCAATCCACAATAAAAACTGTAAAAAAAACGAAGATAAATCCAGTTTCCGTGTAAGAGATGACACGCAGATTACAGCGGCACTTTGGTGTAGATTTAACGGTTCACGATAGGTTGACGGAATTAATTATCTTTATTGTCGGCAGAGGATAAACACATTTATCCCGCTCAAATCGCGATAACAAATCGATCAAAGTTCAAAATAACCATAAGTTTGAACCTAAAACGATTCATACTCCAGTGTTTGGGCAGGTTAGATTACCATTAGCACGAGAGACTGATATGATAATGATGAAATGGCATATGAGCAGTAGATCTTTAGAAAAAGGTGTTTATTATTAGAGAGTTATCAATATGTCCTATATTTTGATATCCGTCAGACAAAGGTCTAAGATCTATTGTTTATATCCTTCGAGCTCAAATGCTTTTTAGATCAATAACATATTTTGAGTCTGGTGGCTTATTTTAGGTCTTCCACTGCTATTGGTGCATACCGCTGCATATAGTTGGTGTCTGGGTTATTTAGATTTTATTCAAGTTCCGAAGAGAATACACTTTTTAATAGGACAGTTGCGTCACCCGCTATTTTACCCTCGGGTCATTTAAATGTCCATTAGTCTTAAAGTATCGCTTGATTTATACGTTACCTTATGTCATGATTATAGTTGCCTCGATGACTCAGTTGGTTAGAGTGATAGTCCCTCAGTCAGTAACAGGTCGTTTGCCAATATTTATTTGTCCTCTTTTCATATCGTTTGTTTCACGTCGCTAGATAAACGTAAGTGGTTGAGTTTAGATTATTATCAGAAGAGAACAAGTTAGTGTACAAGATGATATAATAGTTACTCTTGAAAATTCCAATACCGTTGTGTATATAAAGGTGAGGTTTCCAGATGGTCATTGGTAACTTTCCTAGCTCCCCAGGCCTCTTGGATAGGGAGTTTTATTTGAGGATTCCAATGTCTGCTTTGTTGTGGTAAAACGAATCGATTGCACAGTAGAGCCGTTTGTAGCTTTTTGTCTACTTTGAACTGTTTGTTTACTCTCAGACACAAACACTCTGTATTCTGTATTTTTCTAATAATCTGAAGGTCAGTGGAGAACCACAGCAAACTTAAGCGATGTCTCCTTTTAAGAGGGTTGTAAACGTAATACAGTCAAACCTGGTTTAAGCGACCAACTAAGGGAGACGTGAAAAATGGTCTCTTAAGACAGGTGGTCTCTTAATCCAGGTTTGATGCGACCGACATCTCGATGAACTGCCATCTTTTCTCATGAAAAGTGATCGGGCTTTGCCAGTCCTAGGCGATTGCATTTGGACTTATTTCACTGATTTTTGTACATCTCTACGATTTGTATAGGATAAAAAAGGAACTCAACCGCGATATATCTATTGATAATATTATTCGAGATGTTTTTTTTGTCAATTCTGTTTAGTATAACCAGGTATAATGCAATTCACAGGTATAATACAAACGGCTAGTGCCCGGCTTTAATTGTAGGCTTTAGTTATTACGACAATCGAGGATCGCCTGCTACAGCGGGATTAAGCATGCGCGGTAAAGCCGCGGTGTTTGTTTTTTTAAGACCACGTGGAGCGTTTTAGCGATTATAGAACCAAGTTTTGGTCGTTTAATAGAGGTTTTGTGTATACTTTATCAGCTTCACAGCTGGTCGCGGTCGCGTTAGACAGGTGGTCGCTCTATACAGTGTCTTAAGTACGGGATTTCGTTCGGGGGGATCGTGGGGTGGTCGCTTAAGACAGTTGGTCGCTGTTTACAGGTGGTCGCTTGTCCAGGTTTGACTGTATGTGAAATTTGTTAGGCGTTAGAAGATTTGATATGGCTGTTATTTTTGTTTTTTGTTTATTTGTTTTTCACAGGAATTCACCATTCTTATTTTTATATCAATAGTTAAATGTTATTGGATTTTTATTCTGGTTCGTTCTTAGTGGAATGCCGGATGATTTACCTAAAAAAACACAGAACATCCTTTCATTGCTACCCTTAGTCATCTGTTACTATGGGTCTATATCGGAGAGAATTATATGAAGTAAAATTATATCCCACTTTAATGAAGCATACCAATTAATTACTTCCATGTGTTAATTGGCATGAGTATTGTGTTGAAATTACAATATAAGGCAGGATTCCAGAAGTTCCAATAAGCACTCGGAGAACACGGCGAGATTCAAATAATCCACTTATCACGATTAATTAATAACGGTGTGTCAACAGATATCACGAAGAATTGAAACTTAATTGAGCATTGATTTGAAATACCCTGACGTTGGGGTTAAACTATTTTAGGAGATTTGATTCCAGCTTTGTTCATTGCTGAAGGAACGACATTTTACCAGCTATTGAATATGACAGCTTTTCTCTGCTTATTTTGTCAGAAGAAGTTATATTAAATATCTGCTTGTTTCTGTATTTCTGAAATATTAACCCTGGTATGCCCAAAAGGGTTTTGGGATCAACAAAATAAATCTATAGGACTACTTCGCTTCAGATAAGACCGGAAGGGAAACTGTATGTCCACTTCCTGTGTGACCGGAAATTAAGGTCAACTCTGGTAAAGAGAGAGCAGTGTTCAATATCCATCAGTAAAGCAAATGGGTTCCCGGTATAGTTTAATTAAGAAATAAAGGACGAGCTGGCGAGCTGTGTGTTGCTGAATAAAGGGTCAGTTGCGGAAAATACCACTATTTGAGGGCGAGGGTATTTCCGCCACTGACCCTAAATTCAGCACCACACAGCTCACCAGGAAGTCCTTTATTTCTATTCTAATGCATATCATATGTAAATTAATTCAGTTTCAGTATTCCAAACGTAAGAATTTTAATCAGAAAACCAGCCTTTCCAACCTGCATAGGAACATTTAGACTCTCCCTTGGGTAACCAGAGCCAATCAGAAATGTTTTGGACCAACCCATATGTAGAACGTATAGCGGGTGAAATCAGTGCTGTCAGCTCAAACGCGATGACGTCATAATTCCGGAATGTTGTGACGTTATCGAACACTGCTCTCTCTCTCCCTCAAGTGACTTGTCAACGACGCAAGTAATCAACTGACGTCATGCAGTTTAAATCCTATGACGTGTTAGAACACATCTGTCACTCTGGGCGTTCGGTCCAAGATTATTCTACAGCAACCCACCCCTAATTTATAGCACAACGTGGTTGAAACCAGCAGGAACCCTTTATTGCATCAGATAATGGGTCCCTGGCTTCCCTATCTCTGTAATGTTAAACGAGTTGGAGGTGTATTAGAATCGAGTTTAAGGGTTTCCGCCATGATCAATCTATTTATAGCTATTTATAGGTTATGACCAGGGCATCCTTTCAGCTGGGTTATCAACGGTTAATTTTATAATAAATAATCAATCGACTTGTCCATTTCTCCTTCAAATGGCAAGCTTTCTCTGCTTTCCGTTGTAATTGCTGTAAGACCTGGTATTTCTATGTTAATTTGATTCATGAATACTATCAAAATATCTTTTTGAAATATCTCATTTTAATTCTACGTTTCCATGCGCACATTAAATTTAATTAGTGTTATGTGTTATTAACTGTCACACTTCTGATTCTCGGGACAAGGAGAGGGTTTGCAGCTCATCGAAACTTTAATTAATAACGTTGAAAAATTTGTGGCGTGAACGCAACAGATTTGCATGTATTGAAATGTAAATTGAAATAACCCTGACGAACGTTCATTCATTTTAGGCTCAAGTTAGTTAAAACATTATACTTGAACGTACATTTTTAAGACTACATGCAGTAGAAAGTCAAACGTCTTCAATAAGTACTTCTTCCGAAAATAATATTTTCCCAATATTTTGCACCCCATGTTCGTTAAAAACAGACACATTAATCAACTTTTACTGATCACGTCAACAATCAGGTTGTGACAAACAATCTAATTAAATTTACAAAAATAATAATCATATTTTACTTACCTTATCAATCGATGAAATCTTGTGGAAATTGTAAATCCAATTAAATGTAATAATTTTAAAATATTAATCATATTTCACTTACCACGTCAATGGATCAGATCGTGTTAAAATTGCAAATCCAATTGTTCTATTATATATTTGTGTCCGCACCTTCAACAGAACCGGTGTTAACTCATTCATTATTTCTCTTCAATAAATAACACGAAGAAGGCATTGTAATAAAATCATACATCAGTTAAGTAGTATATGCAGAGATCAAACTATTTCTAAAGATTTAGTTTGACTACATTTATTGTCATTACCGGATAATAGATATTGAATGGTTAAAGCTTTTACCCGATTTTCTTGTTCAGAGAACACTAAGCCTATCTTATTACAGCACAGTCCCTCATGACGAATAAGTCGCACACCAGAAATGATCCAAATATTCACTTTTAGAACGAAACCACTAAATCACGATTTTATCTACTTTACAAACCGATATTTAATTTAGCACTAAAATCCTGCTTCGACAATATAACACAACATAAGAAACAACAAGAATGTAAATGATTTTGCCAAAAAGAGGACGCACATTCTGTTGTCGTAGAGTTATAGATGAAAATATCCAGTTTCTGTTTCTCAGCCAATGAAAATTAAAGCTACGAAGCTGCTTATACATAGCGATAGTTTTGTATCTGGGATTTTTTAAATATAGGATTGAAACTAATGCAGGTCTACTGTACATATATTAAGTTTTCAATCAATGCCTGATTGAAGATTTTTGTATGAGTGTGTGTGTGTGTGTGTTTTAATGTTTGACCTATTTTGAAAATACTTCTTTGGCTAAGAATATGTAAGCCTAAATCAGTAAAAATGGCGGTACCCATGTTGAATTGTGTGTAGCGTGAAACCGGCATGCACTATGACAACTTCATTTGGTTGTAAATGATGTGTTGATCTATATGAACATGGAACGGAAAAGTCTTAACGAGATTTTAGGTAATAAGCCACAGATCAAGGCATTAACATTACCGCAAATGGGAAATGGATCTGTATCCGGTATTCTACAGGAATAGCTTTTTTCTGTGATAATCTGGCAAATACTTCAAGTAAGACAGCGTTTCTATAAAAACCAAGATAACTCGATGGTTGGTTAATTGTTTAAGTTTAATGGTGCGTCCGTTCATATAAATGATACACGCCATAAAAAATGTGAAATACCCAATATTCTATCAATAATGACAGAAATGTTTGCACCGTATTGTGCTGTAAAGGAGTACAGATTCGGATGGTTTCGGCCTCAGAGATTTTCCGTTTCCACCAGATTTGATTATAAGTGAAAACAATCGATTTCTCGGTATCACGGTCTGTCAACGAACAATCCAATCCACAGTAAGAACTGTAAAAAACCGAAGATAAATTCAGTTTCCGTGTAAGAGATGACACGCAGATTACAGCGGCACTTAGGCGTAGATTTAACGGTTCACGACAGGTTGACGGAATTAATTATCTTTATTGTCGGCAGAGGATAAACACATTTATCCCGCTCAAATCGGGATAACAAATCGATCAGGGTTCAAAATAATCACAAGTTTGAACCTAAAACGATTAATAATCCAGTGTTTGGGCAGGTTAGATTAGCATTAGCACGAGAGACTGATGTCAATATGATAATGATGAAATGACATATGAGCAGTAGATCTTTAGAAAAGGTGTTTGTTATTAAAGAGTTATCAATATGTCTTAATATATTTTGATATCCGTCAAACAAAGGTCTAAGATCTATTGTTTATATCTTTCGAGCTCAAATGTTTTTTTGGATCAATAACATATTGTGAGTCTCGTGGCTTTAGTTAAGTCTTCCACAGAAAAAAAAACCATCATCTATGGAACTGTCTTTTATATGTAGGCTATTGACTTAAACATGCATAGGAAAGTGACTGATAAACATCAGCAGTTTGATATAGCTTAAATCATTTTCAAACTCCAAGAAGTCCATGACTTTATTTCCGCCTATGTATATCTTACCTTTTGTAATATGTTTCCTATCATTTCTGTACACATTGGGTGAAATAAACAAACAAACAAGTATCATATTTCACCGTAATAGACCAATTGACATTCGTATAACTGTTTATAGTATTGTTAAATTACAGTGTATTAAGTAAAGTATTTTAGAAGACCCCAGAAGATCCCTCTGGTATTAAAGTTGGCTGAGGAATAAAAACATAAATCATTCCTAGTAAACAAAAAAAAAACATCCAGAGACGAAATCGTTAGAATAATTGATAAACTCTTATCCAATTATTTCACTGAATAAAATTTTGTTACGCAACATACGTTCTGGAAATTGATTACTCCTCTTTCTGTACGTTGACCCGCTGTGGAACAAGGTGGAAATGTCATAAATCATTCTACTCTAATTAGATGTACCTCATCAATATTTATTCATTCACCCTGTAGTACACGGCCACGACATTCCCAAGGGGGGTAACTGTGTAATATAGACATTGTACTTTGCCATGCAACGGTAAACATTACATATTCTCGTGTAATAGAACCGTCGCTGATGTTACTTAATACTACATATTGTCCATCTTTTGAAATTGTCTTCTGCTTTTGTAATGTGTGACATATTTTCAATGCCCTTCTTGGTCAAATTTCAAGAAAAATGTGCTTCTTTTGGCAGCTCGTGTTTAAAAGGATATCGTACTATTTATTGTGTATAGAGAGCAGGGTTAAATGTAGATGGTTTATATGAAACTGTATGGTTTTAAAAAGATATTTAGTTCCCCTTAACAGAACGTACAGCCAAAAATAAGCGGAATATGTTAATTATTGTACTTTTCCCGCATTTTCTGTTTGCTCTTCCGAAGTGCGCAATTGATGTAATAGTGGCTATATGGTGATAAGAAGTGGTGTACAGATCAGGAATTAATCAAAGTTCCCTCTGAAATCGATGGTAAATATTTGCATAGCCGTTAAGTCAACGTATGACATAAATAGATCTAAAGCTGCATACGTGTATATAACAGAACGTACAGCCAAAAGCAAGCGGAATATGTTAATTATAGTACTTTTCCCGCATTTTCTGTTTGCTTTTCCGAAGCGCGCCATTGATGTAATATTGGCTATGGTGATAGGAAGTGATATACAGTCCAGAAATTAATCAAAGTTCCCTCTGAAAGCGATGGTAAATATTTGCATAGCTGTTAAGTCAACGTATGACTTATATAAAGCTGCATACGTGTATAAGCTCTGAAAGCTATGAGACCGTCTGATTATTGATCTCTATGAACGCAATCAACCAAAGCAAATTTCCCTTTGTATTGCCGGAAGTGAACAACTATGGGAACTGCTCACTAGTCCGAAGGTTCACTAGTCCGAAGGTCCACTTGTCCGAAGGATCACTAGTCCGAAGGTCCACTAGTCCGAAGGTTCACTAGTCCGAAGGTTCACTGGTCCGAAGGTTCACTAGTCTGAAGGTTCACTAGTCCGAAGGTTCCCTATTCCGAACATCCCAGACATAATGCGCTATATCTCTAATAAGACCAGCCACTATTTGGATGAGAAAAACTAAACAGTGGTACTGATAGACATTTTATTGAAGCAATAAAAAAATCTGAGTAGCGGTACGTATATACTTGAACAGATATGAAAAATAAAAAGTACTCCTCACTTATATATATGAACGTTTACAAAGCCGACACCATGCCCATGTCTTTCTAGATATAAGTATAATGTCATCTTTTTAATAATGTTTTCCCAACTTTCCAAATTATCTTATAAATAAAAGAAGTTAAATTCAACATGTCATGTCATGCGTATAAGCCTGTA
Source organism: Lepidochitona cinerea (assembly GCA_963971465.1). Lineage (NCBI taxonomy): Eukaryota > Metazoa > Mollusca > Polyplacophora > Chitonida > Tonicellidae > Lepidochitona > Lepidochitona cinerea. Next base: position 17,912,435 of record OZ020563.1, on the reverse strand, counting down.
GAGTTCCTAAGGAAAAATTAAATATTTAGTTCTACGGTTTTATATACACCGCATACCTCCTACTTCCTCAGGAAATTCCATGTCATTCTCTTTATCAGTCTGCACCCCCCCCCCCCCCCATGCTACCGGGAGGTGCGCCCGTGGCTGTGCATAAAATCGTCGAAATATATATTTCCTTTTTCTATGGAGAGATCATAAATTCCTAACTGCAAAGGCTAAGGGATACTGTCTCGTGGGAAAATGATGCTGAGAAAACTATCATTGGGTCTGGGTAGGCCTATGCCCTATGGGCTATATTATCGTTTGGAGGATGATATCGGTACTGTTCTTCGGTCTAGTGAACCTTCGGACTAGTGGACCTTCGGACTAGTGAACCTTCGAACCAGTGAACCCTCTCGTTCGGACTAGGGAACCTTCTGACTAGTGGACCTTCGGACCAGGGAACCTTCTTACTAGTGAACCCGTTTTTCGGACTAGTGAACCTTCGGACTAGTGAACCCTTCTCAAAAACTATCTGTCTCGGTCCGTAATTAAACATCCTTCCACAGAGGAGGCCAAATTAACCCAGAGACCTGCAGCTTGTTGTACAAAAGGGCGTAGCATAAGTTTTTACGTAACTGTCATAGCAATGTATCTCTACATTATGGGTTGCTATGGGTACGTTAAAACTTGCGCTACGCGGCTTTGTGAAACATGCTCCAGTCCTAGTCCAGTACACAGCAATCAGGAAAAAGAGAATCACATAAAAGTAGTAGTATATGTGCCCAAATGTTTCACAGCCCGTCATGTTGTTCAAGATTCGAACTTTTTCCATAAACTTTGATTGTCACGACAATGAAAGTTTTTGGCGGTCGTTGATGTTAGAATGAAGAATCCCTTTAGTATGTAACATGTTAAAACTGAAGAATGGTCAGAGAAGTCAATATTTAAATAGCTCGGTTAAACGTCCTTTAATTCTAACCTAACGTTAGTTCAACGTACATTCTCTATATATTGAAAGCACTAGCAAGTTTCTGAATTTTACGCCTGGAGAAAAATAACCGATAATTTCCATATTCTGTTTTAACCGAAAAATATCCAAATGTTGTGATCTGATGCTTGTATTATCAATTGGGAGGATGTCCAAAGTGATTGAAATGCAGAGATGAGAAAGCACTGGGGAAACTGCCGTTCAGGAGTAATGTACTTGTAAACAACAATGCCCTGATTAACTTTATACCTTCAGGTATAGGCCTCATAATAAAATATATACGTAAAGGGCTACATGTTAGCTAGGTCTGGAGGGCCAGCGGAAGCCACTCCCCGAGGCCCTCCCCCTTGAGAGCAGGGGCTAGGTCTGGAGGGCCAGCGGGGAGCCGCTCCCTGAGGCCCTCCCCCCTTGAGAGCAGGGATTAGGTCTGGAGGGCCATCGGGGAGCCGCTCCCCGAGGCCCTCCCCCTTGAGAGCAGCGGCTAGGTCTGGAGGGCCAGCGGGGAGCCGCTCCCCGAGGCCCTCCCCCTTGAGAGCAGTGGCTAGGTCTGGAGGGCCAGCGGGGAGCCGCTCCCCGAGGCCCTCCCCCTTGAGAGCAAGGGCTAGGTCTGGAGGGCCAGCGGGGAGCCGCTCCCCGAGGCCCTCCCTCTTGAGAGCAGGGACTAGGTCTGGCGGGCCAGCGGGGAGCCGCTCCCCGAGGCCCTCCCCGAAACGAAATCAAGAATAATTGAAGGATGTAATTTTTAAAATAAAACGACTTGTCAAAGACGGCGTACATCATCGGACGTTCAAGGTAAGTTGCTAAATCGTAAGACTATTTAATAACACGTCTCCAGTCCATCAATCCCTCAATTTGATTAAGTGATTGATGTTTTACGTCGCACTCAAGATTATTTCACTTATATGGCGACGTTGTTAGCTTTAGTGGGAGAGGATACTGAGCTCTTTTCCAAGAGGAACCTCTGACTTTGACGAGTACCTGAGTACCACATAAGGCGATCGACTGAAAAATCTACTGAAAACTGGTTCCATTTTTATTTGGACCCTAAATTTGACCATATTGGATATAGCTGAAAAACAATTGTAAACAAGAAAAACCTAATCTAGTTTCAGTACTCTCAGAAGATTGAAAACCTGGTTGCGCACTACAACAACACAATCAAGACTCACAGGAACCACATGGAACCATGCAAGAATATCCGCGCAAAAGTGGCGAAGCACACAAACTGACTGACTGACTGATATTAGTTTGATGGCGTCTCCGTTCAATGAATGATGTGCGCCAAGGCTATATAAACTATTGTTGACATTTAACTTTAATAAAAAACTACCATAAAAAGTGTGATAAAAAAAAAAAAAAATACATACAGAGAGCGCTACATGCACATAAAAACATGACTTTACTGAACAGTTTTACCATAAACCTGCATGTCAACTGGAATTGATTTTACAAATAGTGCGTATTTAAAAATAACGAGAATACTTATTAAAAAGTCTAACGTAAGACATGGGGCATGGTTAAAAACGTTTACAAGTCGCTAAGAAATTAGCAACTGCTTGGAATACTTTGTTTCTATTCCTTGATGGGTTCAGAACAGCTTCTAAAGAGAGGTGGGAAATACCAAGCCTTTTAAGGCTGGTCTGTAAAATTTGTCTTTGCATAACATACTTGTTACAATTCAATTCAATTCAATTCAATTCAAAGTTTATTGTACGAATACAAAGCCCACAAAGGGGCGGGTACAACATGGCAATACAATAACAATAACAATATAACAATAACAAATAATCAAGATATATTATTGACTGCTTCTCATTTGAAAACAGTCATGAATAAATTTAGAGATCATCGTAGCTATTTCACTGGGAGGGTCTAATAAAAGAGAGAACAATTCATTTTGTGTCAGGTGCACAATAGATGGCCAGGATGTTATTAGAGTAGCAAAAAGGTTTTGGCGGAGGCATGCATAGAGAGGGCACTCTAAGAGAAAGTGCCACTCACTTTCTATCTTCCCTTCTTGGCACTGGCGACATAATCTTTTATCTAAAGGGCATGTGGTGTAGCGGCCGGTTTCAATAGCTAAGGGATGGGTGCTTAATCTAAGAGAGGTTAGGGCTTTCCTGTAGTTAAGGTTTTTTACGGATTTGAGGTAGTTAGAAAGTTTTATAGTTTCTTTTATCATACCATATGTCCTCAGTTTGACAGAGTGTTCTGGATTACAGGAGTTTAGAAATAGTTGGCAGAATTTTTGTTTAAGTTCGGTCATAAAAGTTATATGATTAATATGATGAGCTGAGAGGTTCAGTGTAGTGAAAATGCGGTGGATAGAGTCCGACCACCCAAGGTGTTTCAGACCTTTATCCAATTGATAAGCTTTAAAAAGAAGATATCTGGATGGTCGGATTTGTTCAAGTCTTTGCCAGTACTTAAATATATTACCGAAGATGTACAATGAGGATGGGTATAGTCCCAGTTCGGCTAGGGCACCAATGCTGCTACCACGTTTAGAGAGACACAATATTGATTTACTGACCTTAACCATAGCAGAATTACACAAGGATTTCGCCCAGTTAGTAAATATGTTCTGTTTTCGATTTAGGATTTGACTTCCCCAAATTCCAGATGCGTAGGTGCCAATTGGATAGGTAACTAAGTTGTACATTTTGAGATGTGTCTCAATAGGGGCAGAATCAATTGTACTCAAATGATTTTTAATTTTGAACCATGCCCTAAGAGCTTTGGTTTGTAGCATTTTAATAGCATTTGTAAAATTGCCATCTTGGTGAAAGATAACACCGAGGTAGCAGTAATGAGAAATTATTTCAAGCCTTTCTTTTCCGTACATAAACTGTAGATGTTGTTTGTCGGGTTTTATTCGAGAGTTGAAAACAATGATTTTGGTTTTCTCTAGGTTTATACTGAGTTTCCAGTCTACACAAAATGTATTTAAGTTGTCCAAGTTAGTCTGCAGGCCTAAAGGGCTAGTTCCTAGCAGTATGAGATCATCGGCAAATAGCATATGGGAAACGGCTTGACCATCCAATTGCGGAACACAGGAGTTAGATAGGTAATGGTGTATGTCATTCAGGTATATATTAAATAAAATAGGGCTACATACACAACCTTGTCTCACTCCTATTTCTGATTTAATTGGACGGGAAACCCCTGCGCTAGTTTTGATATTGTATGTATTATGTGAATACATATTTTGGAGGATTCTGAAAATTTTACCATTAATTTTGTGTTTCAATAATTTATAGTATAGTCCAGGCCTCCATACATTGTCAAAGGCCTTAGAGAAGTCAACAAAACAGGCGTATAGTTTTGCTTTCTTAGATTTATAGTATTTTATTAAAGTGCGGAGGATAAATATATTATCTGTTGGCCTGTGTTCTTTTCTAAAGCCACATTGTGCCCCGTGTAGCAAGTTGTTTCTTTCAAGGTAGTTAACAATTCGCATATTAAGGATACTGAGAAATAGTTTTCCTAAGGAGCTTCCAACTGCAAGGCCTCTATAGTTGGAGGGGTTAGACTTATCTCCCTTTTTGTGAATTGGGGTAATAAAGGAAGACTTCCAAACATTGGGCGAGATACCCGTGTTAAAGATTAGATTAAAAAGCTTTAGGAAATGGTCAATTAAGGGTAACGACGAAGAGCGCAGCATCTCGTTCAGTATACAGTCTGGGCCATTGGCTTTTTTATTTTTTATTTTTTTTAACAACTTCCCGAAATTCAGAGGCTAAAATGGGTTTGTTTATTTCCTCATTCATGGTCAAGGTTTCAAGACCATTTAGGGCATTCTCAATGTCATTGTGGAAAGATGTGTTGATTGAGTTGTCGGAGTTCAATTCACTAAAATAGTTTTCCCATGATGAAAGGGGCACTTGATCTGTTTCACTGTTTTCATTTGTGAGCATACGAATTAATCTCCAATATTCAGATGGGTTGGAAGAATTTAGATTATCCAGGCGTTTAAGAATGTGCTCTCGATGAGTCTTTTCTTTATATTTCACAAGTCGCTTGTATGATTTTTTGAGTTTGTAGTAAGACATCAAATACGATTTATTGTAAGGGTTTTCACGACATTAAGAAGTGTTGAATAGAATCATGTGCTTTACAGTGATCACACAACCCGGAGTCATGACGGTTAAAACGATGGAGGTAAGAATTTACACAAATATGACCAGATAGCAGTTGGTGAACAAGAACTTCAGATCGACGACTGGAAAACCTTATCTCACTAAAATTAATATTTGGTTGGAATTGGAAGTAGAAGCGGCCTTTCGAAGCACACAAAGCTCATTCCGGTAATGCCGTTTTTCCAATGCCACCAGCGAGAGAGGTTTCAGTACTCTCAGAAGATTGAAAACCTGGTTGCGCACTACGACAACACAATCAAGACTCATGGAACCACATGGAACCATGTAAGAATATCCGTGCAAAAGTGGTGAAGCACACAAAGCTCATTCCGGTAATGCCGTTGGCCAATGCCACCAGCGAGAGAGGTTTCAGTACTCTCAGAAGATTGAAAACCTGGTTGCGCACTACGATAACACAATCAAGACTCATGGAACCACATGGAACCATGTAAGAATATCCGTGCAAAAGTGGTGAAGCACACAAAGCTCATTCCGGTAATGCCGTTGACCAATGCCACCAGCGAGAGAGGTTTCAGTACTCTCAGAAGATTGAAAACCTGGTTGCGCACTACGATAACACAATCAAGACTCAACTGGCTGATGATCCTGCATGTGCACAAAGACCGGACTGATGCCATCCCGTTGAAGGACGTTGCCAATGAATTTGTCTCCCGGAGCCACGGCAGGCTGAACATGTTTGGGAGATTCGAGATTCGACCAATATACCAAGGCAATCGATATTTTCTCTATCATTGTGACTATTACAAATACTGTTGTGTCATAACTTTGTGCTCCTGGTGCTCTTTTTTCCCTGCCTTTTCCTTGTTTTTTTTGTGCCAACATTTAGGGGGGCTGAAGCCCCCCCAAGTCCCCCCCTTAACTACGCCTATGTTAAGAGCACTGCATCCATTCCTCATGCGACAGAGAATGATGTTAGATAGACGGTCACCTACGTAGTACTAGACTGGAGGTCGGGCTATACGAAATAGTCGATATGTTTTTGATTTAAATTCCAAATGATTTTTTATACGCTTTATATTTTTTGGAAGGCTGTTCCAGTCATGCAGGGTCGAGGGAAAGAAAGAAAGCCGCGATTCTGTAGAAAAATGTAGTAAAATTTTGTTGGTCCTTTATGGATATGGATTTCTAGTCGAAACTCGCTCGGGTAATTTTTGATGGAGATTGGATCCATAACCTATGGAAGACGGATGAGGCCATTTGCTATGTCGACTTTTCTACTTTAGAAACACGAGAGTCGACAAAGCGAGAGTCGCTAAATTGTACAATCCGCGCACGGTTTTTGCAATTTTCAAAATGCGCAACACGCCAATTCAAATGGATTCTCGTGTTTTTCTTTCACAGTCAGATTTGAAAAGACGAAAGTCGACAAAGCGAGAGTCGCTAAAATGTCCAAACCGCGCGCGGTTTAACAAAATAGCTTGCCGCGACTTGTCGAGTTGTCGACTTTTGAAATACGAGACTCGACAAAGCAAGAGTCGCTAAAATGACCGAACCGCGCGCGGTTTTCACATTTTAGCGACTCTCGCTTTGTCGACTTTCGTCTTTTCAAATCTGACTGAAAAAGAAAAACACGAGAATCCATTTGAATTGACGTGTTGCGCATTTTTAAATGACAAAACCGCGCGCGGTTTGTACAATTTAGCGACTCTCGCTTTGTCAACTCTCTTGTTTCAAAAGTAGACATTCGACATAGCAAATGGCCTCATCCGTCTTCTATAATAACCACCAGGTGGAACACATTCAATCGGTGAATCTTGCGACGCATACTGTGAAATCCAGTTTCTTCACAAAGTAGAAAACTAGCAACACTTTAGGTAAGCCCTCTAATTATGTAGAGTTTCAAGTAAAATATAACTTAAGTTAGATATTATAGAAAGTAAATTTTGCACAAGAGATAACGAAACATATTTTGTTTATTTGTGTAACTTCCGAGAAAACAAGCGCTGTGCAATCTCCCCATACCTATGGTCCCTTACAAGCATGCTTTACGGGTTGGTAAACGCTCCGTATTAGTCCGTGAAATGAAATCAAGAATAATTGAAGGATGTAATTTATAAAATAAAACGACTTGTCTAAGACGTGGCGTGCATCGGCGGACGTTCATGGTAAGTTGCTAAATCGTAAGACTCCCGGATCCCTCGGTCCACCACATTTTGAAAATACGACCGTCAGTATAAACATGAAGCTGTGGTAACCAAAACCCCTCGGCTCTAGAGTTTTTAGAGTAACAAGAATTTAGACCCAGCTACATTCAATTTGATTATGCTTCCTATTCATATAATTCAGATTATATGCTAATAAGATAATTCAGCATTGGATGTAAGAAGGAACGTACTTCCTATCCATACTTGGATAATTCAGCATTGGATGTTGAAAGGAACGTATTTACGGACGGACAGAAAGACATTAATGACATAAGTTGAAGTACATGAGCATGCATATCTGATACGTGTAGTTGAAATAAAACCAAAAAAATTAAAGTAAAATGTCTTGTAAAGGCAAATAATACATAATAGTTATGACACCTAAGCCCGTTTCATTCCGGTAGCTTAATTAGTTTTCGAGATAATTCGGTAACGGACGGACGTACATGACGACAACAATACCCTGCGGCCAACTTTAGGCCGAGGGGTAAACAATAGTAATTTAGGTGTTAGAAACACGGACTACATTTTTACCAGAGTTAGAACTCGGATGAGAAGAAAGCTTTATTTTACACTTTCTTTATTTTCCCACTTTCAATAAAGAAAACTATCCACGGACCCTTTAATGTAGCACAAGCATGTAGTTTTCCAATATAATTGCCCAATTCAATTAATATAAAACAAACCGCGGGCGCTTCTCCTGCTTGTCTTATTTCTAAGAATTAGGGAAAGCAAAATCCAAAAATTATCTACTTGCAGAACAGCCTCAGAAGGTCCCTCCCCCATGCTTCAAAAACGTTAGAAGGCTTCATCTATAAATTTGGGCAATTAACGATTTTTAAGAATTAAGGAGAGGAAAACCCGAAAACTATAAGCATTTTTAGTTGCAGAGCACCCTATAAGAGCGCTTCTCAGGCAAACTAGGTTTCCCTGCGCTTCCGGGCCTAGGCGGCCCCTGAACTCTCGCCTAATGCGTTGGAATAGTCACCCCCTTATCCATCCTTTAAAACGTCACAATGCTTCACTTAAAACTGGGGAACATAACGACTTTACTGTTAGGTGGTTTCCTATCAATCGAACAACGTTCTGGCTTCAATAATAGGTTGTATAGGGTGGTTGCCAGTTACCACCGGAAGGTCGTGGGTTTCCTCCGGACAACGAGTCCGGTTTCCTCCCACAATAAAACTGGCAACGCCACCATATAAGTGAAATAATCTTGAGCGCGGCGTTAAACACCAAACAGTCAATCAATCAATATTAGGTATGCCTTTACACCATCAATAAGACATTTTAAACATTTTGACGCCACAAGAGTGATTTGTCATCGTCGCGTCAAGGCTAGTGACGTTATTCTCTTTCTCTGTAACGTCAGATCACTAGTGCCATCTCATAATAATGGCGGCGCTCGCTCGAACTCAAACGTCACGTGATCTCCATTCCATGCGTATAGTTCATTGGTTTAACACATCTTGATTTACGTTAATTGTGTTTCCCTTCAGGTCCTTCTTAGAGATGGTGACATGCCCTGCATGAAATGCTAATTATGAAAATGCTGCCTACAAGTTCTTCTAATCAATAAAGTACAACTGTAAATGTAATAAATGTTTTGGGGTTTTATTATTTTTATAAATATTTATTTTTTGTATTTCAATTTGAGATTTTGGCACTCGTTTCAACGGAAGTGTATTTGGGCTAGGTGACAAAAAATGTCTAGAATTCAGAGTTAATATCTCAAAATTTGCTACTAACTCCCAATAAGCTAATTTGAAGCTACTAACTCCGAATTAGCAGCTAAGTTGTAGTTAGTGGTTCCCAGCTAAGTTGTAGTTAGTGGTTCCCAGTTAGCTGATTGGTGGCTATTTAGCGGCTTATTGGGAGTAATTAACTCCGAATTTGTTAATTTTATCTCCAAATTAGGAAATAGTAACTCCGAATTATAATTTTTTTTCACCTGGCCGTAGTACGCTTCCGTACGTTTAAAAAGAATTAGAATTAAGGGGCGTACATTTTTGGTGCTTGGTGCATTTACATTTTCTAGCTCAAACTGATTTCAAAGACTTTTATATACAGTCTAAGAATTGTTCTACGATAACCTCCCACATTCGGGATACAGATTTGCCGGAGGCACGAGTAGAATGCGAGATATTCATATATATAGATATTCATATTCTGAACTAACTTTGATACTATGTTTTGGTATAATGCGTGGTAATACATATGTTATAAAGGATCAAATGCGATAAAACTCTCCAACTTTCTAGAATTGACGACTTCAAGTGCAATCTCCTCGACTCAACCCACCAAAATGAGATCAGAACGGAATGTTTTATAGAATTTATTCTGAGCAAGAACATACGTCAGATGATGTCCGAGTACAATAACAATCATACAATAACACTTTCGAACATACAATAACATTTCCAAAGCGTTTAATACTGATCTAGGAAATGGACGGTCACATGGTAGTGATACGACGTTTTCATTGAATTAGATTGATTGATTGATTGTTTGGTGTTTTACGCCGCGCTCAAGACTATTTCACTTATATGGCGGCGTTGCGAGTTTTATTGTGGGAGGAAACCGGGCTCTATGCCCGGAGGAAACCCACGACCTTCCGTTGGTAACTGGCAACCATCCCACATAGGTCGTTCGAGTGAAAACCCAGTCAGAAAATTTTCAAATTTTTGGACTGAGTGGGATTCGAACCTGCGACCCATTGGTGGAAGGCTGTTTGGATTGAGCGTCCAACGCTCTACCTACTGAGCCACGGAGGCCCCATTGAATTATATACCCATGATAAAATCCACAACAGTTACATATGTTACAAGCTGTAATCATCAGGATATTTCTGAATTAGTAATCGGTGTTGGTTAATTTATATATTTAATTCACGATAAAGTTTTTTATAGTGTTTCGAAAGCAAGCTGCAATCATAATCAGGTAAATTACTGAATTAGTAAATAACCGACACTAATTGACCCGGAAAAAATTCCTCACCCTGGCCCGGAATTTGTTCAGGGTCAATTAGTGTAGGTTATTTACTGATTCAATATTTAATTCAGTAACATATGTTACATTTCTAGAACTAACCGACCGATAGGATAAACTAAACGTATAGACACAATGAACAGTAAAAACGATTGATTCAATTGGCATGTTCATTCATAATTAAATATTATATTCCATTGTATCTATCAAAGTTTTTTTAACAAAACTTAAGGTTTATCCAAACTTGTTCAAATAATCTTTCTCTTGAGTCACTTTTTATCTCCATCAGTACAAAGACCGTATGTTCCATCACTGCATAAACATTTTGCTCTTCTTCAAATTTCGTGAATAGCCTTTCCGTGTGGCAGCTTCGTTGAACTGATAGCATTATTTTTTTAGTTCCCTGTCTCCAGTTAAATTCTTGTCAGTTGTTCCGCCATTCAGTCCAGGACACAGCCGTTTTTCTTACAGTTTGCTTTGAAACTTTTGAAAGGTAAGTATTCCCTCTTAAATCATACCATAATGGAAACAAGCTAGATCTTGTGAACGCAATCATTTATGGACCAGTTTGGGAAAGTGGACCGAGATACTTCTTTCTACGGTTTCAATGATGTATTATTCTCTAGGTTAAATGATTATCAATTTTTTTTCTTTCTTCTGTTGACAAATATTGAATTTTTTAATTTTTTTTTTGTCGATTTACACGTTTGGACACAGAAGGCCAACTATTGAGCTATTTCGCAATTGGGCTGCAGCAATTAATAACAATGTCTTTTTTTGTTTTTGAGGCCAGAAGGGGTTTTAATCGATTGCGACCAACACTAACCAGGGGATTGAAATGGAAAGCAATACTTTATATTTCTACGTCATCGCAGCAGCATTGTTGCTTCAAAGTATGTAGTAAATCCCTTTAGCTAACAATCTTTAGAGCATTTGTACTAACCAGGGTCTAAACTGTTGTATCACCAGGCATACAAGTTGGTGAATTCATGTTTTACGCCGCACTTACGATTATTTCACTTTTATGGCGGTCAGCATATATATTTGATGTCACCGTAAATAGTCGCTCAAGCATTTCCAGCCTTCGTTGTCTTAACAGAAATTGGACATTTTCCAAATTTATTTTAGAAATTTGCTCGATCAGCATAAATGTCGGCATGTACTTGCGGGAAGGTCGGATCCTACACCTTGCTTCTTCCCGACGACGTCAGGACTATTTGTGTAGAATTGTTTACATTTTTGATAAAACTTTGATTGACTTTTGATGAAAGGTAGTAGGTCGATTTTCAGCGAAAAATGTACAATTAACGAGCAATTAGTTCAAATTCTGTGGTTTACTGTCTGGCACACGGTTTCGGGTTAATGTAAACAGAGGTCCTACGGGTGGACCCTATACTGTAGTGAGTTGTGAAAGCATTACTAATATAGAAACTCCAGCCTGACTAAAGCTAAACGTAAATAAGTCAGCTGCTATATAATTAAAAACTCGTAATAAACTCATCATATACCGGTCTTTCAGGGCTTTTACCAGGAATTATGTGTACGACAGTAAACTGTCAGAATTTTTGGAAGATTTAATTACCCTCATAAGCACGGTGCCCTTTTAAGTGGAAGTGCCAAACACTAATAAAGCAAAATAACTCTCCGTCAAATTTACAATATATTTGTTTTGTAATTATTTCTGAATGCATTTAAAAACTGGGACACATTTTTCTGTAAACGGAAAATATATTAAATCAAAACAAAAAATTGAAATGCATATTTAATTCTATAGCTCAATTGTTAGTTTAATAAAGTTAGTTAAAAAGCATAATTATGTACCTGTTTATTATTCAAAATTTGATACTGCATTTTTCAACTCCAATTTGCTTTATTGGTCGCTCATTGGCTTCATCTTTTCTCTAAAAATATTTTATTTTAGATTTTAAAAATATATATTCTCATTGACGTATCAACAGCTGTTTCGAAATTGAATGAAATAAACACCGTGATTTACAACATAAAGGCTATAAAAATTGACCTGAATTTTTTTCTTTTTGGTTATAGTTTAACGTGGTTAATGTATTGTTTTAGTGTTTTACCTGAGCGTCGTGTCTGCATCGTGTGATTCTTGTTTGAAAGATTGTAAAAAGAAGGGTGGGTCGCCTTGGATATGTAGGGCATATACTTGTGTCCAAGACTGCTAAGGATTAAGTAAGTATGATTTATTTTTGTTTGTTGATTGGTTGATGTTAATCGCCGCAGTCCAAATTATTTTGATTATAGTGCAGCGTCTCCAGGTTTAATAGGAGAGGAAACCTCCAATCTTCCTTTTCCTTTTTTTATTTTGTCTGAGTGTGATTCGAACCCGCGCTCCATCGATAGGAGGCCTAAGAGATAATCGTTCTGCCAACTGGGCCTCCGTGGCCCCGCTGGTCAATAGGGGCCTTATATCTTATACCTGATAGCTACTTAATTAAAGTGGCATGAGCTGCCACAATGTTGATATTTTGATGTTAAAACAGAATGGTGAAATTATTGGCTATTTTTCTCAAGACGTATAATTCAGAAGCTTTTTAGTGCTTCTATAGTCTCGAAAATGTACGATAAAGCATTGTTTTAAACTAACTTTCACTTAGAATGAATGAATGGTCGTCCCCGTTATTTAAATTTTGTTTACTTTTCGAACACTATTCCGGTTAGTTTAGGCCACATACAGTATGGATTTTTCTCATTTCAACGCCAATCATTTAGTTTTTCGATGGCCTTCAAAGCCTCTTACTGTCGTGACGATCAGAAATTATGAAAAAAGTATGAAATTTGCAGCTCAGCACCCTTTAAAGCAAACTGACCTGCAGAAAATGTCTTACTTTTTTCAAACAAAGCAGATGGTTTCCAAACGTAACTTAGGGCAATGTACAGGAGTCCAATTTTTTGCCCAGAATTTATGACAATTACTAATGCAATTATACTAAATTACTAAACTAAATTACTAAACTAAATTAATTGTGTTTTATTTTTAGATCCGTCTTACCGATGGTAAAAGTGTGTAGAATTATCAGTCGTGATAATGTTCCACCAAAATGGCTGTAACTATTGAAATAAACAGACTGTAAATTCTAAGCAGTGTTTCGGTGTATTTTTTTCAATTTCCTGTTCAATTTTTTTAAATTTAGATTTGTTATCTCAAAATTTCCTGAACTACAAATTTTTAGATATTTGTTCTTTAAACATGATTGGATTGATTGATGGTTTACGCCTCACTCAAGATTATTTGATTTATATTGCGGCGTTTCTAGGTTTTGGGGGAGAAAACCGGGCTCATTGCTCGAAGTAAACCCCCAACCTTCGGTGAGTACCTGCTAACTGTTCCACATTCTTCGATCGAGGGAAAAATCCAGAACCAGCGAAACGAAGATCGCTAAAATGTCTGCTATTCTACTATTGTTTATATAAAGATGGGGGTTCCAGATAGTCTTTGGTAACTTTTCTAGGTCACACGGACAGCTGGATAGGAAGCTTTTTTGTTGTGTTAAATAGAATCAACTGCGCTGCGAGACGATTTTTTGCTGCGCGTGTGGCGCATTATCGGCAGTTTGTTTACTGGCCCTCAGGCGGAATACAGGGATTTCCATAAATACCTCTTTAAAGGTTCCTATTTTGGTGATAAATCGACTTGCAGCCTTCTAATTTTTCTACTTATCTGCTCAGTCGGTTAGAGTGATAGTCCCTCAATACGAACCAGGTCTCCCATCGATGCGGCACGGGTTTGAATCCCACATCCTTACCAAATAAAAAAATGAAGAAAATTTTGAGTGGATTTTTCACTCATTCGCCGTATTTGGGAGAATTGCCAGGTACTCACCGAATGTCGGGGATTTCCTTCGGGCAATGAGTCCGGTTTCCTCCCTCAATAAACCTGGCAACGCAGCCATATAAATGAAATAATCTTGAGTGCGGCGTAAAACATCAATCAAGCAAAAAAGTGTAATCCCATCTCAGTCTTTAGCTCTTGACTTTAAATCTTTTTTTTGGCACAATTATTTGGACACAAGATGTAATATTTCTCTTTCAACATACAGCAAAAAGGGAGATAAGCTGTGATCATTGTGGACTTGAAGGGGTAACTACGCGGATTTGAATCCCTTAGAGCACATATGGGATAGGATGGTCTGAAACATTCAAGCTCTAGAGCCTCCTGTACAAAATCTGCAGGAAATGGAAGCCGCATTACATAGGTATTGGCAGCAGTTACTCCTTCAACAGATCCGACGTCTCACTGGAGAGATGAAACGCAGGTTGGAAGCTAATGGAGGCTATACGCGCTATTGACCTTCTGCTCTGATTTGGCTAAGGATATCCTAATTGATCTCTTATCGCCAGAATGTTGCCCTTTAGGATCACAATCGTTTCTGCAACATCAGTTTGCCAACAATCTCCCTACACCAATGATTTTAGCGGTCGCTGCAGACTTTTTTTGGGGTGGGGGGCAACTTTTTTCTCATTTCATTCATTCATTTCATTTATTCACCAATAAAATTAACATTAAATACATGGTTTCCTTTGGTGTATACATTGGCGGGACTAAAGTTCCAAGGAACTTGTTCTAGCCCAAAATTTGTGAGGTTTTTAACAGTAAATTATAATATAATATGGCGGAAATTAGATGAGATGCTTTTTGGAAGAACGTATGTACGTGTACCTTTAGTATATAATAACAGTGCTATGGTTTACGAGGAGAGTATATATTGTTTTAATTTGGTTTTAAAGAGAGATGTTGATGTTATAGATTTCAGGTGATCAGGCAGTTTATAACACTCTCCAGGACTTTTAATTTTTATCGTATGCAGAGATAGGTTACTGTTGTAGAATGGTCTGTAGAGGTTGTAGCTACATGAGTATTGATGGATATCAGATTGCCGAGAGAATAGTGTTTGCTGAGACAAGGGTAAACGGAAAGGATGATGTATGAAGTTATGAGCAATGAGTAAAGAGGATAGATCATTAAGCTGGTAGATGTCTAATATTTTAAGGCGTAGGAAGATAGGATAAGTTGTAGAGAGCCTATGGAGAGTAAGTAATGATACGGATAGCTTTTTTTTTGGGGGGGGGGGACGAGGATTGATTGATTGATTGATTGGTTTCATAGGTGTTACCCCACAAAGCATTGGCATAGGTCAGGTATGGTGATATTAGGGCATGATAGAGGATGACAAGAGTGTGTTTATTAAGACTACTTCTGATATGTCTGATGATCCCAATATTGCGCGATATTTTTTTAGAAATGTAATTGATATGAGATGTGCATGACAGTTTTTCGTTAAAAATGATACCTAAGAATATAAACTCTGTAACTCTGAAGAAAAAGAAGAAAGAGAACCATTATAGTTCACTACTTGTTGCCTGTTAGAAAGGTTGTCGCGAAACCAAGGAGAATGAAAACCGTAATGCTGCAACTTCAAAGATAGAATATCATGGTCAACAGTGTCAAAAGCTTTAGAGAGACCAAGAAAGGTTATTATGTTGTAGAGGTTATTATCTTTTGTTTGTACTAGTTTATGGTATAAAGAGGATGCTGCAGAAAGAGTAGAATGGTTGGATCGAAAACCATGCTGATTGGAAGAAAGTATATGATTTGTTTTAAGATGCTCTAAAACCCTATCGCATGTGAACCTTTCTATGATTTTACTAAGTGATGGTAAGACAGATATAGGGCGATATTTTTGCATGAGTTGGGCGTTCCCCGCTTTAAAGATAGGTTCTAGGTTTGGGTATCTGTGATTTTAGGTTATCTGCAGCTGTTGTAAAGTATTCGTTAAATGTATTGGCTATTTTGGTTTTGTTTGAGATTTCGTTGTCATCTATAAGGAATGAATCGGGCAGTGGGGAGTGTTTTTTTCGTTGCAGGAGTTGATTTTATACTTTCCATGTTTCTTTGATGTTATTGTTCGACCTATTAAATTAATTTTCAAAGTATGCTTTTCGTGAGTTTGTTAACAATTTGTTCAATTTATTTCGAAATGAGCGGTATTTCTGTTTAGTTATAGGGTTATTGGTAATCAGTTGTTCACGATAAAGTTTATTTTTACTATGAATCGATTTGAGTATGGCTGGTGTTACCCAGGGTTTTATAATGGGGCATTTTAGAAGGGTTATAGTAGATAAAGGAAAAGAGGAGTTGTATATGGAGGTGAACACATCATTGAATGACGCAAAGGCGTCTTTAACGTTGTCTTTGATTGTGACATTACTCCAGTTTGTATTTTGGATTGTTTCCTTAACTCTATTTTTGTGTTGGTCAGTCATTTTACGAAATGATATTTTTTTATCAATTTGTTTTGGTGGAAAAGAACTCGATGTAGATGTATGAACGTGAATAATGGGGAAATGATCGGTGATGTCAGTAAGTAATAAAGCAGAAAGGGGGTGATCTTCGTGAAAATTTGTGAATATATTATCAATTAAGGTGGCAGAACTATGTGTTACGCGGGTGGGTTTAGTTATGTGAGGGAAAAAATAATGGCATTTCATGAGGTTAAGGAAGTCTTGAGACGGGGCATGGTCATTAATTGTAAATAAGTCGATATTGAAGTCTCCCAGAAGTATACACTTACGTGAAGATGGAATTTGTTGCAGGGTGTTACATAGATGGTCATTAAAGGAATTTATGTCTTTCCCAGGTGGTCGGTATACGATTCCAACAATATATGTTGCATTAGAGTGGGTAATTTCTACAAAGAGTGTTTCGCAGTTGTCATCGTTTTGGTTGAATGAAAGATCATCTCTAATTCTGCAGGACTGAACGGAGTTACTGACAAAGAGATTGACACCACCCCTTTGCCTGTTTGTGAATAAGATATATAGCCGGGGAATTGATGAAGATGTTCAGTGGAAGGATTCAGCCAGCTTTCAGAAAAACCTAAAACTGTAAAAGTATGATTGAGGTTGTTTAGCAGGCGAGATATTTCATCAAAGTGTTTATTTAAACTTCGTGCATTCATGTGAAAAACAGAAAATTGTTCAGATTTTGAGTCACAAGATGACAGTTTGTGTTTTAGAGGGGATTCTGAAAAGTAATTTGATTGTTGTGAATTTATTACGGACCAGTGTTGTTGTTCATGTTCGTCTGTCGGAGTCTTACAGTCATCTATTGTATTAAGTTCAACTGGGTTAAAACACATATTTTCTATAAGTTGCATATCTATATAGTTGGCAACAGGGGGTGGTGTAATCATGGGGGATAATTCAGTCATGTCATGAAAAGGTAGGAATTCAAAGAGATTGAGAGTGTCTTGGCCCTCGAGAGTGGATGCATCAACATATAAGGTAGACATAGTTTACAAACAGGTGGAAGCACGGTATCACATGGTTAATAGTCACATAAGACGGTAGGCCTACATAGTATGATACAAAAATATAAAAAAACTGAAAAGACAAAATATACATATAACAAGCATTATATAACTTTTGAAGGACATTTAGAAGGAGGGCAACATAATAACATAAGAGTGGTTTTCTGGGTTACTACTTCTGTGTTTATTATACACGACGTTTCGCTGGATATGCTTCCAGCTTCATCAGGCAATTGAAGACTCTTTGCAGATGTTTAAGTTCTGTATCCAAAGATTCAGGGTTGCAGGGATACAGAACTTAAACATCTGCAAAGAGTCTTCAACCAATATAACAGTTATCCCCCAGAATTTGTAAAACGAACCATGCTAAAAACCCTTCAAAGAACAGCACCAGTTGTAAACACCCCAATAGAGCCACCCCCTGTAAAGATGATCATCCCTTATATTGGTCAAATAAGTCACCAAATTAAACGTATAATTGAAAAATAAGCCCCCTTAGAAGTTATGTTTAGCAGCATGCCATCATTGAAGACACTATTATCAGCTAACGGCAGATCAGGAGAAAGAAAAGACAACCCTAAAGGAATCGTGTACAAATTTAATTGTTCTTGTGGTGAGGATTACATAGGAGAGACATCACGGCCCCTTTCAGTGCGTACCAAAGAACACAAAACTGCTACCGCCAAAGGAGAAACTCAGAAATCTGCAATAGCTGAACACATCGCAAACAACCCCAACCACAGCATAGCATGGGACACCCCCACTGGTCTTGCCCGTAACCTAAAACACTGGAAACCCCGGGTCACCAGGGAAGCCCTAGAAATCCGTAGATTCAGACCTACAATGAACAGAGACCAAGGCCTAGCCATATCCAGTGCTTGGACTAGTAACTAGGCTGGGACCTCGTATATATATATTCCACAACCTTTTGACAATAATTCTTAGTAGCCAATTTTCATTATACAGTATAACCATTTATCCTTAAGACCACATCCCTCTCCACTGCCTCACCCCCCACTGCTAAAGCCATATCCAATCTTCTTATTACCCTTTATGTATGTTTAACCCATTGATGCCATTGATACCCTTTTATATGTACATATATATATAGTTGACTACCATTAATGATTGTATATTGCCTGATGAAGCTGGAAGCATATCCAGCGAAACGTCGTGTATAATAAACACAGAAGCAGTAACCCAGAAAACCACTCTTATGTTATTATGTTGCCCTCCTTCTAAATGTCCTTCAAAAGTTAAATTTGAATACTCTTTATTTCTGCAGAGTGTCTTTTTGTGATTAAAACCTCGGAACAGATAATGAATAAAGGACACTCCTAAGAAACTCCTGTGTGGTTTGTGGATCAATTTGTAGAGACCCTCAGCTACTGATATTTGTATATATAATAAATAAATCGTCTTGGTTATATTGTCACCCAAATTAAAGGATTTTAGAGCTCTAACATAAAGGAGTACTCAACTGAATCAAACGCTTTCTCAAAGTCGAGGAAAAGAAGATATCCTTCATCTTCGTAGGTACATATCTAATAAATCAAAAAGAAAGCGTCAATTTTCTCCAATACTCTATACCTTCCAGGTATAAAGCCTGTTTGTAGATTATCTATTAGGCCTAACTGTCCTTCTACTCGTTTAATTCTTAATTCTGATTATGTTTTAGCTAAACTTTTGTAATCAGTTTTTATCGGTCTCCAATTTGATATATTACAAATATTCCTGCCGGGGTTGTCAATTAAGGTAATAATACCTCTGTGTTGTGACTGGCTCAGTTCACCTATGAGAAGGGCGGAACGAAAGGCGTTTGTATAGAGGTCTTTTAATTGTGGCCAAAACTTCTGGTAGAACTCGCTACTTAAACCATCACGACCTGGGGGTTTGTTCAAGTTAATGCTTAGCAATGGAATAAAGCTCCACTACTGTTATCGGAGCATCAAGATTACATTTATCCAAGTCTGGAAGCTGGATTAATTTCACATGTTTCAATATTCAGCCTTAAGTTGAGAGTGTTGTTTAGATTTGTGTATAATGGTTGACTACAATTGACCAATGTGGTTGATTATATATACATGTAGCGTGGACGAATGATTTCCTTCCCTTCCTTATCTATTAGTTTAGTTATATGCTTGTTGGAACACCTTGTCTTTTCCAGATTAAAGAAGCATTTTGTACTTTGTCCCTGTGCTTTGCCCTTCTAACTTTAGCCCTAACACTAGCACCATGAGGCTTTGTAATATACAAGTTATCTAATTTGACCTGTGTGTCTTCGAACTCTTTTCTAAAATTAAACGGTAGGTGATGTGTCTAACTGTCTATCGAAAATTGACAATTATTTAATCAGTTGCCTTTCCAGATCGAGATGCTCTGACTTTCGCTAGAATAGGTAATCGAAATATCTATTACTTTCACCAATTCCCATTGTTTTAGCGATTCCATTATGTGTGTAAAGTTAGCTGCCGGTTCCCGGTTCCCGATTCGTTCCTTATTCAAAGTCTATATTGTCTCCCCATTTGTTCCTTACTCGTTCCTTAATGGGGGAAAAAGCCCTAATTTCTACAATTATATTACATACGTTAGTTCCGAATGACACCGTTAGTTCTGAATTTCTCCACCAGGGGTCGAATAAGGAGCTGGGTCTATACAGCTATTAATATCCAATCTAGAGCAAACAAACTTAGTACATGTGCACTCTCAGACATGCTCTACACAATGACACCGTTAGTTCTGAATTCCACCGCTATGGGGGCGAATAGGGAACCCGCCTCCGAATAAGGAGCTGGGTCTATACAGCCTTAAATATTCAATCTAGAGCAACCAAACTTAGTACATGTGCACTCCCAGACATGCCCTATATAATAATACAGTTTTGAATTCCACCGCTAAAATATTTACCTGACAGAAATAGAGCTCTCCAAAATAGAGTGCAAAACTATATACACAATTGTTTGTTGATTACTGGATTGGTGTTTTACGCCGCACTCCAGATTATTTCACTTATATGGCGGCTTTGCCAGGTTTAGTGGGGGTAGGGGGGGGGGGCTATTTGCCTGGAGGAAACCTCTGACCTTCGTCGCGCACCTGGCCACTCTTCCACATACGGCCATCAAGTGAAAAATCAACTCAGGAATTTTTTATCTGAGTTGGATTCGAACCCGTGCCGCATCGATGGAAGGCCTGCGTCGGGCTGGGTAAAGATCAATCTAACCATCTGAGCCACCGAGGCCCCACATTTTTGTTGAAATGTGTTGAAAGTCTAAAAGACATATGTATTCCAACATTCGGTTCATTAGTTGAAGACCCACTTGCCGCCGTAGCCTGTTAAACATTTTTTAAGAAAACCAATTTATATGTGTCAGTGTCGGTTAACTTAATGGTTGAATTACCCTCAGTTCAGGCCTTTTTGTCTGTTGTTTACACTCCTAAAATTATCGGCAGGCTTTTCGAGTCACTCTTGCTCAATCGCCAGTCTGTATTTCTCAGATAAAATACGTAAAATTATATTGTGCTGTTAGATCACTCACTAGACTCAGCCATTTCGTGGCGCTTGTGTGCATGTTCAGGTTTGGGGTTTGTTGACATTGCGGGTACCTGATAAATCTAATTTTCAATTTCAAATTAAAAATACTAAATGATGCCCAAACCATGTTTTTGGTAGGAATAGAAAGTTCCTAACTTCTACTGTCTGGGAAAAATACAGAAAACCGCCTACTGTTGTTTATGTAAACAGTATTCTGGATTTTCGCGGCAAGTGTGCCTTTAATAACTCTAGCATCAGGGTTTTCTTACGTGTCTCTAGCCATCAGGGTTTTCTTACGTGTCTTTAGTCATCAGGGTTTTCTTACGTGTCTCTAGCCATCAGGGTTTTCTTACGTGTCTCTAGCCATCAGGGTTTTCTTGCGTGTTTCTACCCATCAGGGTTTTCTTGAATACTTTAAAGAAAGAATAACTTCCATCTACAGGAACCAGCAGAAGGTTGAAGATTTCCTTTGTCCTTACTACCCTGACACCGCCACCGTCGCCATAAATCAGAATTTCACATATGGTGGGATTTTTTGAGTTGGCCGAAAGAAGGAGTCCCCGGCCTCCCGTTTGTATTTGATTATAATTCCACTTACGTTCGATTGGCCTTGAAGCAAAACATAGAAGCATTTTTCATGTAGCGTATTTTAAGGTGGAATGTTTGAAATGGGAAAATTTGTTTCATAAAAGTCAAATCTCGAAGCTTAATGCGTTCTGACGCTGAATGAAAAAATCTTCATTAAGCGTCGATTTTTCACTAAGCGTTGTAACATACACCTCAAGAGTATTACAAGGCTTCATCGATAACTTTGGAACATTTTTGCTACTCTAGTTAGGCGTTAATGTCATTTACTGTTTTATTACAATGACAAAAAATTAGTTAACTCTGTTTCAATTAAATGTTCCTTACTTTGGGCCGCTTATAGCGTATATGTGTCAATTTCATCCAAATTAGTTTATTTAATTGTGAAAGTCGATCGCATTCATCAAAATTCACTATACATAACGGGATGTACATACAACGGAAATATTTTCGTTTATTTAATTGTGATAGTCGATCACATATATCAAACTACAATTTACATATCGGGCTCAAACAAACAAAGGAAATGTTTTCGTTTATTTAAGTGTGATAGTCGATCAGGTACATCAAAATTGGCCTTATTCTAGTCTGTACTGACTGCCTCACATATTGTGTTTACAGTGAGGTAGAGCAGAGAGAACGGTGAGAGCTAGCACGCATAACTTGCTGTGCTCGAACACATGATTTTCTGGCTATGAATAGTCGCCCACCCCTACGCCCGTCCCCTTTATCCATTGTTACCGTCACCCGTGCAAGACTACACAAATTTTCCTTATGGTACATTATGTAAATAAACCGTACTGTTCAGGTATATATAGAAATGTGAAGACTTCCTGAAATAAACCGTCCTTGGGACGTCTTTTACGAATGGCATTAAATCCTGATGGTTTGTGCTGCTATGCCTACTTTGCAAGATCTAGAGCCCAGTTCATACAGGAGTTCCATTGTGCACAGATTTCTTACCTAGGAATGGAGTAATTCTCATCATGTAAGTACAGTCCATTATTTTTTATTGATCGTTTTGTTTAAATCGTCACGAAAAATGTTTTCCTATTCGAGGTCTGGTTTGATTGCCTTCAGTTTTACCAACGTCCAATATGAAGTTATTGATTTGAATAATTTTGTCAAAAACCGTTTAACAAACCATTGAAAGAAGCATGATCTGCCAAAAATTGGGGAATTTTTGTCGAGACCAATTTTGTTCGAATTTTTTAAAGATAATACCACTTTTAGTATCTATTCATTAGTACATTATGGACAGCTTCGCTAATGGTATAAAATGACATTTAGCTGAATGTGCCTGTACTGTAGGCCTATAAACGTGTTGGGACATCCTCTGAAATAAGTTATCAAATTAAGTAGACCTCCAATAAATGGTCGTTTTCAAAGTGGCATGAGCCGCCAAAATGTTAATTTTGGCGTTGACAGAATGTTGAATTTTTTTTATGTTTTTCTCAATACTTTTAATTTAGAGGCTTTTTAGTGCTTCTAGTCTTGAAAATGTACGATAAAGTATTTTGAACTAACTTTGGCTTAGAGTGAATTTTTTTTTTTTACTTTTCGAACACGTTTTCGTTTCGTACAGACCACCTACTGTATGTTTTTTCCTCATTCCAAAGCCAATCATTTAGTTTTTTGATGACCTTCAAAGCCTCTTACGGCCGTGACGATCAGAAACCTATGAAAAAAGTGATTTTGGTAGCTCGTGCCACTTTAAATTTCTCAACTTCCCTATTCTGCTTTCGAGTGAGTTCAGCTTTTGGGGTTGCCTCAATCCAAATAGGTAATTTATCCCCGTGTTTGTCAATCCTCTCCACGTCAAACTTAGACATGGGATGCGACAAACAAATATTTTAACACCGCTTTTTGTGTTATCAGATGTTAAATAACTTTTTTTTATGACGTCACAATTTATCCACATCCGAAAGAGGTCAAACGTCATTGCGTCAATTATCTCATATCAGTGACGAATATAACTTTTTTGACGTAGCTGATTTGCATAGATTTCGAAATCAATCCTATATTTGCTATCTTGTTTTGTGGGGGAACAAGGATCTTTTTAAATGCGTGCTATTGGACTGTTTTTATATAGATGTTTCTAGATTGTCATTGGTGACTTTCAGAGCTTCCACTTACCGCTGAATAGTTTTAATTGGGGAATCCTTTGTCTGCTTTGTTTACTGACCGAGAATGGACCTTTTTAGTTAGGTGCGCAGTACAAGCCGTTATATAGGTGAGCGTGTGGTGCATTTTCCGCTGTTTCTTTTCTGACACACAGAAAACAAATAAACGGGTAATTCCCAAAATAATTCCGTTAAATGTATAATTTTTGCGGAAAGTCTACTAACTACCTTTCATCAGAGATTGACCACGTCTTATTTTTCTACTAATCATAATCACAACTTACCCGGTGTCTCCTTTTTTTTAAAGGCACACTCTCTGCAAAAATCCAGAATACTGTTTATATTAAAACAGTTGACGGTTTTCTGTATTTATTACGTATTACTTTTGTGTCTGCTTTAACGAAAATATATACCTTATTTTTGCTGGATATGTATGTCAATCTTTTTATCTACTTTATTGCAGACATATTACAGCGTGTTATTTTTCCTGCCGAGGAGAGATCTGTACAGAAATCGCTCATTTAATACCATTGAGATTAAATGACCGCTATCGGAATTTCTAATGTGGACCTCCAAGATGACGAATCAATTGGATGCAGCAAAGATGGAAGGATGAACTTTTTATTCTGCAGTAAAAGTGATCGGATTGCAATGTTATAATGACTGTTATGAGGACTCTACAAAACGCAGACTTGTACTATATGTATATGGTGACTTAATTTAATGTAAATAACTCTGAACATCGATAAAGACAAACCGAAGAAAGAATTTCGACCATGAAATATGCAACTATACCAAATGTAAATAACGAATATGGTAAATATTGTTTATAAAGACAATTTGTACCCATTTATTGTGTGTATGTGTTTTTTTATTTAGGCAATGAAATATGCAAATATACCAAATGTAACTATTTAATCCACTTAACATCATAAAGTAGTAAGAAAACTCCGTAAATATTCGTGGTGTAATCTCAATATTTCGACATTAATTAAGCCATGTACTCCATAATTCCCCTGTCTATGACTTGGTTAAAGTCGGAATATTGAGATTACGCTAAGGATTTTTGGTGGCTAAGGATTTTTGGTGGCTAAGGATTTTTGGTGGCTAAGGATTTTTGGTGGCTAAGGATTTTTGGTGGCTAAGGATTTTTGGTGGCTAAGGATTTTTGGTGGCTAAGGATTTTTGGTGGCTAAGGATTTTTGGTGGCTAAGGATTTTTGGTGGCTAAGGATTTTTGGTGGCTAAGGATTTTTGGTGGCTAAGGATTTTTGGTGGCTAAGGATTTTTGGTGGCTAAGGATTTTTGGTGGCTAAGGATTTTTGGTGGCTAAGGATTTTTGGTGGCTAAGGATTTTTGGTGGCTAAGGATTTTTGGTGGCTAAGGATTTTTGGTGGCTAAGGATTTTTGGTGGCTAAGGATTTTTGGTGGCTAAGGATTTTTGGTGGCTAAGGATTTTTGGTGGCTAAGGATTTTTGGTGGCTAAGGATTTTTGGTGGCTAAGGATTTTTGGTGGCTAAGGATTTTTGGTGGCTAAGGATTTTTGGTGGCTAAGGATTTTTGGTGGCTAAGGATTTTTGGTGGCTAAGGATTTTTGGTGGCTAAGGATTTTTGGTGGCTAAGGATTTTTGGTGGCTAAGGATTTTTGGTGGCTAAGGATTTTTGGTGGCTAAGGATTTTTGGTGGCTAAGGATTTTTGGTGGCTAAGGATTTTTGGTGGCTAAGGATTTTTGGTGGCTAAGGATTTTTGGTGGCTAAGGATTTTTGGTGGCTAAGGATTTTTGGTGGCTAAGGATTTTTGGTGGCTAAGGATTTTTGGTGGCTAAGGATTTTTGGTGGCTAAGGATTTTTGGTGGCTAAGGATTTTTGGTGGCTAAGGATTTTTGGTGGCTAAGGATTTTTGGTGGCTAAGGATTTTTGGTGGCTAAGGATTTTTGGTGGCTAAGGATTTTTGGTGGCTAAGGATTTTTGGTGGCTAAGGATTTTTGGTGGCTAAGGATTTTTGGTGGCTAAGGATTTTTGGTGGCTAAGGATTTTTGGTGGCTAAGGATTTTTGGTGGCTAAGGATTTTTGGTGGCTAAGGATTTTTGGTGGCTAAGGATTTTTGGTGGCTAAGGATTTTTGGTGGCTAAGGATTTTTGGTGGCTAAGGATTTTTGGTGGCTAAGGATTTTTGGTGGCTAAGGATTTTTGGTGGCTAAGGATTTTTGGTGGCTAAGGATTTTTGGTGGCTAAGGATTTTTGGTGGCTAAGGATTTTTGGTGGCTAAGGATTTTTGGTGGCTAAGGATTTTTGGTGGCTAAGGATTTTTGGTGGCTAAGGATTTTTGGTGGCTAAGGATTTTTGGTGGCTAAGGATTTTTGGTGGCTAAGGATTTTTGGTGGCTAAGGATTTTTGGTGGCTAAGGATTTTTGGTGGCTAAGGATTTTTGGTGGCTAAGGATTTTTGGTGGCTAAGGATTTTTGGTGGCTAAGGATTTTTGGTGGCTAAGGATTTTTGGTGGCTAAGGATTTTTGGTGGCTAAGGATTTTTGGTGGCTAAGGATTTTTGGTGGCTAAGGATTTTTGGTGGCTAAGGATTTTTGGTGGCTAAGGATTTTTGGTGGCTAAGGATTTTTGGTGGCTAAGGATTTTTGGTGGCTAAGGATTTTTGGTGGCTAAGGATTTTTGGTGGCTAAGGATTTTTGGTGGCTAAGGATTTTTGGTGGCTAAGGATTTTTGGTGGCTAAGGATTTTTGGTGGCTAAGGATTTTTGGTGGCTAAGGATTTTTGGTGGCTAAGGATTTTTGGTGGCTAAGGATTTTTGGTGGCTAAGGATTTTTGGTGGCTAAGGATTTTTGGTGGCTAAGGATTTTTGGTGGCTAAGGATTTTTGGTGGCTAAGGATTTTTGGTGGCTAAGGATTTTTGGTGGCTAAGGATTTTTGGTGGCTAAGGATTTTTGGTGGCTAAGGATTTTTGGTGGCTAAGGATTTTTGGTGGCTAAGGATTTTTGGTGGCTAAGGATTTTTGGTGGCTAAGGATTTTTGGTGGCTAAGGATTTTTGGTGGCTAAGGATTTTTGGTGGCTAAGGATTTTTGGTGGCTAAGGATTTTTGGTGGCTAAGGATTTTTGGTGGCTAAGGATTTTTGGTGGCTAAGGATTTTTGGTGGCTAAGGATTTTTGGTGGCTAAGGATTTTTGGTGGCTAAGGATTTTTGGTGGCTAAGGATTTTTGGTGGCTAAGGATTTTTGGTGGCTAAGGATTTTTGGTGGCTAAGGATTTTTGGTGGCTAAGGATTTTTGGTGGCTAAGGATTTTTGGTGGCTAAGGATTTTTGGTGGCTAAGGATTTTTGGTGGCTAAGGATTTTTGGTGGCTAAGGATTTTTGGTGGCTAAGGATTTTTGGTGGCTAAGGATTTTTGGTGGCTAAGGATTTTTGGTGGCTAAGGATTTTTGGTGGCTAAGGATTTTTGGTGGCTAAGGATTTTTGGTGGCTAAGGATTTTTGGTGGCTAAGGATTTTTGGTGGCTAAGGATTTTTGGTGGCTAAGGATTTTTGGTGGCTAAGGATTTTTGGTGGCTAAGGATTTTTGGTGGCTAAGGATTTTTGGTGGCTAAGGATTTTTGGTGGCTAAGGATTTTTGGTGGCTAAGGATTTTTGGTGGCTAAGGATTTTTGGTGGCTAAGGATTTTTGGTGGCTAAGGATTTTTGGTGGCTAAGGATTTTTGGTGGCTAAGGATTTTTGGTGGCTAAGGATTTTTGGTGGCTAAGGATTTTTGGTGGCTAAGGATTTTTGGTGGCTAAGGATTTTTGGTGGCTAAGGATTTTTGGTGGCTAAGGATTTTTGGTGGCTAAGGATTTTTGGTGGCTAAGGATTTTTGGTGGCTAAGGATTTTTGGTGGCTAAGGATTTTTGGTGGCTAAGGATTTTTGGTGGCTAAGGATTTTTGGTGGCTAAGGATTTTTGGTGGCTAAGGATTTTTGGTGGCTAAGGATTTTTGGTGGCTAAGGATTTTTGGTGGCTAAGGATTTTTGGTGGCTAAGGATTTTTGGTGGCTAAGGATTTTTGGTGGCTAAGGATTTTTGGTGGCTAAGGATTTTTGGTGGCTAAGGATTTTTGGTGGCTAAGGATTTTTGGTGGCTAAGGATTTTTGGTGGCTAAGGATTTTTGGTGGCTAAGGATTTTTGGTGGCTAAGGATTTTTGGTGGCTAAGGATTTTTGGTGGCTAAGGATTTTTGGTGGCTAAGGATTTTTGGTGGCTAAGGATTTTTGGTGGCTAAGGATTTTTGGTGGCTAAGGATTTTTGGTGGCTAAGGATTTTTGGTGGCTAAGGATTTTTGGTGGCTAAGGATTTTTGGTGGCTAAGGATTTTTGGTGGCTAAGGATTTTTGGTGGCTAAGGATTTTTGGTGGCTAAGGATTTTTGGTGGCTAAGGATTTTTGGTGGCTAAGGATTTTTGGTGGCTAAGGATTTTTGGTGGCTAAGGATTTTTGGTGGCTAAGGATTTTTGGTGGCTAAGGATTTTTGGTGGCTAAGGATTTTTGGTGGCTAAGGATTTTTGGTGGCTAAGGATTTTTGGTGGCTAAGGATTTTTGGTGGCTAAGGATTTTTGGTGGCTAAGGATTTTTGGTGGCTAAGGATTTTTGGTGGCTAAGGATTTTTGGTGGCTAAGGATTTTTGGTGGCTAAGGATTTTTGGTGGCTAAGGATTTTTGGTGGCTAAGGATTTTTGGTGGCTAAGGATTTTTGGTGGCTAAGGATTTTTGGTGGCTAAGGATTTTTGGTGGCTAAGGATTTTTGGTGGCTAAGGATTTTTGGTGGCTAAGGATTTTTGGTGGCTAAGGATTTTTGGTGGCTAAGGATTTTTGGTGGCTAAGGATTTTTGGTGGCTAAGGATTTTTGGTGGCTAAGGATTTTTGGTGGCTAAGGATTTTTGGTGGCTAAGGATTTTTGGTGGCTGCAGGCCCTCCCCCCTTGAAAAGCAGGGGCTATGTCTGGAGGGCCAGCGGGGAGCCGCTCCCCGCAGGCCCTCCCCCCTTGAAAAGCAGGGGCTATGTCTGCAGGCCCTCCCCCTTGAAAAGCAGGGGCTATGTCTGGAGGGCCAGCGGGGAGCCGCTCCCCGCAGGCCCTCCCCCTTGAAAAGCAGGGGCTATGTCTGGAGACCCTCCCAGTGAAATAGCTACGATGATCTCTAAATTTATTCATGACTGTTTTCAAATGAGAAGCAGTCAATAATATATCTTGATTATTTGTTATTGTTATATTGTTATTGTTATTGTATTGCCATGTTGTACCCGCCCCTTTGTGGGCTTTGTATTCGTACAATAAACTTTGAATTGAATTGAATTGAATTGAATTGTAACAAGTATGTTATGCAAAGACAAATTTTACAGACCAGCCTTAAAAGGCTTGGTATTTCCCACCTCTCTTTAGAAGCTGTTCTGAACCCATCAAGGAATAGAAACAAAGTATTCCAAGCAGTTGCTAATTTCTTAGCGACTTGTAAACGTTTTTAACCATGCCCCATGTCTTACGTTAGACTTTTTAATAAGTATTCTCGTTATTTTTAAATACGCACTATTTGTAAAATCAATTCCAGTTGACATGCAGGTTTATGGTAAAACTGTTCAGTAAAGTCATGTTTTTATGTGCATGTAGCGCTCTCTGTATGTATTTTTTTTTTTTTATCACACTTTTTATGGTAGTTTTTTATTAAAGTTAAATGTCAACAATAGTTTATATAGCCTTGGCGCACATCATTCATTGAACGGAGACGCCATCAAACTAATATCAGTCAGTCAGTCAGTTTGTGTGCTTCGCCACTTTTGCGCGGATATTCTTGCATGGTTCCATGTGGTTCCTGTGAGTCTTGATTGTGTTGTCGTAGTGCGCAACCAGGTTTTCAATCTTCTGAGAGTACTGAAACTAGATTAGGTTTTTCTTGTTTACAATTGTTTTTCAGCTATATCCAATATGGTCAAATTTAGGGTCCAAATAAAAATGGAACCAGTTTTCAGTAGATTTTTCAGTCGATCGCCTTATGTGGTACTCAGGTACTCGTCAAAGTCAGAGGTTCCTCTTGGAAAAGAGCTCAGTATCCTCTCCCACTAAAGCTAACAACGTCGCCATATAAGTGAAATAATCTTGAGTGCGACGTAAAACATCAATCACTTAATCAAATTGAGGGATTGATGGACTGGAGACGTGTTATTAAATAGTCTTACGATTTAGCAACTTACCTTGAACGTCCGATGATGTACGCCGTCTTTGACAAGTCGTTTTATTTTAAAAATTACATCCTTCAATTATTCTTGATTTCGTTTCGGGGAGGGCCTCGGGGAGCGGCTCCCCGCTGGCCCGCCAGACCTAGTCCCTGCTCTCAAGAGGGAGGGCCTCGGGGAGCGGCTCCCCGCTGGCCCTCCAGACCTAGCCCTTGCTCTCAAGGGGGAGGGCCTCGGGGAGCGGCTCCCCGCTGGCCCTCCAGACCTAGCCACTGCTCTCAAGGGGGAGGGCCTCGGGGAGCGGCTCCCCGCTGGCCCTCCAGACCTAGCCGCTGCTCTCAAGGGGGAGGGCCTCGGGGAGCGGCTCCCCGATGGCCCTCCAGACCTAATCCCTGCTCTCAAGGGGGGGAGGGCCTCAGGGAGCGGCTCCCCGCTGGCCCTCCAGACCTAGCCCCTGCTCTCAAGGGGGAGGGCCTCGGGGAGTGGCTTCCGCTGGCCCTCCAGACCTAGCTAACATGTAGCCCTTTACGTATATATTTTATTATGAGGCCTATACCTGAAGGTATAAAGTTAATCAGGGCATTGTTGTTTACAAGTACATTACTCCTGAACGGCAGTTTCCCCAGTGCTTTCTCATCTCTGCATTTCAATCACTTTGGACATCCTCCCAATTGATAATACAAGCATCAGATCACAACATTTGGATATTTTTCGGTTAAAACAGAATATGGAAATTATCGGTTATTTTTCTCCAGGCGTAAAATTCAGAAACTTGCTAGTGCTTTCAATATATAGAGAATGTACGTTGAACTAACGTTAGGTTAGAATTAAAGGACGTTTAACCGAGCTATTTAAATATTGACTTCTCTGACCATTCTTCAGTTTTAACATGTCACATACTAAAGGGATTCTTCATTCTAACATCAACGACCGCCAAAAACTTTCATTGTCGTGACAATCAAAGTTGATGGAAAAAGTTCGAATCTTGAACAACATGACGGGCTGTGAAACATTTGGGCACATATACTACTACTTTTATGTGATTCTCTTTTTCCTGATTGCTGTGTACTGGACTAGGACTGGAGCATGTTTCACAAAGCCGCGTAGCGCAAGTTTTAACGTACCCATAGCAACCCATAATGTAGAGATACATTGCTATGACAGTTACGTAAAAACTTATGCTACGCCCTTTTGTACAACAAGCTGCAGGTCTCTGGGTTAATTTGGCCTCCTCTGTGGAAGGATGTTTAATTACGGACCGAGACAGATAGTTTTTGAGAAGGGTTCACTAGTCCGAAGGTTCACTAGTCCGAAAAACGGGTTCACTAGTAAGAAGGTTCCCTGGTCCGAAGGTCCACTAGTCAGAAGGTTCCCTAGTCCGAACGAGAGGGTTCACTGGTTCGAAGGTTCACTAGTCCGAAGGTCCACTAGTCCGAAGGTTCACTAGACCGAAGAACAGTACCGATATCATCCTCCAAACGATAATATAGCCCATAGGGCATAGGCCTACCCAGACCCAATGATAGTTTTCTCAGCATCATTTTCACACGAGACAGTATCCCTTAGCCTTTGCAGTTAGGAATTTATGATCTCTCCATAGAAAAAGGAAATATATATTTCGACGATTTTATGCACAGCCACGGGCGCACCTCCCGGTAGCATGGGGGGGGGGGTGCAGACTGATAAAGAGAATGACATGGAATTTCCTGAGGAAGTAGGAGGTATGCGGTGTATATAAAACCGTAGAACTAAATATTTAATTTTTCCTTAGGAACTCTACAGGCTTATACGCATGACATGACATGTTGAATTTAACTTCTTTTATTTATAAGATAATTTGGAAAGTTGGGAAAACATTATTAAAAAGATGACATTATACTTATATCTAGAAAGACATGGGCATGGTGTCGGCTTTGTAAACGTTCATATATATAAGTGAGGAGTACTTTTTATTTTTCATATCTGTTCAAGTATATACGTACCGCTACTCAGATTTTTTTATTGCTTCAATAAAATGTCTATCAGTACCACTGTTTAGTTTTTCTCATCCAAATAGTGGCTGGTCTTATTAGAGATATAGCGCATTATGTCTGGGATGTTCGGAATAGGGAACCTTCGGACTAGTGAACCTTCGGACTAGTGAACCTTCGGACCAGTGAACCTTCGGACTAGTGAACCTTCGGACTAGTGGACCTTCGGACTAGTGATCCTTCGGACAAGTGGACCTTCGGACTAGTGAACCTTCGGACTAGTGAGCAGTTCCCATAGTTGTTCACTTCCGGCAATACAAAGGGTAATTTGCTTTGGTTGATTGCGTTCATAGAGATCAATAATCAGACGGTCTCATAGCTTTCAGAGCTTATACACGTATGCAGCTTTATATAAGTCATACGTTGACTTAACAGCTATGCAAATATTTACCATCGCTTTCAGAGGGAACTTTGATTAATTTCTGGACTGTATATCACTTCCTATCACCATAGCCAATATTACATCAATGGCGCGCTTCGGAAAAGCAAACAGAAAATGCGGGAAAAGTACTATAATTAACATATTCCGCTTGCTTTTGGCTGTACGTTCTGTTATATACACGTATGCAGCTTTAGATCTATTTATGTCATACGTTGACTTAACGGCTATGCAAATATTTACCATCGATTTCAGAGGGAACTTTGATTAATTCCTGATCTGTACACCACTTCTTATCACCATATAGCCACTATTACATCAATTGCGCACTTCGGAAGAGCAAACAGAAAATGCGGGAAAAGTACAATAATTAACATATTCCGCTTATTTTTGGCTGTACGTTCTGTTAAGGGGAACTAAATATCTTTTTAAAACCATACAGTTTCATATAAACCATCTACATTTAACCCTGCTCTCTATACACAATAAATAGTACGATATCCTTTTAAACACGAGCTGCCAAAAGAAGCACATTTTTCTTGAAATTTGACCAAGAAGGGCATTGAAAATATGTCACACATTACAAAAGCAGAAGACAATTTCAAAGGATGGACAATATGTAGTATTAAGTAACATCAGCGACGGTTCTATTACACGAGAATATGTAATGTTTACCGTTGCATGGCAAAGTACAATGTCTATATTACACAGTTACCCCCCTTGGGAATGTCGTGGCCGTGTACTACAGGGTGAATGAATAAATATTGATGAGGTACATCTAATTAGAGTAGAATGATTTATGACATTTCCACCTTGTTCCACAGCGGGTCAACGTACAGAAAGAGGAGTAATCAATTTCCAGAACGTATGTTGCGTAACAAAATTTTATTCAGTGAAATAATTGGATAAGAGTTTATCAATTATTCTAACGATTTCGTCTCTGGATGTTTTTTTTTTGTTTACTAGGAATGATTTATGTTTTTATTCCTCAGCCAACTTTAATACCAGAGGGATCTTCTGGGGTCTTCTAAAATACTTTACTTAATACACTGTAATTTAACAATACTATAAACAGTTATACGAATGTCAATTGGTCTATTACGGTGAAATATGATACTTGTTTGTTTGTTTATTTCACCCAATGTGTACAGAAATGATAGGAAACATATTACAAAAGGTAAGATATACATAGGCGGAAATAAAGTCATGGACTTCTTGGAGTTTGAAAATGATTTAAGCTATATCAAACTGCTGATGTTTATCAGTCACTTTCCTATGCATGTTTAAGTCAATAGCCTACATATAAAAGACAGTTCCATAGATGATGGTTTTTTTTTCTGTGGAAGACTTAACTAAAGCCACGAGACTCACAATATGTTATTGATCCAAAAAAACATTTGAGCTCGAAAGATATAAACAATAGATCTTAGACCTTTGTTTGACGGATATCAAAATATATTAAGACATATTGATAACTCTTTAATAACAAACACCTTTTCTAAAGATCTACTGCTCATATGTCATTTCATCATTATCATATTGACATCAGTCTCTCGTGCTAATGCTAATCTAACCTGCCCAAACACTGGATTATTAATCGTTTTAGGTTCAAACTTGTGATTATTTTGAACCCTGATCGATTTGTTATCCCGATTTGAGCGGGATAAATGTGTTTATCCTCTGCCGACAATAAAGATAATTAATTCCGTCAACCTGTCGTGAACCGTTAAATCTACGCCTAAGTGCCGCTGTAATCTGCGTGTCATCTCTTACACGGAAACTGAATTTATCTTCGGTTTTTTACAGTTCTTACTGTGGATTGGATTGTTCGTTGACAGACCGTGATACCGAGAAATCGATTGTTTTCACTTATAATCAAATCTGGTGGAAACGGAAAATCTCTGAGGCCGAAACCATCCGAATCTGTACTCCTTTACAGCACAATACGGTGCAAACATTTCTGTCATTATTGATAGAATATTGGGTATTTCACATTTTTTATGGCGTGTATCATTTATATGAACGGACGCACCATTAAACTTAAACAATTAACCAACCATCGAGTTATCTTGGTTTTTATAGAAACGCTGTCTTACTTGAAGTATTTGCCAGATTATCACAGAAAAAAGCTATTCCTGTAGAATACCGGATACAGATCCATTTCCCATTTGCGGTAATGTTAATGCCTTGATCTGTGGCTTATTACCTAAAATCTCGTTAAGACTTTTCCGTTCCATGTTCATATAGATCAACACATCATTTACAACCAAATGAAGTTGTCATAGTGCATGCCGGTTTCACGCTACACACAATTCAACATGGGTACCGCCATTTTTACTGATTTAGGCTTACATATTCTTAGCCAAAGAAGTATTTTCAAAATGGGTCAAACATTAAAACACACACACACACACTCATACAAAAATCTTCAATCAGGCATTGAT
This sequence comes from Lepidochitona cinerea, assembly GCA_963971465.1. Classification (NCBI taxonomy): domain Eukaryota; kingdom Metazoa; phylum Mollusca; class Polyplacophora; order Chitonida; family Tonicellidae; genus Lepidochitona; species Lepidochitona cinerea. Next base: position 17,877,553 of record OZ020563.1, on the reverse strand, counting down.
TGAAAACTTAATATATGTACAGTAGACCTGCATTAGTTTCAATCCTATATTTAAAAAATCCCAGATACAAAACTATCGCTATGTATAAGCAGCTTCGTAGCTTTAATTTTCATTGGCTGAGAAACAGAAACTGGATATTTTCATCTATAACTCTACGACAACAGAATGTGCGTCCTCTTTTTGGCAAAATCATTTACATTCTTGTTGTTTCTTATGTTGTGTTATATTGTCGAAGCAGGATTTTAGTGCTAAATTAAATATCGGTTTGTAAAGTAGATAAAATCGTGATTTAGTGGTTTCGTTCTAAAAGTGAATATTTGGATCATTTCTGGTGTGCGACTTATTCGTCATGAGGGACTGTGCTGTAATAAGATAGGCTTAGTGTTCTCTGAACAAGAAAATCGGGTAAAAGCTTTAACCATTCAATATCTATTATCCGGTAATGACAATAAATGTAGTCAAACTAAATCTTTAGAAATAGTTTGATCTCTGCATATACTACTTAACTGATGTATGATTTTATTACAATGCCTTCTTCGTGTTATTTATTGAAGAGAAATAATGAATGAGTTAACACCGGTTCTGTTGAAGGTGCGGACACAAATATATAATAGAACAATTGGATTTGCAATTTTAACACGATCTGATCCATTGACGTGGTAAGTGAAATATGATTAATATTTTAAAATTATTACATTTAATTGGATTTACAAATTCCACAAGATTTCATCGATTGATAAGGTAAGTAAAATATGATTATTATTTTTGTAAATTTAATTAGATTGTTTGTCACAACCTGATTGTTGACGTGATCAGTAAAAGTTGATTAATGTGTCTGTTTTTAACGAACATGGGGTGCAAAATATTGGGAAAATATTATTTTCGGAAGAAGTACTTATTGAAGACGTTTGACTTTCTACTGCATGTAGTCTTAAAAATGTACGTTCAAGTATAATGTTTTAACTAACTTGAGCCTAAAATGAATGAACGTTCGTCAGGGTTATTTCAATTTACATTTCAATACATGCAAATCTGTTGCGTTCACGCCACAAATTTTTCAACGTTATTAATTAAAGTTTCGATGAGCTGCAAACCCTCTCCTTGTCCCGAGAATCAGAAGTGTGACAGTTAATAACACATAACACTAATTAAATTTAATGTGCGCATGGAAACGTAGAATTAAAATGAGATATTTCAAAAAGATATTTTGATAGTATTCATGAATCAAATTAACATAGAAATACCAGGTCTTACAGCAATTACAACGGAAAGCAGAGAAAGCTTGCCATTTGAAGGAGAAATGGACAAGTCGATTGATTATTTATTATAAAATTAACCGTTGATAACCCAGCTGAAAGGATGCCCTGGTCATAACCTATAAATAGCTATAAATAGATTGATCATGGCGGAAACCCTTAAACTCGATTCTAATACACCTCCAACTCGTTTAACATTACAGAGATAGGGAAGCCAGGGACCCATTATCTGATGCAATAAAGGGTTCCTGCTGGTTTCAACCACGTTGTGCTATAAATTAGGGGTGAGTTGCTGTAGAATAATCTTGGACCGAACGCCCAGAGTGACAGATGTGTTCTAACACGTCATAGGATTTAAACTGCATGACGTCAGTTGATTACTTGCGTCGTTGACAAGTCACTTGAGGGAGAGAGAGAGCAGTGTTCGATAACGTCACAACATTCCGGAATTATGACGTCATCGCGTTTGAGCTGACAGCACTGATTTCACCCGCTATACGTTCTACATATGGGTTGGTCCAAAACATTTCTGATTGGCTCTGGTTACCCAAGGGAGAGTCTAAATGTTCCTATGCAGGTTGGAAAGGCTGGTTTTCTGATTAAAATTCTTACGTTTGGAATACTGAAACTGAATTAATTTACATATGATATGCATTAGAATAGAAATAAAGGACTTCCTGGTGAGCTGTGTGGTGCTGAATTTAGGGTCAGTGGCGGAAATACCCTCGCCCTCAAATAGTGGTATTTTCCGCAACTGACCCTTTATTCAGCAACACACAGCTCGCCAGCTCGTCCTTTATTTCTTAATTAAACTATACCGGGAACCCATTTGCTTTACTGATGGATATTGAACACTGCTCTCTCTTTACCAGAGTTGACCTTAATTTCCGGTCACACAGGAAGTGGACATACAGTTTCCCTTCCGGTCTTATCTGAAGCGAAGTAGTCCTATAGATTTATTTTGTTGATCCCAAAACCCTTTTGGGCATACCAGGGTTAATATTTCAGAAATACAGAAACAAGCAGATATTTAATATAACTTCTTCTGACAAAATAAGCAGAGAAAAGCTGTCATATTCAATAGCTGGTAAAATGTCGTTCCTTCAGCAATGAACAAAGCTGGAATCAAATCTCCTAAAATAGTTTAACCCCAACGTCAGGGTATTTCAAATCAATGCTCAATTAAGTTTCAATTCTTCGTGATATCTGTTGACACACCGTTATTAATTAATCGTGATAAGTGGATTATTTGAATCTCGCCGTGTTCTCCGAGTGCTTATTGGAACTTCTGGAATCCTGCCTTATATTGTAATTTCAACACAATACTCATGCCAATTAACACATGGAAGTAATTAATTGGTATGCTTCATTAAAGTGGGATATAATTTTACTTCATATAATTCTCTCCGATATAGACCCATAGTAACAGATGACTAAGGGTGGCAATGAAATGATGTTCTGTGTTTTTTTAGGTAAATCATCCGGCATTCCACTAAGAACGAACCAGAATAAAAATCCAATAACATTTAACTATTGATATAAAAATAAGAATGGTGAATTCCTGTGAAAAACAAATAAACAAAAAACAAAAATAACAGCCATATCAAATCTTCTAACGCCTAAAAAATTTCACATACAGTCAAACCTGGACAAGCGACCACCTGTAAACAGCGACCAACTGTCTTAAGCGACCACCCCACGATCCCCCCGAACGAAATCCCGTACTTAAGACACTGTATAGAGCGACCACCTGTCTAACGCGACCGCGACCAGCTGTGAAGCTGATAAAGTATACACAAAACCTCTATTAAACGACCAAAACTTGGTTCTATAATCGCTAAAACGCTCCACGTGGTCTTAAAAAAAACAAACACCGCGGCTTTACCGCGCATGCTTAATCCCGCTGTAGCAGGCGATCCTCGATTGTCGTAATAACTAAAGCCTACAATTAAAGCCGGGCACTAGCCGTTTGTATTATACCTGTGAATTGCATTATACCTGGTTATACTAAACAGAATTGACAAAAAAAACATCTCGAATAATATTATCAATAGATATATCGCGGTTGAGTTCCTTTTTTATCCTATACAAATCGTAGAGATGTACAAAAATCAGTGAAATAAGTCCAAATGCAATCGCCTAGGACTGGCAAAGCCCGATCACTTTTCATGAGAAAAGATGGCAGTTCATCGAGATGTCGGTCGCATCAAACCTGGATTAAGAGACCACCTGTCTTAAGAGACCATTTTTCACGTCTCCCTTAGTTGGTCGCTTAAACCAGGTTTGACTGTATTACGTTTACAACCCTCTTAAAAGGAGACATCGCTTAAGTTTGCTGTGGTTCTCCACTGACCTTCAGATTTTTAGAAAAATACAGAATACAGAGTGTTTGTGTCTGACAGTAAACAAACAGTTCAAAGTAGACAAAAAGCTACAAACGGCTCTACTGTGCAATCGATTCGTTTTACCACAACAAAGCAGACATTGGAATCCTCAAATAAAACTCCCTATCCAAGAGGCCTGGGGAGCTAGGAAAGTTACCAATGACCATCTGGAAACCTCACCTTTATATACACAACGGTATTGGAATTTTCAAGAGTAACTATTATATCATCTTGTACACTAACTTGTTCTCTTCTGATAATAATCTAAACTCAACCACTTACGTTTATCTAGCGACGTGAAACAAACGATATGAAAAGAGGACAAATAAATATTGGCAAACGACCTGTTACTGACTGAGGGACTATCACTCTAACCAACTGAGTCATCGAGGCAACTATAATCATGACATAAGGTAACGTATAAATCAAGCGATACTTTAAGACTAATGGACATTTAAATGACCCGAGGGTAAAATAGCGGGTGACGCAACTGTCCTATTAAAAAGTGTATTCTCTTCGGAACTTGAATAAAATCTAAATAACCCAGACACCAACTATATGCAGCGGTATGCACCAATAGCAGTGGAAGACCTAAAATAAGCCACCAGACTCAAAATATGTTATTGATCTAAAAAGCATTTGAGCTCGAAGGATATAAACAATAGATCTTAGACCTTTGTCTGACGGATATCAAAATATAGGACATATTGATAACTCTCTAATAATAAACACCTTTTTCTAAAGATCTACTGCTCATATGCCATTTCATCATTATCATATCAGTCTCTCGTGCTAATGGTAATCTAACCTGCCCAAACACTGGAGTATGAATCGTTTTAGGTTCAAACTTATGGTTATTTTGAACTTTGATCGATTTGTTATCGCGATTTGAGCGGGATAAATGTGTTTATCCTCTGCCGACAATAAAGATAATTAATTCCGTCAACCTATCGTGAACCGTTAAATCTACACCAAAGTGCCGCTGTAATCTGCGTGTCATCTCTTACACGGAAACTGGATTTATCTTCGTTTTTTTTACAGTTTTTATTGTGGATTGGATTGTTTGTTGACAGACAGTGATACCGAGAAATCGATTGTTTTCACTTATAATCAAATCTGGTGGAAACGGAAAATTCCCAAAGGCTGAAACCATCCGAATCTGTACTCCTTTACCGCACAATACGGTGTAACCATTTCTGTCGTTATTGATAGATATTGAGTATGTCAAATTCCCTATGGCGTGCATCATTCATATGAATGGACGCACCAATAAGCCTAAAAAATAAAAAGTTTGACAGTTATTAACACTTCAACTAATTGAATTAAATGTGTGCTTGAAAACGTAGAATTAAAATGAGGTATTTCAAAAAGATATGTTAATAGTATGCATGGATCAAATTGACTTAGGGATAGCAGGTTTTATATGAACTACAACGGACAACAGAGTAAGCAAGTTATTTGAAGGAGAAATAGACAAGTCGATTGATTATTTATTATAAAATTAACCGTCGATAACCCAGCTGAAAGGATGTCCTGGTCATAACCTATAAATAGCTATAAATAGATTGGCGGAAACTATTAAACTCGTAACCTATATCTTTTACTTTATTGATGGATATTGAACACTGCTCTTTCTTTACCAGAGTTGACCTTAATTTCCGTTCACACAGGAAGTGAACATGCAGTTTCCCTTCCGGTCTTATCTGAAGCAAAGCAGTCCTATAGATTTATTTTGTTAATCCCAAAACCCTTTTGGGCATACCAGGATTACTATTTCAGACATACAGAAACAAGCAGATATTTTATATAACTTCTTCTGACAAAATAAGCAGAGAAAAGCTGTCATATTCAATAGCTGGTAAAATGTCATTCCTTCAGCAATGAGCAAAGCTTGGATAAAATCTCCGCTAATATTTTAAAGTGGCATGAGCTGCCAAAAATCACACTTTTTTCATGATTTCTGATCGTCACGACAGTAAGAGGCTTTGAAAGTCATAGAAAAACCAAATGATCGGCGTTGGAATGAGGAAAATCCATACAGTATGTGACCTGTACGAACCGAAAATGTGTTGGAAAAGTAAACAAAATTTTAATAACCGGGACGACCATTCATTCATTCTAAGCCAATGTTAGTTCCAAACAATACTTAAGTGTACATTTTCGGAACTAGAAGCACTAAATAGCTTCTGAATTATACGTCTTGAGAAAAATAGCCAATAATTTCAACATTCTGTTTTAACGTCAAAATATCAACATTTTGGCAGCTCATGCCCCTTTAACCTCAACATCAGGGTATTTCAAATCAAGGCACAATTTAGTTCCAATTCTTCGTGATATCTTTTGAAACACTGTTATTAATTAATGGTGACCAGTGGATTAGTTGAATCTCGCCGTGTTCTCCGAGTGCTTATGGCGACCTCTGGAATCCTGCCTTATCTTGTAATTTCAACACAATACACATGCCAATTAACACATGGAAGTAATTAATTGGCATACTTCATTAAATTGGGATAGAATTTTACTTTATATAATTCTCTCCGATATAGACCCATAGTAACAGATGACTAAGGGTAGCAACGAAAGGATGTTCTGTGTTTTTTTAGGTAAATCATCCGGCATTCCACTGAGAACGAACCAGAATAAAAAGTCCAATAACATTTAACTATTGATATAAAAATAAGAATGATGAATTCCTGTGAAAAACAAACAAACAAAAAACAAAAATAACAGCCATATCAAATCTTCTAACGCCTAACAAATTTCACATATTACGTTTACAACCCTCTTAAAAGGAGACATCGCTTAAGTTTGTTGTGGTTCTCCACTGACCTTCAGATTATTAGAAAAATACAGAATAAAGAGTGTTTGTGTCTGACAGTAAACAAACAGTTCAAAGTAGACAAAAAGCTACAAACGGCTCTACTGTGCAATGTGTGTTTTACCACAACAAAGCAGACATTGGAATCCTCAAATAAAACTCCCTATCCAAGAGGCCTGGGGAGCTGTGAAAGTTACCAATGACCATCTGGAAACCTCACCTTTATATACACAACGGTATTGGAATTTTCAAGAGCAACTATTATATCATCTTGTACACTAACTTGTTCTCTTCTGATAATAATCTAAACTCAACCACTTACGTTTATCTAGCGACGTGAAACAAACGATATGAAAAGAGGACAAATAAATATTGGCAAACGACCTGTTACTGACTGAGGGACTATCACTCTAACCAACTGAGTCATCATGACATAAGCTAACGTATAAATCAAGCGATACTTTAAGAATAATGGACGTTTAAATGAAGCGAGGGTAAAATAGCGGGTGACGCAACTGTCCTATTAAAAAGTGTATTCTCTTGGAGTAAAACTTCATAATCCAAGTCGATTAAAACAATTTTAATTTCTAACTGGCTTTTTCCACAAAATGCACACAAAAATATGCTACAAAGCATCGTTTGTGAGTCAGTAGCCCCATACATAGACAGTGAAACCGTTATAGGATTATTTACAGGGGCAATACTATGCTGACGAGAAATTGATTACGTTTGTTCTAATAAGACATATATTGATATAAAGGGAACAATGTCTCGTCCAGACTGCCAGCTACTTGGAATGTCGCCACATTGTCGCCGATTTCCTAGCTGATTTTGTCTTTAATGTCTGATAAGCGTTTATTGTAGTCCGGAAATTGACAATCTCTTATTATATATGATATGTTAATCTCGGGGGAAATGTCACCGATTCTGTTCAGAATTGACAACTGGGTTATTGGTAATAAATTTGCTTCCTGGCTATCCAAAGGAAAAAAATCTGAGTAGATTTTTCGCTCGAACCGGATACGTAGAATGGTTACCGGTTACACAACCATGCTAGTTTTGAATTCCTTGGATTGATTGATTGATTGATTAGAGTTTTACACCGCAAAATGCATTGGAATAAGGGAAATAATAATGTACAGACGCTGATAGAATCGTATCTGCTTTAGTTCTTAATAATAACGTAACATCTTTTGTAGAAACCGATCACATTTCTGCCAACTTTTCCTTTATCCTAATAATTGGATTTTACTTCTATAAAATAGGACTTCGGTATTGAAGGGATTATCAGAAGACTTTGGTTTACAAGCTTAAACAAATTCGATTTATCTTTTGCAAAGCCCAACATTACAATAGGTTGATGGTTTCTAAGATACTCAGTTGAGGAATATGTGCCTAAAGCTGTGTACTGACGTCGTCTAATTACTCACTTGGGAAGACGGTATGGCTTATACCACTTCCGGCAATTAAATGTCAAATGGGCGTATGCTGTTATTGTTTTCATATCCTGCTCATCTGTATTCCCGATAATGTCCAAGTTTTACCCATCCCTTAATATTTGCCTTCCATGGCTTATGTTGCTATTGTTTTCATATCGTATACAACTATATTCCCAATAAAGCTTATTTTTTACTCATAGGCTCAGCTAATAATTGTACTCTTTTTTAGCCGGAAATTTCTTGGGTCTTGGTCTTGGGTTCGACTCGTTCTCAGTAGGCGACCAGTCAAGGGCATGATCTCATTTGATAATTGCACTACTACGGCAACTTGAAGAGTTCTTTTGAATTCATTGAATTGATTGATTGGTTAAAGTTTAACGCCGCATAAGTCCCTGAAATAGGGGACTAATGATGTACAAATGCTAATGTATCCATATCTGCTTTAGTTTTCAATAATAACGTAACATCTTTTGTAGAAACCGATCACATTTCTGCCAAATTTCCCTTTATTCTAATTGGGTTTTACTTCTATAGAATAGTATGTCAACATCCTTGCTAACATGCAACCAAAGTGATTGGAAGAAAAGAAAACTGCTGGAAGCCATCCACATCAAAAGAGAAAAACCTGCAATGAACAGAGATCAAGGATACCACATACCGAGTGCATATGACCTTCTCATTCTCAGCCAATCCAACTCCCAACAAGATTAAGCCCTACACACATATACTCATATATCTAATCAAATCTATTGTTGAAATAGGTTGCGGGGCTTGGGCGACACGTCAACACATAACCATGGCAAAAGGTCTTTTATAATTCTTGAAATACGCCCATTTTTTACCATGACAGAGCCGTAAAACGTTAAGCAAATATATTTTTCCAGTATTTGTATTTGTGTTACGTAGGCTTTGATTTGAATAGTCTACCGCAAGAAATCTGCGTTTATGCAGATTTTTCCATTTTCAACTGTTTCTAAGTCTGTCAAGAGCTGAGTGCTTTAGTGTGTTTCAAGATATATCACTGAGAATCTAGCTAGTTGGAGGTGTCCTCTTTTTTGCCTACACGATATGTATGTTCACATAGTTTACTAGCAAGACAGTATGTAAAGAAAGTGACTGTATTGGGTTTGCCGACTTGCCGACTTTGCGACTCGTCTCGCTGCTTTTCGCTGAATCAGTATTGTTCAGTCGTTGTAAAACATTGGGGCACACATACTACTACTTATGTGATTCTTTATTTGCTGATTGCTGTGTACTAGCTAGGCTGGAGCCTGTTTCACAAAGCAGCGTAGTGTAAGTTTTAATGTAACTGCCTTAGCATCATACTGCTGTATCTTTAGAGTATGGGTTGCTAGGGCAGTTACGTGAAAACCTACGCTACGCCCCTTTGTAAAACAAGCTGCAGGTCTCTGGGTTAATTTGCCTTCCGTTGTACGAGGATGTTTAATTACAGACCGAGACAGATAGTTGCTCACTTCCGGCAATACAAAGGGAAATTTTCTTTGGTTGATTGCTTTCATAGAGATCAATAATCAGACGGTCTCAGAGCTTGCACAATGATATACACGTATGCAGCTTTCGATACGTCATACGTTGACTTAACAGCTATGCAAATATTTACCATCGCTTTCAGATGGAACTTTGATTAATTTCTGGACTGTACACCGCTTCCTATCACCATAGCCAATATTTCATCAATTGCGCACTTCGGAAAGCAAACAAAAAATGCGTAAAAAGTACTATAATTAACATATTCCGCTTGTCTTTGTTTGTACATTCTGTTAAGAGGAACTAAATATCTTTTCAAAACCATACAGTTTCATATAAACCATTTACATAATTTAACGCTGCTCTCTATACACAATAAATACTTCGTTATTCTTTTAGACACGAGCTGCCAAAAGAAGCGCATTTTTCTTGAAATTCGACCAAGAAGGGCATGGAAAATAAGCCACACATTTTAAAAGCAGAAGACAATTTCAAAGGATGGACAATTCGTAGTATTAAGTAACATCGGCGACGGTTCTATTCCTCTTGGGAAATTGAATAAAATCTAAATAACCCAGACGCGAACTATATGCACCCGTGGGCGGTATGCACGAATAGCAGTGATATCAAATACACCTAAATTGTTCACAAACACGAGAATATGTAATGTTTAACGTTGCATGGCAAAGTACTATGTCTATATTACACAGTTACCCCCCTTGGAAATATCGTGGCTGCCTACTACAGGGTGGATGAATAAATATTGATAAGGTACATCAAATTAGAGTAGAATGGTTTATGACATTTCCACCTGGTTCCACGGCGGGTCAAGGTATAGAAAGAGGAGTAATCAATTTCCATAACGTATGTTGCGTAAAAAATTATATTAAGTGGAATAATTGCATCAGTGTTTATGAATTTTTCTAACGATTTCTACGTCTCATGTCTTGATGTTACGCGCAGTTTTTTGTTAACTAGGAATGATTTATGTTTTCATTCCACAGCTAACTTTAATACCAGGCGAATCTTTTGAGGTCTTCTAAAACACTTTACTTAATACACGGAATTTAACAATATTATAAACAGTTATATGATACACGGTTATGAATGTCAATTGGTCTATTACGATGAAATACAATACTAGTTTGTTTGTTTGTTTGTTTCACCCAATGTGTACAGAAATGATCAGAAATATATTACAAAAGGGTCAGATATACATAGGCGGAAATAAAGTCATGGATTTACTATGGGTTAGAAATTGATTTAAGCTATATCAAACTGCTCATCTTTAACGGTCACATTCATATGCATGTTTAAGCCAATAGCCTACATATTAAAGACAGATCCATAGATAACGTGTGTTTTTGTTTTCAGTGGAAGCCACGAGACTCGAAATATGTTATTAATCTAAAAAAGCATTTGAGCTGGAAAGATAAGAAAAAATAGATCTTAGACCTTTGTCTGACGAATATCAAAATATATTAGATCATATTGCTTGCTCTTTAATAATAAACAGCGTTTTCTAAAGATCTAATATTTTCATCAGTCGCTCTCTCAAATGGTAATAAAACCTGCTCAAACACTGGATTATTAATCGTTTTAGGTTAAAACTTATGGTTACTTTGAACCCTGATGGATTTGTTATCCCGATTTGAGCGGGATAAATGTGTTTATCCTCGGCCGACAATAAAGATAATTAATTCCGTCAACCTGTCGTGAACCGTAAAATCTACTCCTAAGTGCTGCTGTAATCTGCGTGTCATCTCTTACACGGAAACTGAATTTATCTTCGTTTTTTTACAGTTGTTCCTGTGGATTGGATTGTTCGTTGTCAGACAGTGGTGTCGAGAAATCGATTGTTTTCCTTTGTAATCAAATCTGGTGGAAACAGAAAATCCCTGAGGCCGAAACTATCCGAATCTGTACTCCTTTACATCACAATATGGTGCAAACATTTCTGTCATTATTGATAGATATTGAGTATGTCGAAATTTCTATGGCGTGCACCATTCATATGAATGGACGCGCCAATAATCTTAAACAATTAACCAGCCATCAAGTTATCTTTGTTTAGAAAAACTGTCTTACATCAAAAAGCTGTCTTAGTTGACGGACTTGCCACATTATTACAGAAAAATCTATTCCTCTACGGCAGCAGAATGGTAAAGTCCTATACATTCTTGTTGCTTCTTATGTTGTTTTATATTTTCGAACATGATTTTAGTGCTAAATTAAATATCCTTTTGTAAAGTAGATAAAATCGTGATTCAGTGATCTTGTTCTAAAAGTGAATATTTGGATAGTTTCTGGTGTGCGACTTATTTGTCATCAGGTACTGTACTGTAGTAAGATAGGCCAAGCTTTCTCTGAACAAGAAAAATCGGGTAAAAGCTTTAACCATTCAATATCTATTATCCGGTAATGACAATAAATGTAGTCAAACTAAATCATTAGAAATAGTTTGATCTCAACTATATTAAACTCATGTATGATTTGATTACAATGCCTCCTTCATGTTATTTATTGAGGAGAAATAATGAATGAGTTAACACCGGTTCTGTTGAAGGTGCGGGAACAAGTATATAATCGAATAATTGGATTTGCAATTTTACCACGATCTGATCCATTGGCGTGGTAGGTGAAATATAATTATTATTTTAAAATTATTCCATTTAATTGGATTGAGAATTTCCACAAGATTTCATCGATTGACGAGGTAAGTAAAATATGATTATTATTTTTGTAAATTTAATTAGATTGTTTGTCACAACCTGATTGTTGACGTGATCAGTAAAATTTGATTAATGTGTCTGTTTTTAAGGAAGAAGTACTTATTGAAGACGTTTGACTTTCTACTGCATGTAGTCTTGGAAATGTACGTTAAAGTCTAGTGTTTGAACTAACTTGAGCCTAAAATGAATGAACGTTCGTCAGGTTTATTTCGATTTACATTTCAAGAATTACATGCGCTTCCATTCGTACCCTCTCCTTGTCCTGAAAATCAGAAGTTTGACAGTTAATAACATTTAAAATAATTGAATTAAATGTGCCCATAAAAACGTAGAATTAAAATGAGAAATTTCAAAAAGATATTTTGATAGTATTCATGGATCAAATTGACTTAGGAATAGCAGGTTTTATACGAACTACAACGGACAACGGAGTAAGCAAGTTATTTGAAGGAGAAATGGACAAGTCGATTGATTATTTATTATAAAATTAACCGTCGGTAACCCAGCTGAAAGGATGCTCTGTTCATAACCCATAAAAATATTGAGCATGGCGGAAACCATTAAACTCGATTAAACTATATCCCATATTGAACACTGCTCTTTCTTTACCAGAGTTGACCTTAATTTCCGGTCACACAGGAAGTGAACATGCAGTTTCCCTTCCGGTCTTTTCTGAAGCGAAACAGTCCAATAGATTCATTTTATTGATCCCAAAACCCCTTTGGGCATACCAGAGTTACAGAAACAAGCAGATATTTAATATAACTTCTTCTGACAAAATAAGCAATAGAAAAACGGTCATATTCAATAGCTGGTAAAATGTCATTCCTTCAGCAATGAGAAAAGCTCGAATCAAATCTACTCAAATATTTAAACCTCAACGTCAAAGCATTTCAAATCAATGCACCATTTAGTTCCAATTCTTAGTGATATCTTTCTATACACCGTTATTAATTAATGGTGATCAGTGGATTATTTGAATCTCGCCGTGTTCTCCGAGTGCTTATGGCGACCTCTGGAATCCTGCCATATCTTTTAATTCCAACACAATACACATGGCAATTAACACATGGAAGTAATTAATTGGCGTGCTTCATTAAAGAGGAATAGAATTTTATTTTATATAATTCTCTCCGATATAGACGCAGAGTAACAGATGACTAAGGGTAGCGATAAAAGGATGTTTTTAGGCAAATCATCCGACATTCCACTGAGAAAGAACCAGAATGAAAATCCAATAACATTTAACACGCATGATGGATTCCTGCTTAAAAAAAGAACAAAAAAAAAACAGCCATATCAAATCTTCTAACGCCTAAAAAATTTCACATATTACATTTTCTAAGCTTCAGTTAAAAGGAGACATCGCTTAAGTTTGTAGTGGTTCTCCATTGACCTTCCGATTATTAGAAAAATACAGAATACAGAGTGTTTGTGTCTGACAGTCAAATAAACAGTCCAAAGTAGACAAAACGCGCAGCTACAAACGGCTCTACTGTGCAATCGATTCGTTTTACCACAACAAAGCAGACATTGCAATCCTCAAATAAAACTCCCTATCTATATAAGAGGCCTGGGGAGCTGGAAAAGTTACCAATGACCATCTGGAAACCTCACCACAACGGTATTCGAATTTTCAAGAGCAACTATTATATCAGCTTGTACACTAACTGGTTCTCTTCTGATAATAATCTAAACTCAACCACTTACGTTTATCAAGCAACGTGAAACAAACAATATGAAAAGGTCACAAACAAATATTGGCAAACGACCTATTTCAGACTGAGTCATAAAGGCAACTATAAACATGACATAAGCTAACGTATAAATCAAGCGATAATTTAAGAATAATGGACGTTTAAAAAACAAGAGGGTAAAAATAGTGGGTGACGCAACTGTCCTATATAAAGGCGTATTTGTTTGGAGTAAAACTTCATAATCCAAGTCGTTTAAAACAGTTATTATTCCTTACAAATTTGTTACAAAGCATCGTATGTGAGTCAGTAGCCCCATACACAGACAGGGAAACCGTTATAGGATTATTATCAGGGGCAATATCTTGCTGACGAGAAATTGATTGCGTTTGTTCTAATAAGACATATATTGATATCAAGGGAACAATGTCTCGTCCAGACTGTCAGCTACTTGGAATGTCGCCACATTGTCGCCGATTTCCTAAGCTGATTTGTCTTTAATGTCTGATAAACGTTTATTGTAGTCAGGAAATTGACAATCTCTTATTATATATGATATGTTAATCTCGGGGGAAATGTCACAGATTCTGTTCAGAAATTGACAGCTGGGTTATTGGTAAGATGGTAAATTTGTTTCCTGGCAGTCCAAGAAAGAAAATCTGTTTTTTTTTTCACTCGAACCGAATACGTGGAATGGTTGCCAGTTGCACAACCATGCTCGTTTTGAATTCCTTAGATTGAAAGATTGATTGATTGATTGGAGTTTACATCGCAAAATGCATTGGAATAAGTGAAATAATAATGTACAGACGCTGATAGAATCGTATCTGTTTTAGTTTTCAATAATAACGTAATATCTTTTGTAGAAACCGATCACATTTCTGCCAAATTTTCCTACATCCCAATTGGATTTTACTTCTATAAAATAAGACTTCGGTATTGAAGGGATTATCAAAAGACTTTGGTTTACAAGCTTAAACAAATTCAATTTATCTTTTTCAAAGCCCAAAATTACAATAGGTTGATGGTATCTAAGATACTCAGTTGAGGAATATGTGCCTAAAGCTGTGCACTGACGTCGTCTAATTACTCACTGGGTAAGGCGGTAGGCTTATTCCACTTCCGGCAATTAAAAGTCAAATTGGCTTATGTTGTTATTGTTTCCATATCTTGTTCAGTGAAGCCTAAATTTTACCCAACGGCTTAGCTAATATTTCTACTCTTTTTTTTAGCCAGAAATTTCAACTTTTTTGAACAGGAGTGAGTTATTTGGTTTCCATAGCTATATTCCCGATAAGGTCTAACTTTTACCCATCCCTTATTATTTGTGCTCTTTTTTAGCTGGGAATTTCATCTTCTTGAACAGGAGAGAGTTATTTGGTTTCTGTGGATGATGATGATTTTGTTTTCCTGTCTTGTTCAACTATATTCACAGCAATGTCTTAATTTGCTCATACTGGCTCAGGTTATATCGGCGCTCTTTATTAAGCCTTTTATCAATTTTTGAACAGGAGAGAGTTATTTGCCTTCCATCGTTGGTCTTGGGTTCGAATCATTCTCAGTAGGCGACTATTCAAAGCCATGAGCTCCTTTGATAATTGCACTACTACGGCAACTTTGTGAATTTTTTTGAATTCATTGGATTGATTGATTGCTTAAAGTTTAACGCCGCATAAGTCATTGAAATAGGGAACTAATGATGTACAAAAGCTAATTTACTAATACTGCATTGGAATAGGTGAAATAATAATGTACAGACGTTGATAGAATCGTATCTGCTTTAGTTTTCGTTAAAAACGTAACATCTTTTGCAGAAACCGATACAATTTCTGCCAAATTTACCTTTATTCTAATTGGAATGTACTTGTATAAGATAGGGCTTCCTTATTGAAGGAATTTTCCAATCTGACAAGTTTGACGTGAATAGTAAATATCAGACATTGTCACAGATCCTCAGTGATGAGTAAACTGTCAGCTTCTTTCTTATCATAGTGGGATTTTAATTACACCTATCCTTAAACAAACCTGTCTTTCATTCCACACTATTCTTATTTTCTTAAGAGATAGAATACCATTTATCAGGATTCAATCAAGCCTTGTATGATAAAAATAAACTGGAATCTAAACTAAGACATTTTGAATCTGAAGAATTCCTAAAATTCTTGCGTCAACTAAAACTAATGTATATTCCTAATAAAACCCTAATTGGATGGGCTAATATGATGTAACATGCAAGTACTTACTTTCAGCTGCCAATCGAAACAACAAACTGATAAATATATAAAATAGTATTATTGCAAATATACACGATAGTAATTT
The DNA here is from genome assembly GCA_963971465.1 of Lepidochitona cinerea. NCBI lineage: Eukaryota > Metazoa > Mollusca > Polyplacophora > Chitonida > Tonicellidae > Lepidochitona > Lepidochitona cinerea. Next base: position 17,861,423 of record OZ020563.1, on the reverse strand, counting down.
ACTATTTGGAACTTTTTATAAACAAATAGGTTAGAGGATACAGTTTCACTTCCTGTTTGCGATAATGTTAACGTTTTAATTTTTGGTAAATTACTTGAATCTCGCTAAAGCTTTTCCTTTCCGTTTTCTAATAGATCAACTCGGGAAACATCTTTGATAACCATTAAGGCCCGTCTACACGATGCAACATTTGTTGTACAACAACGTACAACTTTTGTTCTATGATGTTGGATGGCAAATGTTTTATCGTGTAGACCGCCTTGTCCAACAACGTTATACAGCGAGCAACTTGTTGGACAGTGTTGAAACATGCTTCTATTTTTCAACAGCATACACCTTTTGTTGTGTCCTACTTTTGATTTCAACCAATCAGTAGCTACAATGGTCCATGTGACATTCCTATGATCACATGACTTTAGCATGACGAGAGAATATGGAAGGATGGGGATATAGCGAAATCGAGCGATTTATTACAGAAAACGACAAATTCCCCTGTCTATATAACACCTAATTAGTCGCCTTCAAAAAGTTCTTACCAGTTGGAAAGTTAATCTTTTAAAACTAAGCTTTAGATTGTCTACCATTTCAGTCGAAAACAGTGTAACAATTATTAAATGGGACTTATGTTGGTCTTTCACTTTGTGAAAGAATCATGGTGTTTGGTTCACTTCCACAATGCATCGCAGGTTAGACTGATTGATTGTTTGGCGTTTTTCGCCGCACTCAAGATTATTTTACTTATATAGCGGCATTGCCAGTTTTATTGTGGGAGGAAATCAGACTCCATGCCCGGAGGAAACCCACGAATTTCCGGTAGTAACTAACAACCCCACATAGGTCGATTGGATGGAAAGCCAGTCACAAAATTTTCCATTTTCTTTGACTGAGTGCATGGGATTGGAAACTACGACCCATTGATGGAAAGCTGTTCGGACTGAGCGTTAGTCCGGGTTTTTGACTCCAAAATTACTATTTTTTTTTTATACTGACAGCCGTCCAAAATACGACCATCGGTATCAAAAATAGTCATTTTGGAGTCAGAGACCCGGACTAACTGAGCGTCTAACACTCTACCTACTGAGCCACAGAGGCCCCCCCGCAGGTTAGAATCCATTCTGTTCCGAAAAAAAAGGCAATTTTTTTATTCGATCGGCCGTTGGAGGACACTTGCACAGTTTTGTGCCATATTAAACGTAAAGTTAAATAACCGTGAGCGCAGCGTAAAAAAATCCATTTTTAACCTTAGTTTTGATTTATCATGAACGTTACAATATATTGTCACCGATCATAAGAGAAATATTAAATATAAATAACATACAAACACCTTTTCTAAAGATCTACTGCTCATATATCATTTCATCATTAGAATATTGACATCAGTCTCTCGTGCTAATGCTAATCTAACCTGCCCAAACACTGGATTATTAATCGTTTTAGGTTCAAACTTATGATTATTTTGAACCCTGATCGATTTGTTATCCCGATTTGAGCGGAATAAATGTGTTTATCCTCTGCCGACAATAAATATAATTATTTCCGTCAACCTGTCGTGGACCGTTAAATCTACGCCTAAGTGCCGCTGTAATCTGCGTGTCATCTCTTACACGGAAACTGAATTTATCGTCGTTTTTTACACTGTAAGACTTTACCGTAGATTTTACAGCAAAACACTGTAAATGTTACTGTCACATACCGTAAAACTACAACTACGGTATTCGCCTGTAACATTTGTGGCCCTACGAGCCTATCTTTGTGTAGGCCTACTCAAGTACTGACAAGTACTAAACTCGTGTGCATTGACCAGCCATCCATCGCTGGGTCTCAGTGGCCGTCCGATTTTGAATAAATTACTGAGTAGTAAAACGAAGAATTTATAAGTGTATTCTACTCCAGTTTTTATTTTTTAGTTTAGTTTGTTCTAAGAAAGAAATCAAATTTCCAATAGTCCCTACGTCATTCTCGTCACATTCAACATGGCGGCGCCCGCATTTGACAGATCAAACAAACGATCGTGAATGTCAAAACAGGTTTAGTACAGTTTACATGGAGCGGCTGTTGTTTTGTGTGATAAGTCGATTGGAGTACTGTTTAAAACATTTGTTGGACAAGATGTCATTACAGTCCTTTCTATATTGGCCTTGAAAAAGCTTTCTTTCTCTGCAGTTCAGACTGCTTGTCACCACTGAAAATTTAGAGAAGTTAGGCTTGAATCACCATGAGACATGAACTACTAAACTGCAATGTATTTATAGGTAAGTCTAAGCGACAATCACTTTCTTCTTGGCCACATACATTTACACTCATTGTCTGCAGTCGAGTGTCTAAATTACAACCTGCTAATTCTTTTACCAGCACTCAACACACAGACTGAACAAGTATGGAAGACGGATGAGGCCATTTGCTATGTCGACTTGTCTACTTTAGAAACACGAAAGTCGACAAAGCGAAAGTCGCTAAATTGTACAAACCGAGCGCAGTTTTGTCATTTTAGCGACTTTCGCTTTGTCGACTTGTCGACTTTTTCAAAAGGCGCAACACGCCAATTCAAATGGATTTTCGTGTTTTTCTTTCTCAGTCAGATTTGAAAAGACGAAAGTCGCTAAAATGTGAAAACCGCGCGCGGTTCGGTCATTTTAGCGACTTTCGCTTTGTCGACTTTCGTCTTTCAAAAGTCGAAAGTCGCAAAGCGAAAGTCGCTAAAATGTGAAAACCGCGCGCGGTTCGGTCATTTTAGCGACTTTCGCTTTGTCGACTTTCGTCTTTCAAAAGTCGAAAGTCGCGGCACGCTAATCACACTCACTTTGGCGACTTCTACTCTCCTTGGTGATGACCTACATTTCTCCGCTGTGGCTAGGCCAGTCCTCGCTCCTGCTTAAACAACGTCAGACCAACATGTACAACTCGGATTTGCCGGTAGTCAAATGAACGAATTTCGAATTTTATCTGATGCTTGACGAAAATGTTAAGATCGCGTATAAGACAATCTCATTCTTAGGTTATGATCCCATGTAAAAGTTTTAATAAGACGAATTTGCTCGAGAGTTCAGATTTGATTTTAAAAAAATCAAGAGAAAAGAATAAGAATCTCCTGGCTGATGAAACAGATTTTCCCACAGACTGCAATTGCGTTATTCAGCTCTTTTGCACAGACGGCGTGTGCACGCATGGTTTGTTTGTCCAATGATATGTTAGACACTGTACTATAGTATATTAAATCCTGTATTATTTCAAAGTTCTTTGTTTAACGCGATTTTATGTACCTGTAAATCAATATCTCGTGTGTTTTTTTTTTACATAGACACAGCCTACATGATGTATTGCCATGCATACACGCCGCTGCAGCGAGAGTCTGACATCACAGAAAATAGTATCCTTGAGAGTATATATCAAACATTTTGCATTAATCGAGTTTTATGCAGCTCTGAATATTATCTCTATTAGCATCGACGTTGTCCGGTTTATTAAAAGAACAAAACGCCAAGCTGAAAACCACTGTGTCTTTTATGTCCTGATTGACAATTATTACAAACTCCCAAATAGGACTACTACTTTGAGGCTACTTAAAAGGGGTGAAGAAATCTGAATCAGAGCTCCAATTTTGGAATTAAACTTGAATTTTAGAAATTAACTATCATTCTCTTAACTCAATCATTGTAGGCCAAAAGTAATAATCAGTCTATAGTTAGTCTTTTTGCTCACTATTTCGTACCTCAGCCACCAAACACATCTGATATATTTAATGCAAAGATTCCATGTGTATGTTTTATTATGGGATAAGTGAAATCCCCATCATTTCATATGAAAAACTGTAAGCCCATATTTTCCTTTAACAAGCGTTCTTCAGGAGAAACCTTGTGCCGGGATTATTTCTTCGCCGGGTATACCAATTCTGAAATGCGTGATATTCTGGAATCAAAGCATAACATTTCTATCAGGTAATACTATACCTTAGAAGTATCAGTAATTTCTTTGGTATTACTAAATACCCAGTACTCTACTGGTTACGAGTAAGCCTGGTGTTTAATGTAATGTTAAACGTTTTTTGTAAAACAAATAAAATCCAGTCGTCGTTGCAGTCATGGACGAAAGGTTTAAATTCAATCTTCTTTATATCAGCCCATTTGAAACATCGATCCTTACTCTCGGTTAGGGTCGCCTTCAACTACTAAGAAACTACCAAGAAATGTTCCTATTTCCCGAATAAAGTTCATAACAGCAAATACCTTTATGCCAACAGCGTTCGGCATCTTCGTCGGATCTTAAATGGCATGGGCCTGTACAGAAGGAAAGCACCTAATCTTAACCAAGTGGTATCTGCAATAAAGGTAATTATTCCCCGAGAACAAGGAAGAGTTGAAAGCATATAGAGAAGATTTTGTTGTGTCCAAAACAAACGTAGATGCAATTAAAAATGAAATATTACGCATAGTATTTCGTCTAAAGCTTTGTCAGTTTTCACTGGTCAGTAAAAAAATATGTAACCTACAGAAGGCCAATGTAAATTGTTTTGTGGCCACTTTTTCCACGGCTGGTCCTACAGACGGTATCGTTATGGGTTATTAACAATCAACGAAAAACTGGCTAGCCTATATACACAAATTCGTCACTTTTTACTGGTTGGAAAGTTAAGGCGTAAGCCTTTGAACCTGTTGACAAGCCAAAAATTACCTTCGGACGGCTAAAACAGTGAAAAGTCGCCTGGGTCGCACCGTGCTAACTGGCAAAACCTAGCAGGCTCTTAGGGCGTTTGGCACAGTGTTATATATGACATCAACCACTCAAACTAAAATTTGCCGGCACGTACAGACAAGATAGTGACTATTTTTAAAGGCACATTTGCCGCAAAAAAATCTAAAATACTGATTACATTTGAAACAGTGAACGGGTTTTCTTTATTTCACCCAGACAGAAGGAGTTACGAACTTTCTTTTTTTATCATTTAGTATTTTTATTTGAAATTAAAAAACAGATTTTCAGGTACCCGCAATGTAAACAAACTCCGAATCTAGGCATGCACAGAACTACCCTTAATGTTTTGAGTGATGTGGGCGATCTAACAACACATGGAAACTTTACGAATCTGAGAAATACAGACTGATGATCGGCGAGGACCTGTAAAACCCTGTCGTGTGTAAACCTGAGATAAAAATGCCTGAAATGAGGGTAATCCAACGTACAAGTTAACCGACACTGACCGGTGTTGTTGTTGTAATCGAGCTTGGATTCTTCGTTCGTTTTTCACCCTAATTTATACATCCTATACTTAATTGGACATGTTTTATGCGTTTTATGTTTAATGTTAGTGTTTTAGTTGCAGTAAGCTCGTGGAAATTGGTTTTCTTTAACGAACGTTCAACAGGCTGCAGCGGCAAGTGGGCCATTAACTGGACATTTTTACCCGCCAGCAAAGGGTGGCTCGTCTGTACTTAATTCCATATTATTCTACTTTCAACACAGATTGAACTAAATGGAAGTGGCGCACATCTAGGATATCGGGGTCTCAAGGCAAGGCTTCTTTCTAAGTATGGACTGACTGTGCCACGGTGAGAGCTCTGTCCACTGATGGATTAATTTGAATTTGTGAACATATTTCATAGAAGCTACGCCACCCATGTACTAATTACTTTTATGGTCACGTGTTTTAATCTGAGTTGTACAAATATGTAAAATATCTAATAGCATGATGAAGAAGCATCGAATAAAGTAAGACGACGCATAGCTGACGTTCTCAATACCTCGACAAAATTGAGAACGTCATTAATGCGTCGTCTTACTTTAATTGGAGTATCGATGTTTCTGCTTTTTCAGTTAGTTAGTGGAACAACAAGAGTAATAGCATGAGTTCGACAAAGTTTAGCTTCACTATATTGCATGTTTCAGTGACATTGTATCGGATGCCCAACGCTGTTTGGATCCCCAAGGGGTAGTACAGCGAAGTAATCGCAGACTTCGACGCAGAGCTTACACAAACGATGGACCAAACTACCTGGTCCACCTCGACGGCTATGATAAATTGAAGAGGTACGGATTTGCCGTCCATGGAGGCATTGATGGGTGAGTTTAATTCCTGGGAAAGTAAAAATATATCTTAATATAAACTGGAATGTGGAATATGAAACGATTTCTTTTTCAGTTTTTTTTTCATTGACTGGAAAATGGTGTTAGTATCTACACCAAAACGTCGTCAGAAAATAAAAGAAGAAGTTGGTTATCCATACTGACCCCGTGTTTATTTTTTTTCTTCAGATTTTCACGAAGGGTTTTGTGGTTGAAAGTGGCGGCATCAAATAATAAGCCCGAAATAGTAGCAGGATATTTTGTTAAATATCTTAAGGAAATTCAAGGTATGTATTCCAACTCATAGCCAAGCCATAGGGTTTCCATTTTTATACACCGGTCAAATTTGACTCGACTTATTATGATATGGCGCGGTCCATCCATCCAGAACGCTCTTGTAAAGTTGTCGATTCTCAGCCATATAAGAATAGAGATGTATAGTTTTACATACAGAAAATCACACCTGAATATGGTTTTATGTTGATACAAAAATATCAAAGTGATTTGCACTTGCTTTTTCTCAGTTGTATCATGACTACACAAGCAAGTTTATTACCCAATGTATATAGTCATGCAGCACCCTTTGGTTATTCTTGCCCCTTTGTTGGCCGAGGGATAGTTATAATGTAAGCGTATAATTACTGTCAGCTTGACTAGATTCGTAGCCTTATATTACTATTCTGAATGTTTCTGATTTCTAGGAGTACCTCGAAGAATAAGATATGACGCTGGTTCCGAAAACACTTTGATTGAGGACATACAAGTTTCACTACGGTCTGCTCATAGTGACGACATGGCTGGAGGTAGAAGTGTTATCATGGGACCATCGCCATCAAACCAGGTAGGCTATGTTAACTCCCCTCACCCACTCTTTTTCTATGATACAGCTGTGAAGAAAAAGGTTAAGCGAGACCGCTCATATTATGAAGCTACGTGGCAGTTTAGAAAGCCCATTAAATGATCCACTGGTGTCTTATTAAATAAATTTTACAAGGAAATGCGTTTGTGTTGATTACAGAGAATTGAACGGTTTTGGAGGAGCAGTCGAGAGGGAGGAGGAAAATTCTGGATAGACCTGTTCAAAGATCTCGAGTGTGAGAACCACATTGATGTTGGTGATCTACAGTGTATGTAAGTACCGTAATCTGGGGTGAAGAGAAACACATGGGGGAATAGGGACAGGAATATAAAAAGTGGTCTGTTTCAGAGTCTGTTAAAATAATATACAATACATGTATTTCTTTCCATGCTAATTCGAATAGTTGGTATTTCTATTGTTATATAGACAGCATCAGGCCTGTAGCTTCAATAGATCACTACAGAGCTTCAACTGGTGCAAGTTGACCCAAACTGTCTTTAAGTTGATGAAGTCCAAACTTTGTCATCCCAAACTAAAGTTTTAGGGAGAAAGAACTGCAAAGTGCCAAAAATATGGATAAAAATGTCTTAGTTTAATCATACACATTAATGGAATTCTTCCCGTTTTAACCCAGTGAATGCTTGCGGTTTTGCTTTACCAATTTGATACAAGAAGAACTGGATTTTCAACGAATAGATTGGAACCAGCATAGCATCCGGCGAAATAACAACAGTGAATCTTTGTCCGGAAAACCAGATGTATTATACTTTCTTCCAGAGATGCGTGGTAAGACAAAACATTCAGAACATATTTTTTATTTCAACACTGAACCTGAATAATCTAAGTTTAAAATCTAAAGTGGTGTAAATATGCTCACAAATGGCCATTTCCGCCCTTCAACATTCACAAAAAATCATCAAGTTTTCTGTAACTAATTTTAAGTGATTTACTCTACCAATTATGATAAATCCCTGATAAGACAAGAATAAAAACTGCAACAGAAACTGAACTGATTAACAATTAACTAACTTTACTTTGAAAATAACAATTAACTAACTTTACTTTGAAAATAACAATTAACTAACTTTACTTTGAAAATAACAATTAACTAACTTTACTTTGAAAAAAAGCAGAGCTTTTCAGAGCGCTGTTTCGTTAAAAGAATAATGACTACTTGGAGATCATTTAAATCGTCTTGATAGCAAACGATCATGCCGAATTTCTGTGACATTAAATTTATCATCGCTGATGACTTTTATATCGCAGAAATTCGGTACTATCGTTTATTATCTAGGCGATTTAAATGATCTCCGAGTAGTCGTTATTAAAGTCGCATAAGCTGCCAAAATTCACATTTTTCATAATTTCTTTGAAGGCCACCGAAACACTAAATGGTTTGCGTGGAAAATCTATACAGTATGCGGTCTATACGAACCGAAATAGTGTTCGAAAAGTTACCCCAACGACCATTCATTCATTCTAAGCCAAAGTTAAGTTCAAAACAATACTTCATAGTACATTTTCGAGACAAGAGGCATTAAAAAACTTCTGAATTGTACGTCTTGAGAAAAACAGCCGATAAAATTAACATTAAGTTTCAACGTCAAAATATCAACATTTTGGTAGCTCATGCCACTTTTCGAAAAATTTGTCAATTCTTTTGATCGGGCATTATTTACGAGATTGGATGATCAAAAGCAGAAGCTCTTCTCCATTACCATAAATACTAACAATTGTTCAAAACATTTAAATCCAATTAATACTACATTCTGTAAAGCAATATGTTAGAAGCACCAAAGTCAGAAAGAAACTTAGTGCAGGGTTGGGTATTGTAGCACCTAGTGAACATGTAATATATTACAACGTGGAACAAACGTTTCAGTGGTACTTTACTTATTTCGTACAGAATGAATCTGAACACATTCGTTTATAGGCCAACTGGTCCGTCAGTAAATGTTGACATGCATTTGTACAATACTGTCTGTTTGATATCGACTGGCCCATCTCTTTCTTTGTACATCGGCTAGAATATCTGATACACTACGATGGATAAAGTAAAAACAATTTTTTATTCCCGATTTCAGGCTCAGTTGATTACAAAACGTCTGTACAACAAGCTGATTTGGAACAGATATTAACTGAATTTTGTGAAATCCCCCACCCAAAGGGTTGCTCCCCAGAATTTCAAGAGAGATGTGAGCAAATCATGACACAACACGGCCGGACAAGCCCTTGTGACCATGACGATGCTCTGAACCTACACGTTTGGCTGATGTGCCTCCTGTAGGCTGTCCTATGCACACAGAAAAAAAAACGATGGCCCTCCGAACAACGTTCATTTAAACTCAGATTTGATAACCTCCCTGGACAATAAACATGTAACTTCGATTTTATCAATGATAAAAAATTAAAACATCACCACGTCGTCAGTTGTTTTTTAACAACACGAGCTTTCGACACCTGTGCTGTCATGTTACACTTAAAGAAGACACCGGCACAGGTGTCGAAAGCTCGTGTTGTTAAAAAACAACTGACGACGTGGTGATGTCTTAATTTTTTATCATTAGTATAGAACCCACGTTTAAAGAGAGTTTCAAACATTTCTTACAATTTTATCATAACATTGATCAGCTAACAAATACAAATGCTGATAAACATGAAAATATGCACAAACCTTATTTCAGTAAGGCAAAGAACTATGGATAACAACTTCTGGGTTTATTGGTTCTTCGCCTAATACCGTAACCTTTCAACTTCTAAATGCCATTGAAAGATTTAATACTTATTTCAAATAAAGGTAAACGTATCTACATATTTATGCCGTGAATTTATTGATTAACACCCTAGTGAGTATTACCAGAAATAAATGAATGACGAAGAATGAAACGGTGACTAAGGTAACGTATACATCATTGTTTCCTTTGCCCATTGTATAAGACCATTTGTGACGTATCAGCCTAGATCTGCACAGTTTGGTTTTAAAAAGTTAGCATTTTGCGTCGATCGGAAAACTTCGCATATCTTCGATTTGAATCGGTTTCTTAAGTTACGCACTGGACTATGGGTAATCCATCAGTTATATGTAAAAACGATACCAAAATTATTCATAAGCGCGGACTAAATCCATATATTTATAATTTAATTTAACTGGCGTTATAAACGGAAGTGAAATTTAGTGGAATTAAATAATTATAAATAAATAATAGAACAGCGAAATAAACAATATCAAGTTCTTCAATCAGGAAAGATTTGGCCATTTCGTACCCTTCTGGCAGCAAGTATTAACTCGGTGGCTATTTTATTTTTATTTTTTCGCTTTACAGAAATCTCCCATGATACAATGCTTATTAAACTTTGAAGATGGTTGTGTGATATTTAATGACAGAAATAAATTACTCCCCTTTGACATGCATTATTCTGTCACTGGGTGCGCTGTAAGTCTATCACTGACTCTTAAATGGAAACAATGCTGTCTACGCTACCTAAGTCACTGTTTCATACTTCGTCATCCATTTACTTCTGGTATTACTAGTACAGTACTATATGTTGAGTAATGGACGGCATCATAGGGTATTGACACGAACACAAAGAAAGTCAACTTTGCAAATATTATACTGATGGATGACAACTTAAAAGTACTTCTTATGCTTTTTCCGTCTCATAGTCACGAGCCCTCTTTAATCGTAATCATTTGAGTTTTATGGGTTCCTTTTCCTTAAAAAGTATTTAAAAAAAAAACATCAAGTCGAGTAGCTCATTCCAACTATTGAATATGTCCCTCTATGAAAGACAGGCATGCGTCCACAGTTTTGTGGAAACATAATGTAAATGAAATACACAAATGAGAGAAGTTTGACTGGCAATCCGACATAGCCTACTAAATTTGTTAAAATAAGTGTAACGTCTAGAGGTGTAATTGAAGACAAAAGTAAGGATGCTTTTCGAAACACACAGAGAACAATTTGACCAAATACAAGTTTAGATTAAAGGCATCATCCTGTTTAGTGTGGAGTATTTCACGCCGTTATCACCATTGCCATTTACAACTCGTGGATAACCGGAGGATATTTAGAAAAACAAGAAAACTCTCGGCAAAACTGACGGATGATGGCGATCCCTCATCGCAGATGTAAAGTCACTAGAAAAAAAAACAAAGGAGGGAAAGGGGGATAACTAATACCACCTTCATAAAGAAGAAAAGTAAATGTGTACGTGGACACTTATACAAGCTTAACTAAAAAAAGTAACCGTACAGATGTGTTTGGAAGTGACCAGGCCTTATACACCAATCCACAATGTATTAATTGAAATTTACACAAACTTCCGACTCTAATACGGGGTTTCGTGACACACGGACAGTTCCATATTGCTTGCTAACAAATTGTAGAAGTAAGGGCTTGATCAACCGCGTTCTAGGGTTTGGGTTGCATCCGGTTTAGGTGCGAGAACGGGTGTAAACATTCTGGCAAAATTCTATTTAAAAAAACTAAGCACTAAGCGAATTTCAAGTTTTTGCAGGTAGTGTACATAAGACCGTGGGCTTAATTTACAGAGGGCCGAGTTAAAGCATGGTCATTTCAAAGCTGTGCTGACAAGCAAGCACAGCTCGGAACTCTCTCTTTAAGTCTTGAGGTGATGTGTAAGTAGATGGTAGCTCTAATACATTGGCACAAGTGTGTGCCACAGGACAACGGCTTTCTCCTGTGACGTGTCTGAATGATACGGTTATGCTCTCTGGCATCATGGTGCTACCGGTGACGAATTGGAGGAACAAAGAGAGATCATCCTGATCTAAATCATTAATGTATTGCTTCAGAAAGTAAAATGAGCGCTCCTCGTCTCGCCTTAAAACCTCGTTGTCACTGCTCAATACCCCGCAGACTCGTTTACCTGTCGGACGTTGACGTTTGAAAATGGAGCCAATTACACTGGATGTTAAAATCGACCAGAAGTGTGATACATGTGCGTCTGGGATGCCTTGACGAATCTTTTTGACAAGTGCTGCTGGTTTATCGATCAGAATGTCTTGAGCGATGCTCAGGACTTGCTGTTCAATGCTGTCCGCTTTGGGAAGGGTGTGTAGATTATGTATGCTAAAGAAATCTAGTAGGCTCTCTTTCTGTTGCTTGCTCAAAATGTTGAAATGCTTTAGAGCGGTTTTGAGAAGCATTCTTTCTTGAGAAGTCAGGTACAGCCTAAGTCAACAAACAAAAGAATAATATGGTATCAAATATCATTGTTATAAACTAGTTGACGATAATGATTTATACATTGACACGTAACGTGCATTTGAAGAATGCTGTGTGCTCAAATTCAGATTTAACAGAAAAACAAGAACACAAAAGCTGTGCATGGCAAACAAAGAAAAAAAAAAGAAAATGAAAAATGTTACTAAAAGGCACTCCTGAAAGACTTCATTGTTACGCTGGGGACATTTCAAAAGACATTTGCCCTTAAGAAGAGCATGGATAAATGTTACACAAATTAGCTTACACAAAAAAAAATTAATCCGAAAATATTTTGAATTTGTTTTTTCTTAAATACTTGGCAGTGTGACAGAAAGTTTCATTTGGATAATACATGTAATAGCTTACAAGAAATCTTCCATCAGTATCTCATCCGAAACTGGGTCTTCCCCAAACAGGATACCCAGTATCGTCGTCCTGCTAAGTCGTGGGGGCAGTATACCCAGAACTGCCACCGAATGTGTTATAAAACGACCAATCATGACAAAACGATCTTTCTCCTTCCTGTATCTATGAAGTGGTAAAGTGGGTACCACGGCGTCTTCACCTTCGAAGTAGGTCTTCAGAATCTCACGCCATGCCGTAGTTAAGAGGTCTTTCGATAGACCTCCTAAATCTGTTCCACTTTCGCCAGCGAATGTCACATTCAAGGTTTGCATTGTAATGCTGTTGTCAGTGTAAATTTTGAATATGTCCTCTAAAATAGTGTCCCGGTTAATTGTAACTTTTCTTTCCTCATCTAGTAGACCTTTGAGAGATCTGAATGCTGTGGGAAAATGGAAACAAACAAAAATATTTGAAAGAAAGTTAATAACAGTTAATAGAAGCATGTTTTGAATCATTTGCAGAAACCCGTTTTAATAGAGCGTGCGTTCAGAAGTTAACTACATGCACTTATCATTTTGTGTGTTGAAAGCCTATGAAATACAGTATGGGGGTATTATTTACCTGGTATTGTAGCAATCAACCAATGATTAAGTGCCACTTAAATATAGCCATATTGTAAAGAAAACTGTTCTTGAATACCAAGATTTGATTAGATGGAGTGGATGGAGGTTGGAATTCCAATGAGTTATTTGATCCTGATTACACATTTGTCCATTACAAGAACCATACAATCAGCATTCTCACAACGCACCACATGTACCTCACGCATCCAAGTTAATAGGTTTGAGTCGCTGGTGTTGGGAGCCACCCTGATTATTTGACTTATAAGGAGGCTTCCGACGGATTCGAACTTAATTATTGTCCAGGAACCAACTGCAGAAGACAAGTGTTGTGTGAATATGGGAATTTCTTCAAGCATATACTGAAGTTAATTTTTTGTGTCATTTTTCAAAGTGAGTATAACAAGTTTCGTTATTTTTGTGTAATTTTTAAAAGTGAGTATAACAATAGTTTTATTATTTTGGGGATTGAGCTTTCTTGAATAAGAGCTGAAATTCTTCTACTGATTTTAGTTGAGACCACAAAGGGGCTGGAACCGGCGTCCTAGAGTAAAAGCCCCTATCGCCAGGGAGGCGGGTTTACCGAATGGACAAGACGGCCGCCATTCAGTGCTGGCGATATGTGCCTTACACTGGGACGATGGTTCCAGTCCCTTTGTGGGATCCACCAAAAATAGGCAGAAGAAATTCTGTCATTATTCAAAACAAGAGATCCCTTAAAGAGATCTTAACGCCCGCGTTCATCTATTCATATTAAAGATTGTTACAGCAATAACTTACTGGATATAGGAATTGGGGCCTCATAAAAAAATCTTATTCCAGGGAGATAACTATTGTTGAGGAAAATTAAATTGTGAATTAAAGTAAACTCCCCTTGAAATTTTGGTTGGAAACTACATTGCCACCTGGTAGCCATCTTCTATACGCTAATGAGAGGATAATGTACGGTGCACAGCTAGAACTTAGGGGGATGATGTGTGTCATGTTTGGTTAAAATCAGGTCAGTGGTTTTCTTGGAATAATGATAATAAGTTTCACTTTCAAATTTGGTTCAAAAACAACATTGCTTCCTGGCGGCCATATTTAATAAGCAAATGAGATGAAAATGTAGGGAGCACAACTAGATCATAGGGAGATAATATTGGCCAAGTTTGATCAAAATCAGACCAGTACATTGTAGTTATCTTGGAATAAAAGTAATAAAAGTATTCAATATGGCGGCCATATTGGATATGCAAATGAGATGAAAATGAACAGTACATAACTAGACCATAGGGTGATAATGTATGCTGAGTTTGATTAATGTTAGACAGGTAGTTTTCTTGGAATAAAGGTAACAAGCAAAAAGTTAACGGACGGACGACGGACCACGGAAAAGCGATTTGAATAGCCCTCCATCAGAATGATGGCGGGCTAAAAAAAAAATATAATCCCCAAAATAACGAAAATATTGTTAAACTGAAGTTGATAAACGATGGTCGTGGGGAACATTCTGAATAACTATACTACGGGGCTATTAAAGTGGTTTAAGATATTGGACTGTGTTAATATACTGATTGGCTGGAAGCCGCTGCGAGTTAAAATAGCATCATACAAATAATAACTGAGGAAATCTATCAATACTATTTCTTCTTTTCTTCTCCACCCTCGGTCATACAAATACTTTGTTGGCATATCTTACCTTGTAATATTTCGATGTTTTGGCTGGCCTCTGAGAGAGAATTAAGTGACCCCATCTCATCCTGAAAAAGAAAGCGAAATATTTACTTTCTGAGTTTAAATGCTAGGTCAATAGATTCAAAATTCCGTGCAATACAGAATTTAGATAACAAAACTTTATTATTACATCTAATGGGAGTCTAAAGAAGACATCTGGTGATCCAGCTGGTAGAAATTCTTCATCTTCGTCACTGGAAAGGGTGTATGATGGACCTGCAGATATCAGATTATTAGCATTTCCAGTAGATTAATCTGTTGACAACCATTCTTGTTGCTGGGCACTGTCGGGGAATGGGGCAGATGTTTCTGTTAACAGTTCGATTTCTGAAGTACAGATAGATTCCACTGCTAATTCTTCCACTGATGTGGAAGAACTGCTGACGGGTAGATCAGTTGGCGTCTGTCGAGTCCCATCGTTTCCTTCGACCAGGTTTGAAGCCACACCTGTTGACTGCAGCACTGTTGTGGGGAAAAGAGTTTGGCTAAGGGATACAGGTGCTGATGTCCCCTCTGGTGTAGTGACATTGCCCGATTGAAAGGAGTCAACATTTCTAGTGGATACTTGATGAGTTCTAAATCAAAATGCAAAGAATATAAAGGTTTGAAAAACACAGTAATCAGTCGTTGGTCCTCTTTCACGAAACACACTTAACGTACGAGCACTCTATCTCTACAACATGATATATTGAAGTGCGTCCCCATGCTGTAGATATACACTTAGAGTGCTTTTATATTAAGTATGTTTCGGACAAACCGGTCATAGTGTGAAAAAAATGAAACAGGACAGTCGTTTAACAAGAGTTTAATTGGACCTAAAATACGACCTGAAAAAAACTGTTGATAACTAGCATTAATTACCTTGCATATTGTTTCATGTTCATGCAAATCTTAATATTGTACCGTTGGCATTAGATTAGATATCATTAGATATCAAAAGAATTTGTTGAAACCCATAAGCGAGTTGCATTCACGAGAAGAAAAAAATAACTATAAAGAAACACACACATGAATGCACCCTCAAAACCATGACATATTTTGGGAAAATAGGAAATAGACAAGACTGTTTCTGTTTAAACCAAATAAGCGAATACCTGAAATAATTGGATTACTCTAACTGTTAAGCATATTACCTATGTGGTCGTCTTAGTGAGAGTCTTGATCGGGGGATGGCTCTTGTCCTTTCGGGAATGATATTTAGCACATTTTCGTCTAAATCTGGTAAAGTGTCTTGGGAGTCTATATTTCTGAATTCGAGTGAGTTTATCACGGGACCTGCTTCAACATCAGCAACAACCATATCTGTCGTGTCCTTCTCTTCAGATTTTAGACCAGTATAAAGATAAACCCGAACAGGACTGACTGACGTCTGCTTACAATATCCTTCGACTGAGAAATGTTCACCATTTTCCAGGGTCTGTGGAATGTAGGCTCCAGTGAAAGTAGCCAATTCATAGTCTAAGTCCGTCAGTTTCAGTTGTTGTATCCTGGACTCTCCTCCAGGGAAGAATATTTCTAAAATCTGACTCTTAAGTTCTTCAAGTGTTGCTATTTTGACACAGTCCACGCGGTGTGTGCCGCCACCTTTGGCATGTGTAACAAGAGTATGGGTAACGCTTTTGGATAGCTGATGGCGCCACCCTACTGACAGCCTTCGAGTTGATTTAATACTGGTGTTTCCAATCTGCTTTGTTGCTAAAATTCTGCGCTTCCTTGCTGCTTGTAATTCTCGAAGTCTTTGGATTGTAGGAGAATCTTCACTTGCAGCTAAAACAAGAACAAATGTAACAAGAAAAGCGTCTATCAAACACATGGATGCAAGGAACGCTTCTATAAGATTGATTGATTGTTTGGTGTTATACGCCGCGCTCAAGATTATTTCACTTATATGGCGGCGTTGCCAGTTTTTATTGTGGGAGGAAACCGGGCTCTATGCCCGGAGGAAACCCACGATCTTCCGTTGGTAACTGGCAACCATCCCACATAGGTCGTTCGAGTGAAAACCCAGTCAGAAATTTTTCCAATTTTTTTGGTCTGAGTGGGATTCGAACGCTTCTATAAGAACATATATACTCAACTATACCTTCAACATATAGCTTGCATCGATTACGGATCTTGGCCTTTTTACCTATGCTGGATATTCCGAGACGCAGGTAATCGTCGTCAGTCAGATTAAGAAATTCAGATGGACCAACCTGTAACAAATGATACGTTTTTTTTAGTCCGGAAAATTGCAAAACAAACATACTTCAACGATTAGGTAAACGAGGTTGTGTCTTCTATGTTGGAATATAGCGGTATAAACTGCTACATCTTTAATAAAACACATTATTTGAAAAGCCCAAGATCCAGCTAACAGTTGATTATGGATGGAAAACGCTAAATATTGATAACTATCTTTAAAATGCAAAAAGTAGAGATCAAATGCGTTTAGCTTGTAAAGTTATAACTTGCATCGAAATTTGTCATTTTGAACCAATTTTTTTTTATGAAAGTAAGCAGCTTTAAACCTTGTTCATAAATCCTTTAAGGACTCTAGTTTCTGCCAGGGGCGTAATAATGTGATAATTTATCTTTTCCTTTTACATATTCCTAATGAGCCTTTGCTAATTGGCAAAGCTGTAAGAGCAGATGCAAATACCCAATTGGAAAAAGAAACTTAGTAATTGTCTCGCTCCATATTTATGAAAATTTCAACCCTTAATTGGTTAAAAACTGTAACTTTTGGGAGTTTAAATTTGGAATGCATAAACAACATAATCATAAAGATTTTCACACGTGTGTTTAAACGCTTGCAATTTACGAAAACGTATACAATTTCCTCTTGATAGCCATTTTAAAATCTTATTTACTATTTACTTCCATCTTCCAAATTTTCTATTGCAGTCTATTGGGGGGAGAAACGTTAAAAAATCTGCTCTAAATTTAGGGAAAAAAACTATGGATATTTTCCGATACAAATTCACTAAAGCGGAATTTGTTACAATAATTGCAATCTGTGAGTCTTGGCGAGTCGGTATATATATAGTTTTTGGCAGGTTTTGGTGCAGAAAAGTCCTGAACTTTTGCAAAATGAGAGATGTATCGGGTTGACAGGTTATAAAATCCTTGGGTTATAAGCGTTTTAAAATAAAGAATTCTAAAGGGACTTGAAAAGGTCTATATGATCTTTTTATGAGCAATTTGTATTTCTGGATTTGTATTTCACTAACCTCATTCTCAGTAAACACCGTAACCAGCTCTTCCAAACCCAACTCCATTAATATTGATTCCATCTGAAATATTTAAAGTCCAATTAATAGAATTCATTGTTCTGAAAAACCTTACTTCCATAATATTATTTAGTATTCATTTACATATAGCTACAGACTTGAAGCAAAACCTTTCCAAGTGAACATGTATGGTGAGGAGACAACAGCTCTATATACCCCCCCCCCCTCTTCACTTTGAGGGAGGGGAAAATAAAAATAAAAAAACAAAAAAAAATATGTTATTGCATCAATCGAGCCCCCGGGCCTTGCTATTTATGTGTGTGAATCTTGCGCTTGAGAGCTTATCGTATCTTGTAGGATTATTTATTAATTGGCTTTCAATGTTATTGTCAAAATATGTACGAATGGTCACACTCTTACTAGACAGAGCTGGGCCATTACGAACAAATTAGGCTTATACGAACAAACAAGGCCGATACGGACTGGGCCAATATGAGATGGAACATGCCGAACTTGACGTTGGGATTTTGAAGTGATAGCAATGAAGCTATCACTTCAAAATCCCAACGCCATTTTTGTTGAATAAAAATTTTAAACAACATAAATATTTTCTGTAAAATAAGATTTATAGCCAATTAATACAATTTTCATTAATCAGGATATTCGCATTGCCATAGGTCAGCAATGTCTCCTGATTAATAACATTATAAAACTTGCTTTGTCAGCGGTAAGACTACCTTTCCTGAAAATTCTACAACGATCCCCAAAGTCGCGTAGGTACCAAATCTAGCCTCCCACGTTTTCCCAAAAGGTTAATTAACAAACCAGTATGTTTCAGAGTTATTAGAGTGTTTGTCTCTAGTTATTGGCGCCTCGAAATGATCGAAATTAACCTGGGTTTTCAATGACAGACTTTCGGAGAGTTGAGTTCTCGTACACTCGTGCCGTGCATTGTGAGCTCGGTGTATGTTGATTGGCCGATCTGGCCACACAGCAAAGCTACATGTATGTTGTAGAGATGGCTGCAGAGTTAAACGTTATCTGATAAAGCTTGTTAACTTTCTTAAAGCCCAGTTTGGCAAGAAATATTGTAGAGATATGGTTTTGGTTCCGTTGAAAGGAAAAAGTTACAGAGCCTGAACTGTATTTATTAAGTTCTTTCCTTTCCTTACCAGCACACAACATATAGGCCCTCTGTAGGCATTGTTCAACTGATTTTTATATGGCTACATCCAAGCGGATAATAATTTTGCAAGAACACGCATTTAGAGATCTGGCCATGGGTTGGGCCTATTTGGATAAGCATGGACAATGTACGATGAACTATTGCTTTGCACTAACTTTGGCTTAGAATCAATGAATGATAGTCCCGGTTATTTAAATTTTGCTTACTTCTCGAACACTGTCCCGTTTCGTATATGCCACACACTGTATGGATTTTCTTCATTCCAAAGCTAATCATTTAGTTTTTGGATGGCCTCTTACTGTCGTGATGATCAGAAATTATACAAAAAGTCTCAATTTTGGTATCTCATTGCACTTAAACGTTATAGGCCTATATATAGACAAACGCGTAAATAAAAACCATGACAGTGTATAAAAAATTACCGGAATTGAAGAGGTCTTAAAATATTCATAAACAAACAAATCAATCAAACCTTTAACAACTCAAGCCTTTAAATGCAGCAAAGGTGGCCATATATCGAAATAAATATCCCCAATCTTTAAAGTGGCATGAGCTGCCAAAATTCACACTTTTTTCATAATTTCTGATCGTCACGACAGTACGAGGCTTTGAAGGCCATCGAAAAACTAAATGATTGGAGTTGGAATGAGGAAAATCCATACAGTATGTGGCCTGTGTGAACCAAAAACGTGTTCGAAAAGTAAACAAAATTTAAATAACCGGGACGACCATTCATTCATTCTAAGCCAACGTTAGTTCAAAACAATACTTTATGGTACATTTTCGAGATTAGAAGCGCTAAAAAGCTTCTGGATTGTACGTATTGAGAAAATTAGCCAATAATAATAGCTCATGGGACTATAGTTATGCATTTTTTTTTTACATTTCTCATAATGTTTCTACTAATTTGAAAAATAAGATAGGTAGGTTGATTTTCAATCAAAACTGTATAATAACGAGAAATTGGTGGCAATAACGAGAAATTGGTAGCAAATCAACGTTTCGTTGTTAAGTTAACTGTCTGTCAGCATGGGTAAACCCTTTGTTGTAGTGAATTTTGAAAGCGCAGCCAATGTTTACTTATCTTTTAAACTGTGAAGTCCCCGGTTTTACATTAATAGGCATTGTAAATCAGTGGCTGTAATCCATGACCTAGACGATTTGTTAGTATTTAGTGAAAGATTAACTGATGTACAATACTTGTAGGTCTACAGATCTCATGTACGCTACTCGGTTTATTATAATACAAACTCAGTAAACCCCGTACGTTGTTCACAGTGCTGTAACCATACACGACAAACCGGGATAATCAAAGCCTAAGGATTTTAGAGTTCTCGAGTACTTTTACACGGAAGGCAGAGACTGAGGAGCCTAGCATTTGAGTTAAACAATTTGATATACCTGTAGACAGATTGGGATAATGTTTATGTATGTATCATCTGTTAAAATTAACATTAAAAGTAAGGCTATTTACCTAGAAATTGTCGAAAATTATGCAGCAAGAATGACACGCCTGTCTATTTGTATTGCAGCGGGAAACTAACCCAGACTCAGTTGTGGTTAAATGTAGGTCATCACCATGGAGAGTAGAAGTAGCCAAAGTGAGTGTGACTTTCGTCTTTCGACTTTCGTCTTTCGTCTTTCGACTTTCGACTTTCGACTTTCGACTTTCGACTTTCGACTTTTGAAAGACGAAAGTCGACAAAGCGAAAGTCGCTAAAATGACCGAACCGCGCGCGGTTTTCACATTTTAGCGACTTTCGCTTTGTCGACTTTCGTCTTTTCAAATCTGACTGAGAAAGAAAGACACGAAAATCCATTTGAATTGGCGTGTTGCGCCTTTTGAAAAAGTCGACCAGTCGACAAAGCGAAAGTCGCTAAAATGACAAAACTGCGCGCGGTTTGTACAATTTAGCGACTTTCGCTTTGTCGACTTTCGTGTTTCTAAAGTAGACAAGTCGACATAGCAAATGGCCTCATCCGTCTTCCATAAACAAGTAGTACTGTAGGCCTAACAGTAGGCCCCTATGGTAGTATTAGTGGAGTCACCTGGAGCCGGTTTCACAAAGCGGCGTTGCGTATGTTTTTACGTAACTGACATAGCAATATCATTAAAAATAAAAGTGGCATGAGATGCCAAAATTTTGATATTTTTTGTTCTTGAAACAAAGCCAGAAACTGAAATCCCTAATTTGATGTAGATTGTCTATAAAGTGATTTGCAAGTAAGATGTGTGAAAATTACATGTATGCATAGGGCGAATTAATTAATTATTATTAGTAATATGCAACAGAATTATTTAAATTTCTTTAACATCTCTTAAACACATTTGCTCTATACTTGCCATTTTTCAATTGTAATAAATCAGTACTTTGAACATTTATCTTCATCAACTAATGTTTATTTTCCTTCTGTTTACATGTGGGGTTGAAACATATTGCTACCGTTAAACTGGGATTTCAGAAGAGATAATCAGTGACAGTGCTCGGGATAATAGCAGTGTAGATGTTGGTTGTTTGACATCGTCAGATGCCAATGCTACCTTGGAGACCTGATACCGAACTTATCATGTGGACAGCTTAGAGCTAAATACGGATGGTCCAAACAATACATATAAAATATGTTACCATATTTTCACAAAACGCAGAAAGGAGATTCATACCAGGCCAGGGTTACACTATGTGTAAGACTATTTGTTTTGAAAATCTTGCTTGAACCATTTCTCAGTATTGGTTTATGATAGGAACTTTTTTGGGGGATACATTTGCTATGTAATTTAGTTATGCATTGTCATGCTGTTTTTCTGCAAGATACATGTATAATTATTGTTTAGAGGTTATGCTTTTAGTTGCAGAAATCGGGTCTGTATGAACTTAAGATTTGTTTACAGTTATTGTCCTTAATTGCCCAGATCTTATCCTGAGAATTTCTCAGTAATTATTTTTGATTGAAAACTAATACTTAAGGGATAGATTTGACACATTTGTGCAGTTTTGAGGAGTTATAGCCCTTGTTTTGGAAATCTTATCTGTACCATTTTTTTTTTGTAAATTACATTTGGTTGCTTTTCCATTAAAACAAATGAAAGCTATACCTAATATTATCTGTTTTCTATATGTCCCATTTAATATTGCCGTTTATGTGAAAGACCTTTGTTCAAACCTAGTAAGATTTTTTTTGTGTGTGTGTGTGTGTGTGTGGGTGGGGGGGGGGGTGGTAAACATTTGATTATATTCATTTTGCTACTGAAAAATGGTATGCCTCAGCTATCTCTTAGTATGTGTTTAGAGTTTTTAAGTTGGTGATAATTTTATTTACCTTTCTTTTATTGATGATACCCCATTGAGTCATCAACCTTGTAGCTTAGCTTTAGTATTATGTTTGTTATAATGTTTAATGTTTCTTTCTTTCGGGCTTATTATTAAATGTCTGACAAAAGCATAATACCACTGTTATCACTTAATATGTTAATGTACATTGTACATGTATATCTTTATGAAATTTGTTTATCTTTGAAATGAAATACATTTTGAGTACCTCTTAAATTTGGTCTTATTACTTCAAGCTAAGTTAGTGTCTGAATGCTAATTCAGCTAACCATGTGCCTCGTCATATATGCAGGTACATGTATCCAACTATTTCACTTTCATGACTAATTTCATTGATAGGTATATTTTACCCAGGTCCTATTTGTGGTGGATGAACAATGCTGTATTGTCCCTTGTAAACTGGACTTTGGTATCCTGTATTCTGTAGACAATTAGTTCCAGTCCGAACTCCGGCAGTTTACAGTTATTTGAAGTCAGGCTGGAGAAACAGTTTTATTCCAACATGCCTTATACAGTTAGCCGGAATCTTTAATACTGCGGAATGTAGACCATATTAAGCCTGACTGAATATATGGTGACCGTAGAAAGAGTATGTGTGCATGGGCACCCAACAATTTTAATGCGAAATTGTGTTGAATATACATATGGTCACTGTAAACTAAAACAGAGTCACCGTACGGTCCGCCACCATACACAGAAATATGGTTACCGTATAATTTCACAGTGGAATTATGTTAATTATACGGTAGCCGTTATAGGAAATACGGTCACCGTATAATTTTACGGTGAAATTATGTTAATTATACGGCTACCGTAAACAGAAATACGGTCACCGTATAATTTTACGGTGAAATAACGTTAATTATACGGTTACCGTAAACAGAAATACGGTCACCGTATAATTTTACGGTAAAGGTTGGCATCCCCAGCTGCCAGTCTTTTACCGTAAAATTTACGGTGAAAGGTTTACAGTGTACAGTTCTTACTGTGGTATGGATTGTTCGTTGACAGACAGTGATACCGAGCAATCGACTGTTTTCACTTGTAATCAAATCTGGTGGAAACGGAAAATCTCTGAGGCAGAAACCACCCGCATGTGTACTCATTTACGGCACAATATGATGCAAACATTTCTGTCATTATTGATAGAATATTGGATATTTCAAATTGTTTATGGCGTGTATCATTTATATGAACGGACGCACCATTAAGCTTAAACAATTAACCAACCATCGAGTTATCTTGGTTTTTATAGAAACGCTGTCTTACTTGAGGTATTTGCCAGATTATCACAGAAAAAAGCTATTTCTGTAGAATACCGGATACAGTTCCATTTCCCATTTGCGGTAATGTTAACGCTTTGATTTGTGGATAATTACCTAAATCTCGTTAAGACTTTTCCATTCCATTTTTATATAGATCAACACATCATTTACAACCAAATAAAGTTTACATAGTGCATGCCGGTTTCACGCTACACACAATTCAACATGGGTACCGCCATTTTTACAGGTTTAGGCTTACATATCCTGCGTCCAACTATATTAAACTGATGTATTATTTTATTACAATGCCTCTTCCATGTTATTTATTGTGGAGAAATAATGAATGAGGTAACACCTGCTCTGTTGAAGGTGCGGGGGAAAATATATAATCGAATAATTGGATTTGCAATTTTAACACGATCTGATCCATTGACGTGGAAGGTGAAATATAATTATTATTGTAAAATTATTCCATTTAATTGGATTTACAATTTCCACAAGATTTCATCGATTGACGAGGTAAGTAAAATATGATTATTATTTTTGTAAATTTAATTAGATTGTTTGTCACAACCTGATTGTTGACGTGATCAGTAAAATTTGATTAATGTGTCTGTTTTTAAGGAAGAAGTACTTATTGAAGACGTTTGACTTTCTACTGCATGTAGTCTTGGAAATGTACGTAAAAGTATAGTGTTTGAACTAACTTGAGCCTAAAATGAATGAACGTTCGTCAGGTTTATTTCGATTTACATTTCAAGAATTGCATGCCCTTCCATTCGTGCCCGCCACAGATTGCACAAATTTTCCTGATTTCAACGTTAATAATTAAAGTTTCAATGAGATGCAAATCAGAAATTTGACAGTTAATAACACTTCAACTAATTGAATTAAATGTGTACACGAAAATGTAGAATTAAAATGAGAAATTTCAAAAAGATATTTTGATATTAATCATAGATCAAATTGACTTAGGAATAGCAGGTTTTATATGAACTACAACGGACAACAGAGTAAGCGAGTTATTTGAAGGAGAAATAGACAAGTCGATTGATTATTTATTATAAAATTAACCGTCGATAACCCAGCTGAAAGGATGTCCTGCTCATAACCTATAAATAGCTATAAATAGATTGGCGGAAACCATTAAACTCGTAACCTATATCCTTTAGTTTAGTTATGGATATTGAACACTGCTCTTTCTTTACCAGAGTTGACCTTAATTTCCGGTCACACAGGAAGTGAACATGCAGTTTCCCTTCCGGTCTTATCTGAAGAGAAGCAGTCCTATAGATTTATTTTGTTGATCCCAAAACCCCTTTGGGCATACCAGGGTTACTATTTCAGAAATACAGAATCATTCATTAATACTGAGTAATCTTCGCACTTAAATCGAATTTTGGCACACATCATAAACGTTCAGTTTTGATCACACGACCAGCCAGATGACTTCATTTGCAAGGAAACAGCGACAGAAATAAAATTCATGCAATATCAGATTCCTTACTCAGCCACATGTCAATACATAGCCATGGAAAACAGGACTTATATAAAAAAAATTCTTGAAATAAGCCCATTTTATACTTTAAGCAAATGTATTTTTCAGCATTTATTTTTGTGTTACAAAGTTTTTGTTTTGAGTATTCTAGAGAAAGCAGGGGCCTCCGTGGCTCAGTAGGTAGAGCGTTGGACGCTCAATCCGAACAGCCTTCCACCAATGGGTCGCGGGTTCGAATCCCACTCATACCAAAAAATTGGAAAATTTTCTGACTGGGTTTTCACTCGAACGACCTATGTGGGATGGTTGCCAGTTACCAGCGGAAGGTCGTGGGTTTCCTCCGGGCATAGAGGCCGGTTTCCTCTCACAATAAAACTGACAACGCCGCCATATAAGTGAAATAATCTTGAGCGCGGCGTAAAACACCAAACAATCAATCAATCTAAAGAAAGCTGCTTTTATGCAGATTTTTCCGCTTTCAACTGTTTCTAAGCCCGAGCCGTGTGTTTTAGTGTCTATAAAGATATATCATAGTCCGAAATATCTGCGATGATGATGTAAGACATTTTCTGACAGATAGGCCATCATCATCGTCAGAACGCAGGCGGCAAGACCACCTCTCGTTTCTCATCAAAAATATCAAGATTCTCTTCATAACTTTTAAAAAATAAAATTGCTAACCCGTACTTTAATGATTTCCCTTTCTCCTCGCACCAATCTGAAGTCTGTATGTCGACAGCAGCCATATATCTGCCCGGTTAAATCTCACATTGTACCAAACCTTTAATTTACAAAAGTCGCCATTTCCATACTCTCATTGATACGTCACTATATCCGCCAAAGGTCAACCTGTCATATGACTACCCACCAGCAGGCGATATAGTTCATTGGTCGTGTTGGTTCACGTGACTTCAGCAAAAAAGCAACACGACCAATGAACTATATCGCCTGCTAGTGGGGTAGTCATGTGACAGGTTGACCTTTGCCGGATATAGTGACGTATCAATGAGAGTATGCAAATGGAGACTTTTGTAAATTAAAGGTTTGGTACAGTTTGAAATTTAACCGGGCAGATCTATGACTTGTGTCGACGTACAGACTTCAGATTGGTGCGAGGAGAAAGGGAAACCATTAAAGTATGGGTTTGTAATTCTATTTTTAAAAGTTATGTAGAGAATCTTTATATTTTTGATGAGAAACAAGAGGTGGTCTTGCCAGCCCGAAGTGTGTCAAGGAATTCCCAGAAAATTGATCAAATGCGTTCTGACGATGATGATGGCCTATCTGTCAGAAAATGTCTTACATCATCATCGCAGATATTTCGGACTATGATATATCACTGAACATCTAGCTAGTTGGAGGATTTTGTTTGCTGATGGCGTCCGGAAAATGTTATTTACCATGTACCATGCAGTTATGCAAGATGAAAACAGGTGTCCTCTTCTTTGCCTACACGATATATATGTTCACATAGTTTCCTAGCAAGAAAGTGAATGTATATGGAGAAAGTGGCTGGATTGGGTTTGCCGATATGAGACTTCTCGCTGCTTTTCGTTTAACCAGTATTGTTCAGTCATCCCTAAGTTGAAGAACATGAAGGGTTGTAAAACATTTGGGCACATATACTACTACTTATGTGATTCTTTATTTCCTGATTGCTGTGTACCAGGAGTGGAGTCTGTGTCACAAAGCGGCGTACCGTAAGTTTCAACGTAACTGCCCTATCTCTACAGTATGGTTTGCTATGACAGTTACGTAAAAACTTACGCTACGCCCCTTTGTAAAACAAGCTGCAGGTCTTTGGGTTAATTTGCCCTCCACTGTGTGAGGATGTTTAATTACGGACCGAGACAGATAGTTGCTCACTTCCGGCAACATAAAGAGAAATTTGCTTTGGTTGATTGTGTTTCTTAGCGATCAATAATCAGACGGTCTCAGAGCTTGCACAATGATATACACGTATGCAGCTTTATATAAGTCATACGTTGACTTAACCGCTATGCAAATATTTACCATCGCTTCCAGAGGGAACTTTGATGAATTTCTGGACTGTATATCGCTTCCTATCACCATATAACCAATATTACATTAATGGCGCGCTTCGGAAAAGCAAACAGAAAATGTGGGAAAGTACTATAATTAACATATTCAGCTTGTTTTTGGTTGTACATTCTGTTAAGAGGAACTAAACATCTTTTTAAAAACATACAGTTACATATGAAATATTTACATTTAACGCTGCTCTATATACACAGTATGTTCAATAGTACAATAGTACGATATCCTTTTAAACACGTGCTGCCAAAAGAAGCACATTTTTCTTAATTCGACCAAGACGGGCATGGGAATTAAGTCACACAATACAAAAGCAGAAGACAATCTCAAAGGATGGACAATTCGTAGTATTAAGTAACATCGGTGACTGGAACCTCCATGGAGCCTGTTCTGTTCCTTCTCCTTGTAGTATTAAGTAAAATCAGCGACGGTTCTATTCCTCTTCGGAACTTGAATAAAATCTAAATAACCCAGACACCAACTTTTTGCAGCGGTATGCACCAATAGCAGTGGAAGACTTAAAATAAGCCACGAGACTCAAAATATGTTATTGATCTAAAAAAGCATTTGAGCTCGAAGGATATAAACAATAGATCTTAGACCTTTGTCTGACGGATATCAAAATATATTAGGACATATTGATAACTCTTTAATAATAAACACCTTTTTCTAAAGATCTACTGCTCATATGTCATTTCATCATTATCATATTGACATCAGTCTCTCGTGCTAATGGTAATCTAACCTGCCCAAACACTGGATTATTAATCGTTTTAGGTTCAAACTTATGGTTATTTTGAACTCTGATCGATTTGTTATCCCGATTTGAGCGGGATAAATGTGTTTATCCTCTGTCGACAATAAAGATAATTAATTCCGTCAACATGTCGTAAACCGTTAAATCTACGCCTAAGTGCCGCTGTAATCTGCGTGTCATCTCTTACACGGAAACTGAATTTATCTTCGTTTTTTTACAGTTCTTACTGAGGATTGGATTGTTCGTTGACAGACAGTGAAACCGAGAAATCGATTGTTTTCACTTATAATCAAATCTGGAGCAAACAGAAAATCCCTGAAGCCGAACCCATCCGAATCAGTACTCCTTTACGGCATAATATACGGTGCAAAATTTACTGTGATTGTTGATAAATTATTGATTATATCAAATTTTCTTGGCATAAAAAGCTGTTTTACTTGACGGATTTGCCCGATTATCACAGAAAAAACTTTTCCTGTACCCATAACGGCAGCAGAATGTGCGTTTTCTTTTTTGGCAAAGTCCTATATATTCTTATAATCAAATCTGGTGCAAACGTAAAATCCCCGAGGCCAAAACCATCCACATCTATACTCCTTTATCTATAAATCTGTGTCCATCTATATTAAGCTGATGTATGATTTGATTACAATGCCTCCTTCATGTTATTTATTGAGGAGAAATAATGAATGAGTTAACACCGGTTCTGTTGATGGTGCGGAAAAAGTATATAATCGGATAATTGAATTTGCAATTTTAACACGATCTGATCCATTGATAACATCCAATGGTATGTGAAATATGATTAATATTTTAAAATTATTACAATTAATTGGATTTACAATTTCGACAAGATTTCATGGATCGACGAGGTAAGTAACATATTATTATTATTTTTGTAAATTTAATTAGATTGTTTGTGACAGCCTGATTGTTGACGTGACATTATTGATAGAATATTGGGTATTGGGTATTTTTATGGCGTGTATCATTTATATGAACGGACGCACCATTAAACTTAAAGGCCCACTTGCCGCCGTAGCCTGTTTAAATTTGCTAAGAAAACCAATTTACATGAGCTTACTACGACTAATACAACTAAACTTAAACATAGGACACATAAAACATGTCTAGTTAGCTTTAGAATGTAGAAATGGGGTGAAAAACAAACGAAGAATCGAAGCCTGATTACAAAAACAACGATCAGTGTCGGTCAACTTTCGTGTTGGATTACCCTTATTTCAGGCCTTTTTATCTGTGGTTTACACTCAAACAATAATCAGCAGGCTTTTCCAGTCGCTGTTAACCGATCGTCAGTCTGTATTTCTCAGATAAATAGGCCTACGTAAAATTACACTGTGTCGTTAGTTCACTCACTCGACTGAAACATAAAATCGCCAATAGGGGGCAGTGTGGTTTGTTTACGTTACGGGCACCTAACAATTCAAATTTTCAAATTCAAATTAAAAATACAAAGTGACGTCCAAACTTTTATATTTTGGTAAAAATAGAAAGTTCCTAACTTTTATTGTCTGGGAAAAATACAGAAAACGGACTTTCTTTTTTAATGTAAACAATATTTCTGATTTTCGCGGCAAGTGTGCCTTTAAACAATTAACCAACCATCGAGTTATCTTGGTTTTTATAGAAACGCTGTCTAACTTGAAGCATTTGCCAGATTATCACAGAAAAAAAGCTATTCCTGTAGAATACCGGATACAGTTCCATTTCCCATTTGCGGTAATGTTAACGCTTTGATTTGTGGATAATTACCTAAATCTCGTTAAGACTTTTCCATTCCATTTTTGTATAGATCAACACATCCTTTACAACCAAATAAAGTTTACATAGTGCATGCCGGTTTCACGCTACACACAATTCAACATGGGTACCGCCATTTTTACAGGTTTAGGCTTACATATCCTGCGTCCAACTATATTAAACTGATGTAATATTTTATTACAATGCCTCCTCCATGTTATTTATTGAGGAGAAATAATGAATGAGGTAACACCTGTTCTGTTGAAGGTGCGGGGAAAAATATATAATCGAATAATTGGATTTGCAATTTTACCACGATCTGATCCATTGGCGTGGTAGGTGAAATATAATTATTATTTTAAAATTATTCCATTTAATTGGATTTACAATTTCCACAAAATTTCCTCGATTGACGAGGTAAGTAAAATATGAAAATATTATTATTAATTTTCTAAATTTAATTAGATTGTTTGTCACAACGTGATTGTTGACGTGGTCAGTAAAATTTGATTAATGTGTCTGTTTTTAAGGAAGAAGTACTTATTGAAGACGTTTGACTTTCTACTGCATGTTGTTTTGGAAATGTACGTTAAAGTATAGTGTTTGAACTAACTTGAGCCTAAAATGTATGAACGTCCGTCAGGTTTATTTCGATTTACATTTCAAGAATTACATGCGCTTCCATTCGTGCCCGCCACAGATTGCACAAATTTTCCTGATTTCAACGTTAATAATTAAAGTTTCAATGAGATGCAAATCAGAAATTTGACAGTTAATAACACTTCAACTAATTGATTTAAATGTGTGCATGAAAACGTAGAAGTAAAATGAGAAATTTCAAAAAGATATGGTTAATAGTATTCATTGATCAAATTGACTTCGGAATAGCAGGTTTTATATGAACTACAAGTCGATTGATTATTTATTATAAAATTAACCGTCGATAACCCAGCTGAAAGGATGTCCTGGTCATAACCTATAAATAGCTATAAATAGATTGGCGGAAACTATTAAACTCGTAACCTATATCCTTTACTTGAGTGATGGATATTGAACACTGCTCTTTCTTTACCAGAGTTGACCTTAATTTCCGTTCACACAGGAAGTGAACATGCAGTTTCCCTTCCGTTCTTTTCTGAAGCGAAGCAGTCCTATAGATTCATTTTGTTGATCCCAAAACCCTTTTGGGCATACCAGGGTTACTATTTCAGAAATACAGAATCATTCATTAATACTGAGTAATCTTCGCACTTAAATCGAATTTTGCAAGGAAACAGCGACAGAAATAAAATTCATGCAATATCAGATTCCTTACTCAGCCACATGTCAATACATAGCCATGGAAAACAGGACTTATATAAAAAAAATTCTTGAAATAAGCCCATTTTATACTTTAAGCAAATGTATTTTTCAGCATTTATTTTTGTGTTACAAAGTTTTTGTTTTGAGTATTCTAGAGAAAGCAGGGGCCTCTGTGGCTCAGTAGGTAGAGCGTTGGACGCTCAATCCGAACAGCCTTCCACCAATGGGTCGCGGGTTCGAATCCCACTCAGTCCAAAAAATTGGAAAATTTTCTGGCTGGGTTTTCACTCGAACGACCTATGTGGGATGGTTGCCAGTTACCAGCGGAAGGTCGTGGGTTTCCTCCGGGCATAGAGGCCGGTTTCCTCTCACAATAAAACTGACAACGCCGCCATATAAGTGAAATAATCTTGAGCGCGGCGTAAAACACCAAACAATCAATCAATCTAGAGAAAGCGGCTTTTATGCAGATTTTCCCGCTTTCAACTGTTTCTAAGCCCGAGCCGTGTGTTTTAGTGTCTATAAAGATATATCACTGAACATCTAGCTAGTTGGAGGATTTTGTTTGCTGATGGCGTCCGGAAAATGTTATTTACCATGTATCATGCAGTTATGCAAGATGAAAACAGGTGTCCTCTTCTTTGCCTACACGATATACATGTTCACATAGTTTCCTAGCAAGAAAGTGAATGTATATGGAGAAAGTGGCTGCATTGGGTTTGCCGACTTGGTTCTTCGAGCTGCATTTCGCTTAACCAGTATTGTTTAGTCATCCCGAAGTTGAACAACATGAAGGGTTGTAAAACATTTGGGCACATACTACTACTACTTATGTGATTCTTTATTTCCCGATTGCTGTGTACTAGGATTGGAGCCTGTTTCACAAAGCGGCGTACCGTAAGTTTTAACGTAACTAACTTATCTCTACAGTATGGTTTGCTACGACAGTTACGTGAAAACTTACGGTACGCCCCTTTGTAACACAAGCTGTAGGTCTCTGGGTTAATTTGCCTTCCGCTGTGGGCGGATGTTTAATTACGGACCGAGACAGATAGTTGCTCACTTCCGACAATACAAACAGAAATTTGCTTTGGTTGATTGTGTTTCATAGAGATCAATAATCAGACGGTCTCAGAGCTTGCACAATGATATACACGTATGCAGCTTTATATAAGTCATATGTTGACTTAACCGCTATGCAAATATTTACCATCGCTTTCAGAGGGAACTTTGATTAATTTCTGGACTGTATATCACTTCCTATCACCATATAGCCAATATTTCATCAATTGCGCACTTCGGAAAAGCAAACAGAAAATGCGGGAAAAGTACAATAATTAACATATTCGGCTTGTTTTTGGCTGTACATTCTATTAAGGAGAACTAAACATCTTTTTGAAAGCATACAGTTTCATATAAACCATCTAAATTTAACGCTGATCTCTATACACAATAAATAGTACGATATCCTTTTAAACACGTGCTGCCAAAAGTAGCACAATTTTCTTGAAATTCGTCCAAGAAGGGCATGGAAAATAAGTCACACATTACAAAAGCAGAAGACAATTTCAAAGGATAGACAATTCGTAGTATTAAGTAACATCGGTGACGGGAATCTCCATGGAGCCTGTTCTGTTCCTTCTCGTTGTAGTATTACGTAACATTGGAAACGGGAATAAGTCTCCATGGAGCCTGTTCTGTTCCTTCTCCTTGTAGTATTAAGTAACATTGGTAACAGGAATAAGTCTCCATGGAGCCTGTTCTGTTCCTTCTCGTTGTAGTATTAAGTAACATCGGCGACGGTTCTATTCCTCTTCGGAAATTGGATAAAATCTAAATAACCCAGACGTGAACTATATGCACCCATCGGCGGTATGCACGAATAGCAGTGATATCAAAAACACCTAAATGGTTCACAAACACGAGAATATGTAATATTTACCGTTGCATGGCAAAGTACTATGTCTATATTACACAGTTACCCCCCTTGGGAATATCATGGCTGCCGACTACAGGGCGAATGAATAAATATTGATGAGGTACATCTAATTAGAGTAGAATGATTTATGTCATTTCCACCTTGTTCCACGGCGGGTCAACGTATTGAAAGAGGAGTAATCAATTTCCAGAACGTATGTTACGTAAAAAATTATATTAAGTGAAATAATTGCATCAGAGTTAATGAATTATTCTATCGATTTCTAAGTCTCATCTCTTGATGTTGAAAGTAGTTTTTGGTTTCCTGGGAATGATTTATGTTTTTATTCCTCGGCCAAGTTTGATTCCAGGCGAATATTTTGCGGTCTACTAATACACTTTACTTAATAAACAAATTTAGCAATATTACAAACAGTTATACGATACAAGGTTATGGATGTCAGTTGGTCTATTACGGTGAAATATGATACTTGTTTGTTTGTTTGTTTCACCCAATGTGTACAGAAATTATAAGAAATATATTACAAAAGTTAAGATACACATAGACGGGAATAAAGTTATGGACTTGCTGTGGGTTTGAAATTGATTTAAGCTATATCAAATTGCTGATGTTTGTCAGTCACATTTATATGCATGTTTAAGTGAATAGCCCACATATAGAAGACAGTTCCATAGACGATGTGTGTGTTGGGTTTTTTCAGCGGAAGACTTAAAATAACAGACGAGACGCAAAATATGTTATTAATCTAAAAAGTATTTGAGTTCGGAAGATAAAAAAAGTTCTTGGTCCTTTGTCTGACGGATATCAAAATATAGGACATATTGATAACTCTGTAATAATAAACACCTTTTTCTGAAGATCTACTGCTCAAATGTCATTTCATCATTATCATATTGACATCAGTCTCTCGTGCTAATGGTAATCTAACCTGCCCAAACACTGGATTATTAATCGTTTAAGGTTCAAACTTATGGTTACTTTGAACCCTGATCGATTTGTTATCCCGATTTGAGCGGGATAAATGTGTTTATCCTCTGCCGACAATAAAGATAATGAATTCCGTCAACCTGTCGTGAACCGTTAAATCTACGTCTAAGTGCCGCTGTAATCTGCGTGTCATCTCTTACACGGAAACTGAATTTATCTTCGTTTTTTTACAGTTCTTACTATGGATTGGATTGTTCGTTGACAGACAGCAATACCGAGAAATCGATTGTTTTCACTTATAATCAAATGTGGAGCAAACGGAAAATCCCAGAGGCCGAAACCATCAGCATCTATACTCCTTAAAGGGGCTTTCACAATTGAGACTTTCGCCGCACGGTCAAAATAAATTTTTTCGGGCCGCAGTAGAATCGGAAAAATTACCCCCCAAAAAATAATCCATTTTACGATTGGCCGGGGCATCGTAAGGGCGTGGTAAGGTTCCCGCACGTTTTTATCCACGAATCTCTTGCGGCAAACCGCGCGGAGTGACGCAAGCAACGCACGTCTAGCGCACGTGATCCGTGAGACAGTTGCGCGGAGGTGCTACGTGATTGGTTGGAACGTTCGGCGTGCCGCAAGATGCATCGTGCGTCATTGTTTTTCACCGCGCACCAATGAGCGGGCGCCTTACGGCGTTTTGTCAAATCGTGCGGCGATTTTGGGCTCCTCATACGTGATTGCAGTATAAAAAGGCGCAGAGATCCAAAAAACCGTTAGTTTGTATCCATTTTAAAAGCTCCAACTGTTGTGAGATAAAATGAAGCACCCCAAAATGTATATCTGTAGCACACCTGAGGGTATTTTTCGCACGGTGAACGCAAGGCGGTGCAAGACCGAGACGGCGAATCGTTCAACGGTTTACGACTGCCGCACGGTTTGCGGAACAAGAAATTTCACGGTACGGAGCATCTTACGACACAAAAAAATGTTGCAACAACCGCGCGTCAAGATACAACGGTTTACGGTGAACGTACTAGCGCCAGCACGGATCAGAGGTAATTAAAAAGTTCGCACGGCCGAAAATTGGATTCCATGTGCACACCAAACTTTTCTGCGGCTCTTGCGGCACAAAACTTCCGCGCAGTAAGGTGCGGTTGCCCGCAAGGAAGGCTGCGGTCCATCGTGCGGAAGGCCAAAATTCATAACCGCAAGAGCCGTAAACCCGCCGTATCTCAATTGTGAACTGCCCTTTACGGCACAATACGGTACAACCATTTCTGTCATAATTGATAGATATTGGGAATGTCAAATTTTCTATGGCGTCCATCATTCATATGAATGGACGCACCAATAAACCTAAACAATTAACCAGTCATCAAGTTATCTTGGTTTAGAAAATCCGTCTTACATCAAAAAGTTGTCAGAAGTTTCCAGATTATCACAGAAAAATCTATTCCTGTATCTATAACTCTACGGAAGCAGAATGGTAAAGTCCTATACATTCTTGTTCTTTCTTATGTTGTTTTATATTCCGTCCCCAGAATTAGGCACTTTTGCCATTCTTACATTCGTTCATAACATTATACATCATACAGAATCGACTCCCAATAGTTTTAAACAATATTATATTAAACAGACTATGACACACCAATATGACACTGGTGTAGATCACTTGGTCTAAACAGACCCATTCACAAAGGGAATTTATCGTATCATTCACCTTAAGTTGTTGGCCCCCAGGAATGGAACAAACTCTCATCTGAACTCCGTCAAACCACTTCATCCTCTTTACTCAAATCTAAACTAAAAGCCCATATCTTGCTGAATATTCACTCTGTCTAACGCTTCGCATGTTAGTTTTCATATCCTGCACATTTTAGCTAAAACAATTGATTGCTCAAAACAATATTTTATTTAGACTTTGTCTCTCTATTTATACTTTGTACACAGGGATAGATCAAGCCCCATGGGGCTTTACTCCCGTCAATATAAATTATTATTTATTTTTAGTACATTTTCTGTTGTATTTATTGGTGAATAAAATATCAATCATTCAATCAAAATATTTTCGAACATGATTTTAATGCTAAAATAAATATGTTTTTGTAAATAAGATAAAATCGTGATTTAGTTGTCTTATTCGAAAAGTGAATATTTGGATCATTCCTGATGTGCGACCTATTCGTCACGAGGGACTGTAATATAATAAGATATGCCTAGCTTTCTCTGAACAAGAAAATCGGGTAAAGCTTTAACCATTCAATATCTATTATCCGGTAATGACAATCAATGTAGTCAAACTAAATCATTAGAAATCGTTTGATATCCGTGTCCAACTATATTAAACTGATGTATTATTTTATTACAATGCCTCCTCCATGTTATTTATTGAGGAGAAATAATGAATGAGTTAACACCGGTTCTGTTGAAGGTGCGGGAAAAAGTATGTAATCGAATAATTGGATTTGCAATTTTAACACGATCTGATCCATTGACGTGGTAGGTGAAATATAATTATTATTTTAAATTTATTACATTTAATTGGATTTACAATTTCCACAATATTTCATCG
This sequence comes from Lepidochitona cinerea, assembly GCA_963971465.1. Taxonomy (NCBI): domain Eukaryota; kingdom Metazoa; phylum Mollusca; class Polyplacophora; order Chitonida; family Tonicellidae; genus Lepidochitona; species Lepidochitona cinerea. The sequence continues at coordinate 17,824,795 of OZ020563.1, read as the reverse complement.
ATCGACGAGGTAAGTAAAATATTATTATTATTTTTGTAAATTTAATTAGATTATTTGTGACAGCCTGATTGTTGACGTGACATTATTGATAGAATATTGGGTATTGGGTATTTTTATGGCGTGTATCATTTATATGAACGGACGCACCATTAAACTTAAAGGCCCACTTGCCGCCGTAGCCTGTTTAAATTTGCTAAGAAAACCAATTTACATGAGCTTACTACGACTAATACAACTAAACTTAAACATAGGACACATAAAACATGTCTAGTTAGCTTTAGAATGTAGAAATGGGGTGAAAAACAAACGAAGAATCGAAGCCTGATTACAACAACAACGATCAGTGTCTGTCAACTTTCGTGTTGGTTTACCCTTATTTCAGGCCTTTTTATTTGTGGTTTACACTCAAACAATAATCAGCAGGCTTTTCCAGTCGCTGTTAACCGATCGTCAGTCTGTATTTCTCAGATAAATAGGCCTACGTAAAATTACACTGTGCCGTTAGTTCACTCACTCGACTGAAACATAAAATCGCCAATAGGGGGCAGTGTGGTTTGTTTACGTTACGGGCACCTAACAATTCAAATTTTCAAATTCAAATTAAAAATACAAAGTGACGTCCAAACTTTTAAATTTTGGTAAAAATAGAAAGTTCCTAACTTTTATTGTCTGGGAAAAATACAGAAAACGGACTTTCTTTTTTAATGTAAACAATATTTCGGATTTTCGCGGCAAGTGTGCCTTTAAACAATTAACCAACCATCGAGTTATCTTGGTTTTTATAGAAACGCTGTCTAACTTGAAGCATTTGCCAGATTATCACAGAAAAAAAGCTATTCCTGTAGAATACCGGATACAGTTCCATTTCCCATTTGCGGTAATGTTAACGCTTTGATTTGTGGATAATTACCTCAATCTCGTTAAGACTTTTCCATTCCATTTTGTATAGATCAACACATCCTTTACAACCAAATAAAGTTTACATAGTGCATGCCGGTTTCACGCTACACACAATTCAACATGGGTACCGCCATTTTTACAGGTTTAGGCTTACATATCCTGCGTCCAACTATATTAAACTGATGTATTATTAGATAGGCTTAGTGTTCTCTGAAAAAGAAAATCCGTAAAAGCTTTAACCGTTCAATATCCATTATCCGGTAATGACAATAACTGTAGTCAAACTAAATCTTTAGAAATAGTTTGATCTCTGTGTCCATCTATATTAAACTGATGTATTATTTTATTACAATGCCTCCTCCATGTTATTTATTGTGGAGAAATAATGAATCAGTTAACACCTGTTCTGTTGAAGGTGCGGGGAAAAATATATAATCGAATAATTGGATTTGCAATTTTAACACGATCTGATCCATTGACGTGGTAAGTGAAATATGATTAATATTTTAAAATTATTACATTTAATTGGATTTACAATTTCCACAAAATTTCATCGATTGACGAGGTAAGTAAAATATGATTATTATTTTTGTAAATTTAATTAGATTGTTTGTCACAACCTGATTGTTGGCGGGAAGAGCAAAATTGGATTAATATTTCTATTTTTAAGGAACATGAGGTGCAAAATATTGGGAAAATATTATTTTTGAAAGAAGAACTTATTGAAAACGTTTGACTTTCTACAGCAATTAGTCTTTGAAATGGACGTGAATGTAATGTTTTAAACTAACTTGCGCCTAAAATGAATGAACGTTTGTCAGGGTTATTTCAATTTACATTTCAAGCATTACATGCAAATCTGTTGCGTTCACGCCACAGATTGTACAAATTTTCCTGATTTCAACGTTAATAATTAAAGTTTAAATGAACTGCAAACCCTCTCCTTGTTATGAAGGTCAAAAATTTGACAGTTAGTAATACTTCAAATAATTGAATTAAATATGTCCATAAAAACATTGAATTAAAATGAGACATTTCAAAAAGATATTTTAATAGTATTCAGGGATCAATTTGACGTAGGAATGGCAGGTTTTATGGAAACTACAACGGACAACAGAGTAAGCGAGTTATTTGAAGGAGAAATAGACAAGTCGATTGATTATTTATTATAAAATTAACCGTCGATAACCCAGCTGAAAGGATGTCCTGACCATCACCTATAAATAGCTATAAATAGATTGAGCATATCGGAAACTATTTAATTGGATTAAACTATATCCTTTAATTTAGTGATGGATATTGAACACTGCTCTTTCTTTACCAGAGTTGACCTTAATTTCCGGTCACACAGGAAGTGAACATGCAGTTTCCCTTCCGGTCTTTTCTGAAGCGAAGCAGTCCTATAGATTTATTTGTTGATCCCAAAACCCCTTTGTACATACCAGCATACCAGGGTTACTATTTCAGAAATACAGAAACAAGCCGATATTTTATATAACTTCTTCTGACAAAATAAGCAGAGAAAAGTTGTCATATTCAATAGCTGGTAAAATGTCACTCCTTCAGCAATGAGCAAAGCTCGAATCAAATCTACTCAAATATTTTAACCTCAACGTCAAAGCATTTCAAATCAATGCACCATTTAGTTCCAATTCTTAGTGATATCTTTTGAAACACCGTTATCAATTCATGGTGATCAGTGGATTATTTGAATCTCGCCGTGTTCTCCGAGTGCTTATGGCGATTTCTGGAATCCTGCCGTATCTTGTAATTCCAACACAATACACATGCCAATTAACACATGGAAGTAATTAATCGGCATGCTTCATGAAAGTGGAATACAATTTTTACTTTATATAATTCTCTCTATACTATTCACACCAAACTGTCAGCTTCTTTCATCGCATAGTGGGATTTTAATTACACCTATCCTTAAACAAACCTGTCTTTCATTTCACAATATTCTAATACTCTTGAGAGATAGAATACTGGGAACCGCTAACTACAACTTAGCTGCTAATTCGGAGTTAGTAACTTCAAATTAGCTTATTGGGAGTTAGTAACAAATTTTGAGGTATTAACTCTGAATTCTAGACATTTTTTGTCACCTAGCCCAAATACACTTCCGTTGAAACGAGTGCCAAAATCTCAAATTGAAATACAAAAAAAAAATATTTATAAAAATAATAAAACCCCAAAACATTTATTACATTTACAGTTGTACTTTATTATTTAGAAGAACTTGTATGCAGTATTTTCATAATTAGCATTTCATGCAGGGGCATGTCACCATACCTAAGAAGGACCTGAAGTGAAACACAATTAACGTAAATCAAGATGTGTTAAACCAATGAACTATACGCATAGAATGGAGATCACGTGACGTTTGAGTTCTAGCGAGCGCCGCCATTATTATGAGATGGCGCTAGTGATCTGACGTTACAGAGAAAGAGAACAACGTCACTAGCCTTGACACGACGATGGCAAATAATAAAACAAGAAACAATAAATTAGGATTGACTAGATTAGTTTTTTCTTATTTACAATTGTTTTTCAGCTTTATCCAATATGGTCGAATTTAGGGTCCAAATAAAAATGAAACCAGTTTTGAGTGGATTTTTCAGTCGATCGCCTTATGTGGAAGAGTTACCAGGTATTCGTCAAAGTCAGAGGTTCCTCTTGGAAAAGAGCTCAGTATCCTCTCCCACTAAAGCTAACAACGTCGCCATATAAGTGAAATGATCTTGAGTGCGACGTAAAACATCAATCACTTAATCAAATTGCGGGATTGATGGACTGGAGACGTGTTATTAAATAGTCTTACGATTTAGCAACTTATCATGAACGTCCGCCGATGCACGCCGTCTTTGACAAGTCGTTTTATTTTATAAATTACATCCTTCAATTATTCTTGATTTCATTTCGGGGAGGGCCTCGGGGAGCAGCTCCCCGCTGGCCCTCCAGACCTAGCCCCTGCTCTCAAGGGGGAGGGCCTCGGGGAGCGGCTCCCCGCTGGCCCTCCAGACCTAGCTAGCATTAAGCCCTTTACGTATATGTTTTATTATGAGGCCTATACCTGAAGGTGTAAAGTTAATCACGAAAAAGTTACGTAAAAAGTTTCGCTACGTCCCTTTGTAACACAAGCTGCAGGTCTCTGGGTTAATTTGCCTTCCTCTGTGCGAGGATGTTTAATTACGGACCGCGACAGATAGTTGCTCACTTCCGGCAATACACAGGGAAATTTGCTTTGGTTGATTGTGTTTCATAGAGATCAATAATCAGACGGTCTCAGAGCTTGCACAATGATATACACGTATGCAGCTTTAGATCTATATATGTCATACGTTGACTTAACAGCTATGCAAATATTTACCATCGCTTTCAGAGGGAACTTTGATTAATTTCTGAACTGTACACCACTTCCTATCACCATATAGCCAATATTTCATCAATGGCGCACTTCGGAAAAGCAAACAGAAAATGCGGGGAAAATACTATTATTGACGTATTCCACTTGTTTTTGGTTGTACGTTCTGTTAAGAGGAACTAAATATCTTTATACAAACATACAGTTTCATGTAAACCATCTACATGTAACCCTGCTCTCTATACACAATAAATAGTACGATATCCTTTTAAACACGAGCTGCCAAAAGAAGCACATTTTTTTTTAAATTCGACCAAGAAGGGCATGGAAAATAAGTCACACATTACAAAAGCAGAAGACAATTTCAAAGGATGGACAATTCGTAGTATTAAGTAACATCGGTGACGGTTCCTCTTTGGAACTCGAATAAAACCTAAATAACCCAGACACCAACTATATGCAGCGGTATGCACCTTCTTAAAATAAGCCACCAGACTCAAAATATGTTATTGATCTAAAAAAGCATTTGAGCTCGAAGGATATAGACAATAGATCTTAGACGTTTGTCTGACGGATATCAAAATATAGGACATATTGATAACTCTGTAATAATAAACACCTTTTTCTACACTGTAAAATGTAACCCGTAAATTTTACGGTAGAATACTGGCAGCTGGGCTGCCAACTTTCTACCATAAAAATTAGGGTAGACCATAAAATCATAAGTTACGATATACCGTATTTTTTACGGTATGTTTGAAAAACGACGTCTGAATACCGTAAACGCACGGTATTGTTATCGTAAAAAGGACGGCATTATATGGAAAATTGGGGGAAACCAGGGAACTATGAGTAATACCCCCAGACTACTCCACATGTGAGAGAATGATATATGCTGCCCTTGTGTGTGGCACATTACCTGATATTGTAAGATATAAATTTTCCTTGAGACAGGACTGCTTCCAGTGGACACAACTGGATTCCATTGATATTATCCAGCCTGTCGCTTTATAATGACACTGAACTAACCAGTCCAACTAGCCACATTCCTAAACAGTGAATGTGAAAAAACATTATGAAATCAGCAGGTCTTCAATCCCAGAATGGATCTGTTAATGTAGATTTTCAAATGTTATGTACCCCAACGAAATAGTAAAACTTACTACTTCTGCAAGCTGACAAACATATATTTATTCGAAAAAATGTTGATGAAAAATCTCTTCATACCCTCCCTTATGGCAGGTATCTCTATCTACATAGATATATTAAATGAACTATCTTAGCCTATAGTGACAATTTTTTTTCTTTTATTAAATCGCCTACGGCGGGATTCGAACCTCTAATCTCCCCATACAGAGAGCTCCGCACAACTACATGCGCACTAGCCTTAACCTTAACCTTTAACCACTAGACTAACTATTTATATGTAGAACTGGTGGCCACATTTCCATGCCTTACTAGCGCTTCGGTGTGCGCATGCGCACTTCCGTTTTTTGCGCCCTTTGACCCGCAATGACGTATTTTGGACGAATCCTTCACGGAAACAACCGAGGAGATCAGATCTCGTTAGCTCGGAAACGACAACTCTGTCTCAAAGTTATTTTACGGTACACGACCGTAAAGCTTCCACTGAAGTATAAAACGGCAATTTACCGTTAATTTTAAAATATTCTACTGTAGAATTGACGGTAAACGGTTACAGTGTAAAGATCTACTGCTCATATGCCATTGCATCATTATCATATTGACATAAGTCTCTCGTGCTAATGGTAGTCTAACCTGCCCAAACACTGGATTATTAATCGTTTTAGGTTCAAACTTATGGTTACTTTGAACCCTGATCGATTTGTTATCCCGATTTGAGCGGGATAAATGTGTTTATCCTCTGCCGACAATAAAGATAATTAATTCCGCCAACTTGTCGTGAACCGTTAAATCTACGCCTAAGTGCCGCTGTAATCTGCGTGTCATCTCTTACACGGAAACTGAATTTATCTTCGTTTTTTACAGTTCTTACTGTGGATTGGATTGTTCGTTGACAGACAGTCGTGTCGAGAAATCGATTGTTTTCACTTATAATCAAATCTGGAGCAAACAGAAAATCCCTGAAACCGAACCCATCCGAATCAGTACTCCTTTACGGCATAATATACGGTGCAAAATTCACTGTGATTGTTGATAAATTATTGATTATATCAAATTTTCTTGGCATAAAAAGCTGTTTTACTTGACGGATTTGCCCGATTATCACAGAAAAAACTTTTCCTGTACCCATAACGGCAGCAGAATGTGCGTTTTCTTTTTTGGCAAAGTCCTATATATTCTTATAATCAAATATGGGGCAAACGTAAAATCCCCGAGGCCAAAACCATCCACATCTATACTCCTTTATCTATAAATCTATATAAATAGTTTGATCTCTGCGTCCATCTATATTAAGCTAATGTATGATTTGATTACAATGCCTCCTTCATGTTATTTATTGAGGAGAAATAATGAATGAGTTAACACCGGTTCTGTTGATGGTGCGGAAAAAGTATATAATCGAATAATTGAATTTGCAATTTTAACACGATCTGATCCATTGATAATATCCAATGGTATGTGAAATATGATTAATATTTTAAAATCATTACAATTAATTGGATTTACAATTTCCACAAGATTTCATGGATCGACGAGGTAAGTAAAATATTATTATTATTTTTGTAAATTTAATTAGATTGTTTGTGACAGCTTGATTGTTGACGTGACATTATTGATAGAATATTGGGTATTGGGTATTTTTTATGGCGTTTATCATTTATATGAACGGACGCACCATTGAACTTAAACAATTAACCAACCATCGAGTTATCTTGGTTTTTATAGAAACACTGTCTTACTTGAAGTATTTGCCAGATTATCACAGAAAAAAAGCTATTCCTGTAGAATACCGGATACAGTTCCATTTCCCATTTGCGGTAATGTTAACGCTTTGATTTGTGGCTAATTAGCTAAAATCTCGTTAAGACTATTCCATTCCATTTTCTTATAGATCAACACATCCTTTACAACCAAATAAAGTTGACATAGTGCATGTCGGTTTCACGCTACACACAATTCAACATGGGTACCGCCATTTTTACAGGTTTAGGCTTACATATTCTTAGCCAAACAGGTATTTTCAAAATGGGTTAAAAACACACAGACACGCACACACAAATCTTCAATCAGGCATTGATTGAAAACCTTAAATATGTACAGTAGACCTGTATTAGTTTCAATCCAATATTTTAAAAAACCCAGATACAAAACTATCGCTACTGTATGTATCAACAACATCCTAGCTTTAATTTCCATTGGCTGAGATTCAGAAACTGGGTATTTTCACCTATAACTCTACGGCAACAGAATGTGTTTCCTCTTTTTGGCAAAGTCCTATACATTCCTGTTGTTTCCTACGTTGTTTTGTATTTTCGAAGCAGGATTTTAGTGCTAAATTAAATATCCTTTTGTAAAGTAGATAAAATCGTGATTTAGTGGTCTTGTTCTAAGGGTCATTTCTGGTGTGCGACTTATTCGTCATGAGGTACTGTGCTGTAATAAGATAGGCTTAGTGTTCTCTGAACAAGAAAATCGGGTAAAAGCTTTCACCATTCAATATCTATTATCCGGTAATGACAATCAATGTAGTCAAACTAAATCATTAGAAATAGTTTGATATCCGTGTCCAACTATATTAAACCAGAAGTCTATGAACAGGGAAGTGTGAAATGTCGCATTACCCCATGTTCAGGGCACTGGCGCTTTCAGCCTGCTTATACTACATTATGTGACGTCTATGCGCGGTAGATTTTGAAATTGTCAACGGTTGCGCAATTTCAAATCAGAAAATAAATTCATTCTCCACTTACTGTATCTATCGGCAATTCCAGTAACCGCAGTTCGGAGAATGCATTGGTTTTTTATAAAAGCTTTACCGAACATGCGACTCTGAAATCTCCATTTGGACTCAAATCGTTCCAAACAAGTCTTCTTGTCTCATTTTCAACTTTATGAAGTTCTTCGGAAACTTTAACTTTTGCTCCATCAAGTACTGTTATCATAAATAAAATGTTCGCCATGTTTTTTCTTATGCATCCCATAATATTTCATATGAGAAAGTGAAGAAAAGCCATGCTTTCTGACTAACCGAGAGAGGGCTCTGTGTATGGTGACCTCTGGGTCAAACGGCGCCAATGCCCTCAATACTATGTAATGGAACGCTTCACACTTCCACATTCATAGCTTAAACTGATGTATGGTTTGATTACAATGCCTCCTTCATGTTATTTATTGAGGAGAAATAATGAATGAGTTAACACCGGTTCTGTTGGAGGTGCGGGAAAAGGTATATAATCGAATAATTGCTAAAGTAAAATGTTTTAACTAACTTGTGTCTAAAAGGAGTGAGCGTTCGTCAAGGTTATTAAAATTTACGCTTCAAGCACTACAAGCATGTGCCCACCACAGTTTGTTCACATTTTCCCGATTTCAACGTTAATAATTAAAGTTTCAATGAACTGCAAACCCTCTCCTTGTCGTGAAGATCAAAGGTTTGACAGTTAATAACACTTCAAAAAATTGAATTAAATGTGTCCATAAAACCATTGAATTTAAATGAGAAATTTCAAAAAGATAGTAGGCCTATTCGTGGATCAAATTGACTTAGGATTAGCAGGTTTTATGGAAACTACAACGGACAACAGAGTAAGCAAGTTATTTGAAGGAGAAATAGACAAGTCGATTGATTATTCAATATAAAATTAACCGTCGATAACCCAGCTGAAAGGATTTCCTGGTCATCACCTATAAATAGCTATAAATGGATTGAGCATGGCGGAAACCATTAAACTCGATTAAACTATATCCCTTTGCTTTAGTGATGGATATTGACCACTGCGCTTTATTTACCAGAGTTGACCTTATTTTCCGGTCACACAGGAAGTGAACATGCAGTTTCCCTTCCGGTCTTTTCTGAAGCGAAGCAGTCCTATAGATTCATTTTGTTGATCTCAAAACCCCTTTGGGCATACCAGGGTTAAAATTTCAGAAATACAGAAAAAAGGAGATATTTTATATAACTTCTTCTGACAAAATAAGCAGAGAAAAAGCTGTCATATTCAATAGCTGGTAAAATGTCATTCCTTCAGCAATGAGAAAAGCTCGAATCAGATCTCCTCAAATCTTTTGACCTCAACGTCAAAGTATTTCAAATCAAGGCACCATTTAGTTCCAATTCTTCGTGATATCTTTTGATACACAGTTATTAATTAATGGTGATCAGTGGATTATTTGAATCTCGCCGTGTTCTCCGAGTGCTTATGGTGACTTCTGGAATTCTGCCGTATCTTGTAATTTCAACACAATACACATGCCAATTAACATATGGAAGTAATTAATTCGCATGCTTTATTAAAGTGGGGAATAGAATTTTACTTGTAAGAAATGTTTGAAACTCTCTTTAAACGTGGGTTCCATACTAATGATAAAAAATTAAATACATCACCACGTCCTCAGGTGTTTTTTAACAACACGAGCTTTCGACGCCTGTGCCGGTATCTTCGTAAAAGTGTAACGGCACAGGTGTCGAAAGTTCGTGTTGTTAAAAAACACCTGAGGACGTGGTGATGTCTTTAATTTTTTATCATTAGAATTTTACTTTACATAATTCTCTCCAATATAGACCCAGAGTAACAGATGACTAAGGGTAGCAATAAAAGGATGTTCTGTATTTTTTTAAGGCAAATCATCCGACATTCCACTGAGAACGAACCAGAATAAAAATCCAATAGCATTTAACTATTGATATAAAAATACCAATGATGGATTCCTGTTAAAAAAAAAAAAACAGCCATATCAAATCTTTTAACGCCTAACAAATTGCACATATTACATTTTCTAAGCTTCATTTAAAAGGAGACACCGCTTAAGTTTGTTGTGGTTCTCCATTGACCTTCAGATTATTAGAAAAGTACAGAAAACAGAGTGTTTGTGACTGACAGTCAGTAAACAAACAGTCCAAAGTACATGTAGACAAAACGCGCAGCCACAAACGGCTCTACTGCACAATCGATTCGTTTTACCACAACAAAGCAGACATTGGAATCCTCAAATAAGCTCCCTATCCAAGAGGCCTGGGGAGCTGGGAAAGTTACTAACGGCCGTCTGGAAACCTCACCTTTATAAAAACAACTGTATTTTCAAGAGCAACTATTATATCATCTTGTACACTAACTTGTCCTCTTCGGATTATAATCTAAACTCAACCACTTACATTTATCTAGCAACGTGAAACAAACAATATGAAGAGAGGACAAATAAATAGTGGCAAAAGACTGAGGGACTATCACTCTAACCGACTGAGTCATCGACGCCCCGATAAACAAGACATAAGCTAACGTATAAATCAAGCGATAGTTTAAGAATAATGGACGTTGGTAAAATTGCGGGTGACGCAACAGTCCTATTTAAAGGCAAGTCACACGCAGTAATTCTATGTAAATCGTATTCTCTTCATAATCCAAGTCGATTAAAACAATTTTAATTCCTAACTGGCCTTTTCCACAAAATGCACACAAAAAAATGTTACAAAGCATCGTTTGTGACTCAGTAGCCCCATACGCAGACAGATAAACCGTTATAAGATTATTATCAGGAGCAATACTTTGCTGACGAGAAATTGATTACGTTTGTTCTAATAAGACATATATTGATATAAAGGGAACAATGTCTCGTCCAGACTGTCAGCTACTTGGAATGTCGCCACATTGTCGCCGATTTCCTAAGCTGATTTGTCTTTAAAGTGGCATGAGCTGCCAAAACTTACACTTTTTTCATAGTTTCGGATCGTCACGATAGTAAGAGGATTTCAAGGCCATCGAAAAACTAAATGATTGGCGTTGAAATGAGGAAAATCCATACAGTATGTCGCTTGTACGAACCGAAAATGTGTTCGAAAGTAAACAAAATTTAAATAACCGGGACGACCATTCATTCATTCTAAGGCAAAGTTAGTTTAAAGCAATACTTTATCGTACATTTTCGAGACTAGAAGCACTAAAAAGTTCGTGAATCATACGTCTTGAGAAAAATAACCAATAATTTCAACGTTCTGTTTTAACGTCAAAATATCAACATTTTGGCAGCTCATGCCCCTTTAATGTCTGATAAGCGTTTATTGTAGTCCGGAAATTGACAATCTCTTATTATATATGATATGTTAATCTCGGGGGAAATGTCACAGATTCTGTTCAGAAATTGACAATTGGGTTATTGGTAAAATGGTAAATTTGTTTCCTGGCAGTCCACGAAAGAAAATCTGAGTAGATTTTTCACTAGAACCGGATACGTAATATGGTTGCCAGTTACACAACCATGCTCGTTTTGAATTCCTTGGATTGATTGATTGATTGATTGATTACAATTTTACACTTGAATATGTATTTGAATCAGTGAAATAAAATAATGCATAGACGCTGATAGAATCGTATCTGCTTCAGTTTTCATTAATAACGTAACATCTTTTGAAGAAACCGATCACATTTCTGCAAAATTTCCCTTCATCCTTATTGGATTTTATTTCTATAAAATAGGACTTCGGTGTTGAAGGGATTATCAGAAGACTTTAGTTTACAGCCTTAGACAAATTCAATTTATCTTTTGCAAAGCCCAAAATTACAATAGGTTGATGGGTTCTAAGATACTCCGTTGAGGAATATGTGCCTAAAGCTGTGTACTGACGTCGTCTAATTGCTCACTTGGGAAGACGGTATGGCTTATCCCACTTCCGGCAATTAAATGTCAAATTGGCTTGTGTTGTTATTGTTTTCATATCTTCTTCAACCATATTCCCGGTAAGGTCTAAATTTTACCCATAATGGCTCAGTTAATATTTGTTGTCTTTCTTTAGCCGGAAATTTCAGAGAGTTATTTGGTTTTCATGGCTTATGTTGTTATTGTTTTTCTGTCTTTTTCAACTGTAATCACAGCAATATCTTAATTTACTCATACTAGCTCAGTTTATACATGTATCTGTGCTCTTTATTAAGCCAGAGATTTTATAAATTTTTGAACAGGAGAGAGTTATTTGCCTTCCATCGTTGATCTTGGGTTCGAATCGTTCTCAGTAGGCGACCAGTCAAGGACATGAGCTCCTTTGATAATTGCACTACTTCGGCAACTTGAAGAGTTCTTTTGAAATCATTGGATTGATTAATTGATTAAAGTTTAACGCCACATAAGTCATTGAAATAGTGAACTAATGATGTGCAAAAGCTAATGTACTTATATCTGCTTTAGTTTTCAATAATAACGTAATATCTTTTGCAGAACCCGCTCACATTTCTGCTAAATTTCCCTTTATTCTAATTGGGTTTTACTTCTATAGATTAGGACTTCGGTATTGAAGGAATTTTCCAATCTGACAAGTTTGACGTGAATAGTAAGTATCAGAGATTGTCAAAGATCCTCAGTGATGAGTTAACTGTCAGCTTCTTTCATCTCATATTGGGGTTTTAATTACACCTATACTTAAAGCTGGACGGGCCACGAGGGTCTGTAATTTTGATTTTGAAGATCTGATGTTCAGATCGCGATAATTTCTGGCCCCAGACGACCATTTAGATCTAATTAAACAAATGCCGCAATGTTTCATTTGTTGAAAATTGTAATTTGCATTAAAAACTAACTTCTTCAGTATTCCTCGCCTGTCAATCACCTCTCTACCACTTTTCCTTTTTTGGCGATGTTACATGCGCATAAATGACTTCCGGACAACTGTCAAAACACTTGAGCGTGTGGAACGATGTGCCGTAGTAGATAAAAAGTAAGTTGATTTTTACTTGAAACATTCTTGTTTCATACTTATTTTGGCTTGGGTAAAGAATCGTAGGTAACGTAAAAGTTGCGGTCAGTCAACTCATTGATAAAGTGGCCCCACTGTGCGTAAGGCGGGGCTGTGGTCGATGACTGTTGGCCTTTGGCACTATGCCAGCTCTTCAGAGACGGAGGGTCACTACGGTGTGCCCCAATTGTCAACAGCTTTTTTTATTGACAAAACGTCAAAGACGAACCTAGGATTAGGGACGGGGTTTATTGACAGAATAAGGTTAGGTTTTGGAATATTTTATTGACAACGCTAAAGACGGACTTAGGGTTAGGGACGGGGTTTATTGACAGAAAAGGGTTAGGTTTAGCCATGTTTATTTACAAAACCGAAGGATCCTCTTGGATTCGTCCAAATACGTCATCGCAGGTCAAAGGGTATATAAATATGAAGTGCGCATGCGTGTATCGCTGTTCAGGTAACACATAGAAATTTAATACCTCTAACGCTGTGTTGGAAGTTAGTCTGGTGGAAAGATGCTACGGTCTAATTGAGTGCGCATGTGGTTCTGCGCAGCTTCAGATTGGAAAGGTAGGGGTTCGAGACCCGTTGAGTGCGGAATTAAATAGAAAAAAAATAATCTATTAACTTGGGGTGAAGGGAGTTGTCTACCGTAATTGGTTAGGTGGCGCTGTTGTAAACAGCAAGAGGATCGCATGAAAGAAACAGTTGATACTTCCAAACGTCCCCGTATACTACTTTTGTTACTGTCATTATAGACCGTTTAGTCAAGAACCAATGAATGCAAGCCAATTAAAAACTTTCCCACGGTTGCTCCGCCCACATTGGCTCACCATGTATTCTTTACCATTCCCATGTCATCATCATACAGAAATCTGAATCGAGGTGTATGAAGCTCACAACAACAACCAACATCAGACGATCACTGATCAGTTATTCGAATCTTTTATATATTCGATCTTTTTGATTAATCGTTAGAACTGTTTAATTTCAAGGTGAATATAGAAGCTTCCACGGCTGCACACCTCATAACCTTAGTGGTTAGGTTAGACTAGCACATTCAGTTTGCATACAACTGTAGGCCTACACTACAGCCAGATTTGACACTGACGTTGCCTGCAGGCTGTACTGTAACTGTAAGACAGTCATTGGAACAGGCAGAACTGAGGAGCCATGCACTCAAGGCATAGATTTCTTGGTGAGTAAATATATTTATCCTGTCAATTATATCATTCTTTAAATGTTAAACATTTTGTCCTGGCCTCCAGATACTACACGATTTCTGCAACTGTAAAAAGGGAAAATCTTCCAAGCATATACTTTTCAAGTCTTGTAGGTGGAGGTGGCAAAGTCAGTAGTTTGTGGTACAGGCAGTAGGGCGATAGCGTTTCAGTCAGACACATGCTTTCCATTGAAAGTCGGGCCTCGGTGGCTCAGTTGGTTATAGTGATAATCCCACACAGGCCTTCCATCGACGCGGCCGGGTGGGGTTGAAATAAACCTTGCAAAAATTTTGAGTGGATTTTCCACTTGATCGCCGTATGTGGAAAAGGTACTCACCAAAGGTGGTGGGTTTCCTTCCGACAAAGAACCAGGTTTCCTCCCCACTAAACCTGGCAACGCAGCCATATAAGTGAAATAATCTTGAGTGCAGCATAAAACAACAAGCAATCAATCCATTGATAGTACCCAGGTTTGAATGATCAATCCCACTCAGACCAAATCAAAATTCTGTGGGGTTTTTACTCTTTCACCCTATCTTGAAGAGTTCCCAGGTACTCGGCAAAGGTTTTCTCCTCCCTAAATCTGGCAACACCACCATACAAGTAAAATAATCTTGAGCCCTTCCTAAAGCATCAATCAATCAATCAAGCCTTGTTTGATGATGTAAAATGAATATTAAGCAAATATTTGACGTTTAAAAGCCAGTAACTGTTTATAAGAATTGAACATATTCAATTGCTACTGATCTGGTATTTATCATCTATAAACAAATGATCTTACTATTTTATCTTATTTAATTGTGGGGTTTTATACTGTTCTATTAATTTTGTTTTTCAGCCTATTCAGCATCTTTGATTGTAGACTGTTGGCTGACAGCAAAAGTAACGTTGAAGTTACAAAGTAAATAACACCCAGTTAATTAACAGATGATCAGTGACAACTATATTAAAAGACAATGAAACCATATCATCAAACAGTCCGAGTTGAGCAGTTTTTATCCAGAAGTTAATTCTTATTTATTTAAAACAGTGATTTATTGGCATCAGTGAATTTGTGTTAGGAAAAAAAAATAGCAATTTGTTGTTATTAAGAGGGTTCTAAAATAACCAAGTGAACAATTTTTATTGTACCTGGATAACCATTTGCTACTGGATTATATTGGAATTTGTCGAAGTAAAAATGACAATTTGTTGTTATGAAGACGGTTCCAAAACACACAAGTGAACAACTTTTACTGTGCATGGATAACCTTTTTGCCCCAGGATTATATTTGATTTTATCTTGATTCATCAATGAAATAGTCATTTTCGATGGAATGACTTTACTGAAATCACAACACATTGGACAACTTATACTACTTTGTAAATGTTGGCATTTAATATGAGCTTCCATGAGTAGTACTGGCATGATCAGTAATAATAACAAAAAACGTTGGAAATGAATAGTAAAACATCATTTATTTACAGGAAGAATGAAACAAATACAAAAGTTTGTGTTCCAATTTCCTGTAGTAAAAATATCAGTACAAGCTAAGAGGGAAGGGTCCAATTACATGTCAAGAATGACCTACATGTACTAATTTAAGAAACTGATAATACATGTTTTGTTTATTCTTGATCTGTTTAATGACCCCCCCCCCCCCCCCGCCACACACACTAGCTTGTGGTTATTGTTATTAACTGTAGGAATTACAACCTATCAGTGAGAAACTTTTGCATTTGTTTTGTCCTTCTTGTTGTGTATATGTACAAAATAGTACAGCTTATCCTATATGTTTTAGTTAGTCATTCATGATATAAAAAAAATTAGCTAAACTGGAAAGTGAATTTATTTTTTCATTTTGGATATTCAAGTCTGCTGAAATTCATATTCTTTTCAAGTATTTTAAGAGAATATTTTGTGTGAAATGTTCATTAAATGAATTACAGTAAAAAGATATCCACTGCACCTAAATCAATGTATTGTCTTTATGGAATGTTTACACAATATTTAAATTGCCACATTCATTGATTGTGGGCCAAAGTTAATACTTCTAAACTGTAAGTTCATATACACTGTGAGTCCCATGCCCCAGCCTACCCTAACCTTCAGCCAGTGCCTGGAACTGTCGAACCGTTTGGATTGATTGGAGTTTAGATGGGGGTGGGTAGGGTGATTTTTTGGTTGGTTGCTACTTTTGTTGCCATAATACCGTAGCTGTTGAGTGTGACATTAAGCTGCAATCAATCTCGCAACATTACATGTATGAAATTAAATGCCACTTATTGGTAGGCGGTGGTTTTGATTTGTGTATCCAATGCTATAAATATTTAGATCCCCCCCCCCCCGGCATCCTCTGTGCAAAAAAAATCTAAAATTTCTCTTTCTTTTTTGAGGAGGGAGGGGTGGGGGTGGAACCCCTTACAATCACCACAGTATTTAGAAAAGCAGTAATTTCAGGGTTTAATAATTTAGTTTTAATTAAACTTGTTAACAGTATATAGGTGGGGCCTCCGTGGCTCAGTAGGTAGAGCGTTGGACGCTCAATCCAAACAGCCTTCCACCAATGGGTCGCGGGATGGAATCCCACTCAGTCCAAAAAAATTGGAAAATTTTCAGACTGGGTTTTCACTGGAACAACCTAAGTGGGATGGTTGCCAGTTACCACCGGAAGGTCGTGGGTTTCCTCCGGGCATAGAGCCTGGTTTCCTCCCACAATAAAACTGGCAACGCCGCCATATAAGTGAAATAATCTTGAGCGCACCGTAAAACACCAAACAATCAATCAATCAACAGTATCTGGTTATACATCTTCTATGTTTAACTCACTATTTTAAGTGGCATGAGCTGCCAAAATGTTGATATTTTGAAGTTGTTACAGAGTTTTGAAATTATCGGCTATTTTTCTCAAGACGTGTAATTCAGAAGCTTTTTAGTGCTTCTAGTCTCGAAAATGTATGATAAAGTATTGTTTTGAACTAACTTTGGCTTAAAATGAATGAATGGTCGTCCCGGTTATTTAAATTTTGTTTACTTTTCGAACACTGTTCCGGTTTGTATAGGCCACATGCTGTATGGTCTTTCCTCATTCCAACGCCAATCATTTAATTTTTCGATGGCCTTCAAAGCCTCTTACTGTGGTGATGATCAGACATTATGAAGGAAGTGTGAATTTTGGCAGCTCCTGCCACTTTAATAGAGCTGATACCAAATTGAGTTTAGACAGCATTGAACTTCTTGAACCAATCAGTGTCTACTCAAGTTGACCAACCTAATAGATAAATGTATATCTTGCATGTTTTCGCTATTTATTTAAACCAAACACACACACAAATATGTCGGCCTTTACACAGTATAAACGTTTTGGCCTTATGTCACGGACTTCACTCAAGTTCCTTTCTGCATGATCCACATCCTTTATCATATCACTCAGCTTCAAATGTTTGCTTTTGTTCTTTAAGTTTAATACTTTCTTCAATAAATCTAAGTAAGCCTTATAGTATATATTTCCAGCTTCGATTTCAATTTCCAGCCTTTGAAAAAAAGTAATCTTAATTAGGCTACTGTGTATTTAAATACTGAAGTCACATAGTCTTGATGATAAAACATTATCACCTACTCCACCATATCAAAGTCCTTGGTACGTCAATAATTTTGGTACGTTTATTTTCTGTTTTGTTTACTGCCAGTATTGAGACGTCACCTACAGCAATAAAAAAAACCCCAAAAGACAGACTTACGCTACATACTCATTGTTTAGGTATAATTGATTTACTTGGCGAAGGCATAGGCTGCGACATGTAGAAATTTAGTTAACCGGTACGCGCCGTAGTAGTCCCTAACCTTGTGTTCATCGCTTATAAGTTTTAGTATCGATGTACAGACCCGTATAGCCAACTCAGGCTCCCGTCACTTTCTTTGTTCCCAGACATCGCATTTAATATCGGCAACATGATCCTTTCTCCTCTAACTTCTTCGTATTTCCAAATAATTTCTGCATGCTTCTACAGGGATTATTTTGTATGGTTCATCCTCAACACTTATGAGAACTCCGACGACTGAGCGAAATGTCAAACTCACACGCGACATGTTTACACGACAGTGCGCATATGCGGAAATCTTCCCCTACATGGAGGACTCGAGGCGGTGCTTCGGCCATCGTATAATTTTAGTGAACGTGACAAATATT
This sequence comes from Lepidochitona cinerea, assembly GCA_963971465.1. Taxonomy (NCBI): domain Eukaryota; kingdom Metazoa; phylum Mollusca; class Polyplacophora; order Chitonida; family Tonicellidae; genus Lepidochitona; species Lepidochitona cinerea. Next base: position 17,806,267 of record OZ020563.1, on the reverse strand, counting down.
TAGTTCGTTCTGGAAAACCTATGTTAGGATTTTCATGAAATTTGCACAACAGCTTCGTCTTAGTTTAGTCTTTACGAGAAAAATAATACCAAGTGTGACAAAATTCGTTTACACTAACTTTTAGTCACTCTCGTGGCCCGTCCAGCTTTAAACAAACCTGTCTTGCATTCCACAATATTCTTATACTCCTGAGAGACAGAATACCATTTATCAGGTTTCAATCAAGCCTTATATGAGGAAAATAAACTGGAATCTAAACTAAGACATTTATCATCTGAAAAATTCCTATAATTTTTGCGCCAACTAAAACTAATGTATATTCGCGATAAAACTCTATTTGGATGGATGATATGATGTAACATGCTTTTAAAATGTCTTCTGAGTGTGAGTGTGGTCAAGTACTTACTTTCAATCGTCAATCGAAACAACAAACTGATAAATATATAAAACGTTATAATTGCAAATATACGCACTAGTAATTTACTTTCAATGTTCAGTTGTTTCCGGAAATGATGCTTTTGTGCCCTAATTTCTGAGTCCTGACAGATTATATTATTATATATGATAGGTAAATCTAGCGAGAAATATTGCTGATTCTGTTCAGAAATTGATAGCTGTGCTATTGATAGTATGTAAGTTTAACTAAAGACAATATGATTACTTCCATTCTATCAGATGATCCGTATACTCTCCTCTGTTCTATCTTCCTTCGCCTTGATTCTATCATCACTGCATCCATACATCTGCATCCATTATGAACGTGTCCTACCAATAGTATGTCAACATGTCTGCCTCATTCAAAAATGGCATACTTAATTTTTACTTGCTCGCCATACTCTTTTTCATATAGTCCACCATACAGTTTCACAATTTTTCAGATTGTTAAAAATGCTGTCTCCATTTCAGAAATCGACAATGTTTAAAGTCTCCCATAGCCACTGAACCCTCCTAACAAACTCTACGCCATATTGCTTATTCTAAAATAGATTCCATCATCCGAAATACCGTAGTCGCGAGAATCACTTGGCAAAAAATTCGTGTGCTGACTAGGGAAAAGACACCACCTTCATCAAATCCTGAACGTACCAGAATCTTGCTTGGCGATTGTCCATGTCTAGGTCATTATTGTTTATATACATATTGACCAGAGGTATAATATTTAGAACAGTAGTTTAAAAGGGAATTTCTATACTGAAGCATTTATTTGGCTGTAACCGAAAAATATATCGGTTTGCTGTATAAACTTTTAGCAAATTTTTTTTGTTTCAGGATTCAGTCAGGCCGTGTGTTTTAGTGTCTTTAAAGATATATCACTGAAAATCTAGCAGTTGGTGAATTTTGTCTTCTGATAGCGTCCGGAAAATTTTATTTACCATTTATCATACAGTTATGCATTATTAAAACAGGTGCTATCTTTTTTGCCTACACGATATCTATGTTCACATAGGTTCCTAGCAAGAACATGAATTTATATGGAGAAAGTGACTGGATTGTGTTTGCCGACTTGGCTCGTCTCGTTGCTTTTCGCTAAACCGGCCAGTATTGTTTAGTCATCATGACGTTGTAAAACGTTTGGGCACATATACTACTACTTATGGGATCTGATTGCTGTGTACTGGAACTGGTCTCTGGGTTAATTTGGCTTCCTCTGTGGGAGGATGTTTAATTACGGACCGAGACAGATAGTTGCTCACTTCCGGCAATACAAAGGGAAATTTGCTTTGGTTGATTGTGTTCATAGAGATCAATAATCAGACGGTCTCTGGGCTTTCGCAATGATATACACGTGTGCAGCTTTATATGTGTCATACGTTGACTTAACAGCTATGCAAATATTTACCATCGCTTTCAGAGGGAACTTTGATTAATTTCTGGACTGTATATCACTTCCTATCACCATAGCCAATATTACATCAATGGCGCGCTTCGGAAAAGCAAACAGAAAATGCGTGAAAAGTACTTTAATTAATATATTCCGCTTGTTTTTGGTTGTACATTCTGTTAAGGGGAACTAAACATCTTTTTAAAACCATACAGTTTCATATAAACCATCTACATTTAACGCTGATCTCTATACACAATAAATAGTACGATATCCTTTTAAACACGAGCTGCCAAGAGAAGCACATTTTTCTTCAATTTCGTCCAAGAAGGGCATGAAAAATAAATCACACATTACAAAAGCAGAAGACAATTTCAAAGGATGGACAATTCGTCGTATTAAGTAACATCGGTGACGGTATTTTCTCTTCAGAAATTGAATAAAATCTAAATAACCCAGACGCGAACTATATGCACCCATCAGCGGTATGTACTAATAGCAGTGATGTCAATTACACCTGAATGGTTCACAAACACGAGAACATGTAATGTTTACCGTTGCATGGCAAAGTACTATGTCTATATTACACAGTTACCCCCCTTGGGAATATCGTGGCTGCGGACTACAGGGCGAATGAATAAATATTGATGAGGTACATCTAATTAGAGTACAATGGTTTATGTCATTTCCACCTGGTTCCACGGCGGGTCAACGTATAGAAAGAGGAGTAATCAATTTCCAGAACGTATGTTGCGTAAAAAATTATATTCAGTGATATAATTGCATCAGAGTTTACCAATTATTCTAACGATGTCTAAGTCTCATCTCTTGATGTTGAGAGTAGTTTTTTGTTTACAAGGAATGATTTATGTTTTTATTCCTCAGCCAAGTTTAATAGCAGAGGGATCTTTTGAGGTCTTCTAAAACATTTTATTTAATACACAGTATTTTAACAATATTTTTTACAGTTATGCGATACACGGTTATGAATGGCAATTGGTCTATTACGGTAAAATATGATAATTGTTTATTTGTTTGTTTATTTCACCGAATGTATACAGAAATGATCAGAAATACATTACAAAAGGTAAGATATACATAGGCGGAAATAAAACTATGGACTTGCTGTGGGTTTGAAATTGATTTAAGCTATATCAAACTGCTGATGTTTAACGGTCACCTTCATATGCATGATTAAGTGAATAGCCCACATATAGAAGACAGTTCCATAGATGATGTGTGTGTTGGTTTTTTTCAGTGGAAGACTTAAAATAACAGACGAGACGCAAAATATGTTGTTAATCTAAAAAAAACATTTGAGTTCGGAAGATAAAAAAAGTTCTTGGTCCTTTGTCTGACGGATATCAAAATATATTAGGACATAATGATAACTCTTTAACAGCAAACAGCTTTTTCTAAAGATCTACTGCTCATATGTCATTTCATCATTATCATATTGACATCAGTCTCTCGTGCTAATGGTAATCTAACCTGTCCAAACACTGGATTATTAATCGTTTTAGGTTCAAACTTATGGTTACTTTGAACCCCGATCGATTTGTTATCCCGATTTGAGCGGGATAAATGTGTTTATCCTCTGCCGACAATAAAGATAATGAATTCCGTCAACCTGTCCTGAACCTTTAAATCTACGCCAAAGTGCCGCTGTAATCTGTGTGTCATCTCTTACACGGAAACTGAATTTATCTTCGTGTTTTTACATCTCTGACTGTGGATTGGATTGTTCGTTGACAGACGGTGATACCGAGAAATCGATTGTTTTCCCTTATAATCAAATCTGGTGCAAACGGAAAATCTCTGAGGCCGAAATTTGTTTACCTCTACCGCACAATAAGGTACAAAATTTACAGTGATTGTTGATAAATTATTGATTATATCAAATTTTCTTGGCATAAAAAGAAGCTGTTTTATTTGACGGATTTGCCAGATTATCACAGGAAAAAGTTATCCCGTTATCCATAACGGCAGCAGAATGTGCGTTTGTTTTTGGCAAAGTCCTATACATTCTTATAATCAAATCTGGTGCAAACGGAAAATCCCGGAGGCCAAAACCATGCGAATCTGTGCTCATTTACAGCACAATATACGGTGCAATCATTTCTGTCATTATTGATAGAATATTGGGTATTTCATATTTTTTATGGCGTGTATCATTTATATGAACGGACGCACCAATAAGCTTAAACAATTAACCAACCATCGAGTTATCTTGGTTTTTATAGAAACGCTGTCTTACTTTACGTATTTGCCAGATTATCACAGAAAAAAGCTATTCCTGTAGAATACCGGATACAGTTTCATTTCCCATTTGTGGTAATGTTAACGCTTTGATTTGTGGCTAATTACCTAAATCTCGTAAAGACTATTCCATTCCATTTTCATATTGATCAACACATCCTTTACAACCAAATAAAGTTGACATAGTGCATGCCGGTTTCACGCCACACACAATTCAACATGGGTACCACCATTTTTACAGGTTTAGGCTTACATATTCTTAGCCAAACAGGTATATATTTTCAAAATGGTTTTAAAACACACACACATCTTCAATCAGGCATTGATTGAAAACCTTAAATATGTACAGTAGACCTGTATTAGTTTCAATCCAATATTTAAAAAAACCCAGATACAAAACTATCGCTATGTATAAGCAGCTTCCTACCTTTAATTTCCATTCGCTGAGAAACAGAAACTGGGTATTTTCACCTATAACTCTACGGCAAAAGACCGTGTGTCCTTTTTTGGCATAATCATTTACATTCTTGTTGTTTCTTATGTTGAGTTTTATTGTCGGAGCAGGATTTTATTGCTAAATTAAATATCTGTTTGTAAAGTAGATAAAATCGTGATTTAGTGGTCTTGCTCTAAAAGAGAATGTTTGGATTGTTTCTGGTGTGCGACTTTTTTGTCATGAGGGACTGTGCTATAATAAGATAGGCCTGGCTTTCTCTGAACAAGATTATCGGGTAAAATATTTAACCATTCAATATCTATTATCCGGTAATGACAATAAATGTAGTCAAACTAAATCTTTAGAAATAGTTTGATCTCTGCATATACTACTTAACTGATGTATGATTTTATTACAATGCCTTCTTCGTGTTATTTATTGAAGAGAAATAATTATTGAGTTAACACCGGTTCTGTTGAAGGTGCGGGAAAAAATGAATAATTGGATTTGCAATTTTAACACGATCTGATCCATTGACGTGGTAAGTGAAATATGATTAATATTTGAAAATTATTACATTTAATTGGATTTACAATTTCCACAAGATTTCATCGATTGACGATGTAAGTAAAATATGATTATTATTTTTGTAAATTTAATTAGATTGTTTGTCACAACCTGATTGTTGGCGTGATCAGCAAAATTGGATTAATGTGTGTGTTTTTAAGGAACATAAGTGCAAAATATTGGGAAAATATTATTTCGGAAGAAGTACTTATTGAAGACGTTTGACTTTCTACTGCATGTAGTCTTGGAAATGGACGTGAACGTAATGTTTTGAACTAACTTGGGCCTTAAAAGGAATGAATGTTCGTCAGGGTTAATTAACTTCTGTTTACATTTCAAGCACTACATGCATTGTACTGACCGGCAAGTAAGTAAAACAAGATGAGACACATGTGTGCGGCTACATGCATTGCGGCTCGTAAACGCCACAGATTGTACAAATAGTCCTGATTTCAACGTCAATAATAGGGTTTCGATGAACTGCAAACCCTCTCCTTGTCGTGAAGATCAGAAGTTTGACAGTTAATAACATTTAAAATAATTGAATTAAATGTGTCCATAAAAACGTAGAATTAAAATGAGAAATTTCAAAAAGATATTTTGATAGTATTCATGGATCAAATTGACTTAGGAATAGCAGGTTTTATGTGAACTACAACGGACAACAGAGTAAGCAAGTTATTTGAAGGAGAAATAGACAAGTCGATTGATTGTTTATTATAAAATTAACCGTCGATAACCCAGCTGAAAGGATGTCCTGGTCATCACCTGTAAATAGCTATAAATAGATTGAGCATGGCGGAAACTATTAAACTCGATTAAACTATATATATCCTTTACTTTATTGATGGATGTTGAACACTGCTCTTTCTTTACCAAAGTTGATCTTAAAGTGGCATGAGCTGCCAAAATTCACACCTTTTCATCATTTCTGATTGTCATGACAGATAGAGGCTTTGAAGGGCATCGAAAAACTAAATGATTAGCGTTGAAATGAGGAAACTGCGTACAGTAAGTGGCCTATACGAACCGGAATAGTGTTCGAAAAGTAAACAAAATTTAAATAACCGGGATGACCATTCATTCATTCTAAGCTAAAGTTATTTCAAAACAATACTTTATCGTACATTCTCTAGACTAGAAGCACTAAAAAGCTTCTGAATTATACATCTTGAGAAAAATAACCGATAATTTCAACATTCTGTTTTTACGTCAAAATATCAACATTTTGGCAGCTCATGCCACTTTAATTTCCGGTCACACAGGAAGTGAACATGCAGTTTCCCTTCCGGTCTTATCTGAAGCGAAGCAGTCCTATAGATTTATTTTGTTGATCCCAAAACCCCTTTGGGCATACCAGGTTACTATTTCAGAAATACAGAAACAAGCAGATATTTAATATAACTTCTTCTGACAAAATAAGCAGAGAAAAGCTGTCATATTCAATAGCTGGTAAAATTTCATTCCTTCAGCAATGAGAAAAGCTCGAATCAAATCTCCTCAAATATGTTAACCTCAACGTCAAAGTATTTCAAATCAATGCACAATTTAGTTCCAATTCTTAGTGATATCTTTTTATACACCGTTATTAATTCATGGTGATCAGTGGATTATTTGAATCTCGCCGTGTTCTCCGAATGCTTATTGGAGCTTCTGGAATCCTGCCATATCTTGTAATTTCAATACAATGTACATGACAATTAACACATGGAAGTCATTAATTGGCATGCTTCATTAAAGTGGAATAGAATTTTACTTTATATAATTATCTCCGATATAGACGCAGAGTAACAGATGACTAAGGGTAGCAATAAAAGGATGTTTTTAGGCAAATCATCCGACATTCCACTGAGAAAGAACCAGAATAAAAATCCACAACACGCATGATGGATTCCTGCTTAAAAAAAGAAGAAAAAAAAAAACAGCCATATCAAATCTTCTAACGTTTAACAAATTTCATATATTACATTTTCTAAGCTTCAGTTAAAAGGAGACATCGCTTAAGTTTGTTGTGGTTCTCCATTGACTTTCAGATTATTAGAAAAATACAGAATACAGAGTGTTTGTGTCTGACAGTCAGTAAATAAACAGTCCAAGGTAGACAAAACGCGCAGCTACAAACGGCTCTACTGTGCAATCGATTCGTTTTACCACAACAAAGCAGACATTGGAATCCTCAAATAAAACTCCCTATCCAAGAGGCCTGGGGAGCTGGGAAAGTTACCAATGACCATCTGGAAACCTCACCTTTATATAAACAACGTTATTCGAATTTTCAAGACCAACTATAATATCATCTTGTACACTAACTGGTTCTCTTCTGATTATAATCTAAACTCAACCACTTACGTTTATCTAGCAACGTGAAACAAACAATATGAAAAGAGGACAAATAAATAAAGGCAAAAGACTGAGAGACTCTCACTCTAACCGACTGAACCACCAAGGCCGGTGTCAGACTGAGGGACTATCACTCTAACCGACTGAGCCATCGAGGCAACTATAAACATGGCATAAGCTAAAGTATAAATGAAGTGCTAATTTAAGAGTAATGGACGTTTAAAAAACGAGAGGGTAAAATTGCGGGTGACGCAACTGTCCTATTTAAAGGCAAGTCACACGCAGTAATTCAATTCTATGTAAATCGTATTCTCTTGGAGTAAAACTTCGTAATCCAAGTCGATTAAAACAATTTCAATTCCTAACTGGCTTTTTTTCACAAAATGCACACACAAATATGTTACAAAGCATCGTTTGTGACCCAGTAGCCCCATACGCAGACAGAGAAACCGTTATAGGATTATTATCAGGGGCTATACTTTGCTGACGAGAAATTGATACGTTTGTTCTAATAAGACATATATTGATATAAAGGGAACACTGTCTCGTCCAGACTGCCAGCTACTTGGAATGTCGCCACATTGTTGCCGACTTCCTGAGCTGATTTGTCTTTAATGTCTAATAAGCGTTTATTGTATTCCGGAAATTGACAATCTCTTATTATATATGATATGTTAATCTCGGGGGAAATGTCACAGATTCTGTTAGGAAATTGACAGCTGGGTTATTGGTAAAATGGTAAATTTGCTTCCTGGCAGTCCAAGAAAGACAATCTGAGTAGATTTTCACTCGAACCGAATACGTGGAATGGTTCCCAGTTACACTACCATGCCCGTTTTGAATTCCTTAGATTGATTGATTAGACTTTTACACCGCAAAATGCATTAAAATAAGTGAAATAATAATGTACAGACGCTGATAGAATCGTATCTGCTTTAGTTCTCAATAATAGCGTAATATATTTTGTAGAAACCGATCACATTTCTGTCAAATTTCCCTTCATCCTACCAGCCCCAATAGTTCAGTTGGTAGAGCGTCCGCTTTAGGGCTGGGAGATCAAGGTTCAAGCTTGGGTCGAGTCAGACCAAAGACTTAAACAGTGGGAGCTGCTGCTGCTTCGCTTGGCGCTCAGCAAGAGGAGTCAGAGAGGCGACTGGTTGGCCCGGTGTCAGTATAATGTGACTGGGTGAGGGGGCTTGCTGGGTGTCTTCGGGCAAGTCGTCTCGGTGAGGCAACACCAAATAAAAGAGCAGTGAAGACAACGTATTCATACGACTGAAATACTGTTAAGCAGGACGTAAAACCCAAATCACTCACTCACTCACTTCATCCTAATTGGACTTTGCTGCTATAAAATAAGACTTCGGTATTGAAGAGATTATCAGAAGACTTTAGACAAATTCAATTTATCTTTTGCAAAGCCCAACATTACAATAGGTTGATGGTTTCTAAGATACTCCGTTGAGGAATATGTGCCTAAAGCTGTGTACTGACGTCGTATAATTACTCACTTGGGAAGACGGTATGGCTAATCCCACTTCTGGCGATTAAATGTCAAATTGGCTTATGTTGTTATTGTTTCCATATCTTGTTCAGTGAAGCCTAAATTTTACCCAACGGCTTAGCTAATATTTCTACTCTTTTTTAACCAGAAATTTCAACTTTTTGAACAGGAGAGAGTTATTTGGTTTCCATGGCTTGTGTTGTTATTGTTTTCATATCTTGTTCAGCTATATTCCCGATAAGGTCTAACTTTTACCCATCCCTTATTATTTGTGATCTTTTTTAGCTGGGAATTTCATCTTCTTGAACAGGAGAGAGTTATTTGGTTTCTGTGGATTATGATGATATTGTTTTCCTGTCTTGTTCAACTATATTCACAGCAATGTCTTAATTTGCTCATACTGGCTCAGGTTTCAATCAAGCCTTATATGAGAAAAATAAACTGGAATCTAAACTAAGACATTTTGAATCTGAAAAATCCCTATCATTTTTGCGTCAACTAAAACTAATGTATATTCGCGATAAAACTCTAATTGAAAGGACTAATATGATGTAACAGGCTTTTAAAATATCTTCCGAGTCATAAGAGTGTGGCCAAGTACTTACTTTCAGCCGTCAATCGAAACAACAAACTGATAAATATTATTATTGCAAATATACACGCTAGTAATTTACTATTTGGAACTTTTTATATACAACAGGTTAGAGGATACAGTTTCACTTCCTGTTTGCGATAATGTTAACGTTTTAATTTTTGGCCAATTACTTGAATCTCGCTAAAGCTTTTCCTTTCTATTTTCAAATACATCAACTCGCGAGACATCCTTGACAACCATAAAAAACATGGCATATTGCATGTCGGTTTCACGTTACACACGATTCAACATGGGTACCGCCATTTCAACAATTTAAAGCTTACACCTTCTCAGCCAAGAGATGGTATTTTCAAAATTTGTTAGAAATTTAATAAAACACACAAAATCTTAAATCATGTATGGATTGAAAGATTAAAATATGTAAAGTAGATCTACATAGGTTTCAATCCAATATTCAAATAACCCAGACACAACACTATAGCTAAGTAAACCACTCCTGGCTTCAATTTCCATTGGCTGGAAAAGAGAAATTGGGTCATATGGGTTTTTATGGTTGCTTTTAAATATCACATCTATGTGATCTTTTCGCTGCTTTTCGCTAAACCGCCCAGTATTGTTTAGTAATCATGAAGTTGAATAATATGAAGGGTTGTAAAACATTTGGGCACATATACTACTGCTTATGAGATCTGATAGCTGTGTACTAGAACTGGCCTCTGGGTTCATTTGCCTTCCGCTGTGGGATGATGTTTAATTACGGACCGAGACAGATAGTTGCTCACTTCCGGCAATACAAAGGGAAATTTGCTTTGGTTGATTGTGTTCATAGAGATCAATAATCAGACGGTCTCAGAGCTTGCACAATGATATACACGTATGCAGCTTTATATATTTCATACGTTGACTTAACCGCTAGGCAAATATTTCCATCGCTTTCAGAGGGAACTTTGATTAATTTCTGGACTGTATATCACTTCCTATCACCATAGCCAATATTTCATCAATGGCGCGCTTCGGAAAAGCAAACAGAAAATGCGCGAAAAGTACTATAATTAACATATTCCGCTTGTTTTTTATTGTACATTCTGTTAAGGGGAACTAAATATCTTTTTAAAAGCACACAGTTTTATATAAACCATCTACATTTAACACTGCTCTCTATACACAATAACTTGTATGATATCCTTTTAAACACGTGCTGCCAAAAGAAGCACATTTTTCTTGAAATTTGACCAAGAAGACAATGGAAAATAAGTCACACATTACAAAAGCAGACGACAATTTCAAAGGATGGACAATTCGTAGTATTAAGTAACATTGGTGACGGGAATAAGTCTGCATGGAGCCTGTTCTAATCCACTTCGAAAATTGGATAAAATCTAAATAACCCAGACGCGAAATATATGCACCCGTGGGCGGTATGCACGAATAGCAGTGATGTCAATTACACCTGAATGGTTCACAAACAGGAGAACATATAATGTTTACCGTTGCATGTCAAAGTACTATGTCTAAATTACACAGTTACACCCCTTGGGATATCGTGGCTGCCGACTACAGGGCGAATGGATAAATATTGATGAGGTACATCTAATTAGAGTAGAATGATTTATGACATTTCCACCTTGTTCCACGGCGGGTCAACGTATAGAAAGAGGAGCAATCAATTTCCAGAACGTATTTTGCGTAAAAAAATTTAGTAAGTGGAATAATTGCATCAGAGTTTATCAATTATTCGAACGATGTGGAAATCTGGTCTCTTGATGTTACGCGCAGTTTTTTGTTTTCTAGGAATCATTTATGTTTTTATTCATCTTTTGAGGTCTTCTAAAACACTTTACTTATTACACTGTAATCTAACACTATTTGTAACAGTTATATGATACACGGTTATGAATGTCAATTCGTCTATTACGGTAAAATATGATACTGTGGGTATGAAATTGATTTAAGCTATATCAAACTGCTGATGTATAACGGTCACATTTATATGCATGTTTAAGTCAATAGCCTTCTGGTAAATAACAGTGTGTGTGTTTTTTTTTCAGTGGAAGACTTAACTAAAGCCACGAGACTCAAAATATGTTATTAATCTAAAAGAGAATTTGAGCTAGAAAGATAAAAAATAGATCTTAGACCTTGGTCGGACGGATATCAAAATATATTAGGACATATTGATAACTCTTTAATAACAAACACCTTTTCTAAAGATCTACTGCTCATATGTCATTTCATCATTATAATATTGACATCAGTCTCTCGTGCTAATGATAATCTAACCTGTCTAAACACCGGATTATTAATCGGTTTAGGTTAAAACGTATGATTACTTTGAACCCTGATCGATTTGTTATCGCGATTTGAGCGGGATAAATGTGTTTATCATCTGCCGACAATAAAGATAATTCATTCCGTCAACCTGTCGTGAACCGTTAAATCTACGTCTAAGTGCCGCTGTAATCTGTGTGTCATCTCTTACATGGAAACTGAATTTATCTTCGTTTTTTACAGTTCTTACTGTGGATTGGATCGTTCGTTGACAGACCGTGATACCGAGAAATCGATTGTTTTCACTTATAATCAAATCTGGAACAAACGGAAAATCTCTGAGGCCTAAACCATGCGAATCTGTAGGCCTACTCATTTACAGCACAATATACGGTGCAAACATTTCTGTCATTATCGATAGAATATTAGGTATTTCAAATTTCCTATGGCGTGTATCATTTATATAATAATAATAATAATACTTTTTATTTCAGACACAAACAGGTCCATATAAAAAACAAAGAGACAAAAAAAAAAAAGATCTGATAAATAGTACAAGTATGTATAATTAAATAATTATACTAGTAATGGTTTGAACAACAGGTGCTCCCAACGAGCAGCTAGTACAGAATGAGTTTTTACATCAGAATGATTTAATACATATAGCAGCATGTTGCCACTGGACTCAATTCTTCGCTTCAAGCTATAAATAGACACTCTGAGGAGTTCCCCGAATGATCGTATGCCGTTTGTCACAAACATCCAGCTGGCGCTGCTATCGCGCCTAAAGTTCATGAGCCATCTAAAGGAATTATTGTACATGGTTCTGATGCTATTTAAGGTAGTTTTGTTAAAATCGCTCCATAAAGACGCACAATAGATATTGCAACAGAATGAGCGGAAAAGGGTCTTCTTTACTACAGGAGTACATAATCTAAATTTACGCAGTAGAATATTTGCTCTGATACACAGTTTTCTTTTCTGAGATTCAATATCCAGATTATCAGACAGGTTGTTTGTAAAGATATGCCCTAGGTAAGTATAAGATATAACAAAATCAAGTGATCGACCATTGATAGTAACATTTGCATTAGAGTGTAAATTGTATCCGTTAGGCTTTATAAACATACATACTGTCTTTTTAGAGTTAAAAATGATATCATGGGATATGGCATATTCGTCACAAACATTCAGAAGAATTTGTAGAGATAAAGCAGATGGACAAATCAAACATAGATCGTCAGCATATAACAAATGGTTCATGAAAACACCAGATACATTACATCCCACACCGCTATCAGTGAGACGCTTATCTAACTCATGGAGATAGATAGAAAACATATTGGCGGACAAGATCCCCCCTTGTCTAACACCGTTCGATACATTGAAGAAGGATGAAAATTGGCTTCCCCATTTTACTGTAAATTTTTGAGTTTTGAACCATATGTACAGAATATTGACTATGTACAAGGGCCAATTTCTATCGATGAGTTTTTCTAACAGTACAGAGTGATTTACCCTATCAAATGCTTTAGAGGCGTCCATGAAACAGACATACACAGGACTGCCACTAGAGCGATAATAACGGACTATCTCTTTCAAAGTAAAGATACACTTGTCTGTAGAATGGCCCTTTTTAAATCCAAATTGTGAATCAGTAGTGTATAAGTACTTTTCACAGATAGTCAAAATAACCCTTTCAAGAATTTTGGATATTATAGTTGCAATGGCTATGGGGCGATAGTTATCAGATTGTGTAATATCACTAGATTTGTTCTTAATAATAGGTATGATGAAAACATATGTCAGTTCTGGAGGTAGATACCCATGCCGTAACATTACATTGAGACACAGAAATAGGTGAATGTAAAGCTTTTCCGATGCAAATTTAAGGTGCTCTGCTGACAATCCATCAATCCCAGCTGATTTACCTAGTTTTAAATCTTGTATGATTTGACAAATTATATCGGGAGATTCAATTGGTAAAAACACAGGACTATTATTTACATCATTTAGCAGATTTCTTAAGAAATCATCTTTATGCTGATCATTAGAAACAGAGTTAAGCAATGTGGAGTATTTATCTCTCCATAAGTTAGCTATGCTAGCTTCCCCTTCTACATTATCAATTGTGCCAGGTAGTAATGTTGACTTACGATTAGCATTGCGTACTTTCTTCCAAAACTCTTCGTTGTTATAAGTACAAAAAACATCAGCGATTTTATTTGCCCGAATGGTTTCTTCTTCTTTCTTACAGGCCCTTAGGGCATATTTAATTAGGCTCCTAGTGTTTTGCATATAATCACTTACAGGTCCGGAGCGAGGGCTTCCGTTCTCTCTCCACAATATGAAGGCAGTTCGAGCCTGTGCATGGAAATCTGCGACGCACTCATTCCAGCCAGGGACAATGAAATTTTTAGTTCTACCAAATTTGGCAACAGTTGAATTACCTGCTGTAGAAAGGGAAGTAACTATGTCATTATAGTAACCAGTTATCAGAGCTGAGTGATCACAAGATTTACAATTTTTAACATCACACAATAAGGCGTCCCTAGGAATGTCGATACAATTTAGAAGGGACTCTGATGTGATCTTATAATCCGACAATTCTTCGTTGGTTAGTTTGGACCAATTAATACAATAAAATTGGTTATAGTCCTGCGTGTTAGCTAGGGGAGGCAAGGAGGTCCATTTTAATTCCACATACAACGGTAAATGGTCGGAGGATATAAAATCATATCGTACATGTATATCACAGATAGAGTCATGAACATGTTTAGAAGTAACACAGTGGTCCAGCCATGAAGTGGTGGTATGAGCCTCACTTACATATGTATAAGTGTCATTTTGTAATAACGACATGTCAGACAAAAACATATTGTGTTCATCACAAAAAGTCTTAAGCTGAGAGCCAAAGTTACCCAGAGGATTAGCATTCCAATCCCCCATTACGATGACATTAGGAATGTCACTCTCTTCAATAATAGCCCGTATTTTTCCGAGATACTCTTGAAATAATTCTCGGTTATCCGGTGAATCAGTCGGCATGTATACATTGAGAATAAGTAGTTTAGACATACCACCATCTACACACAGTCCTAAAATTCTAGGATCGTCATATTCAACAAGGGATACGTGATTCGACATGGTTTTACGCCACAAAAAAGCGATACCACCGTAAGGGCGACCCCTTATTAGGGAACAGTCACTGATAGCAGAAACTCCACGACCGTGGTAATTTTCATTGACAGAGTTTAAAATAGGTTGTTCGTCAGTACTTAACCAAGTCTCTTGAATAAGGCATATATCAGAGAACTCACATAGAGATTGTACCTCAGTAATTGAGGACTTAATAGAGCGACAATTAAATGATGTGATTCGTAAAGTCATGAGATGAAGTTAGTAGTCATATAGGTAGTTACCCTCTTCATCAAACCGGTCATTGCTATATTCAGACGAATGTTGATCATACCTTTTCCGATATGATGAAGTATACTCGGACCTGTTGTGTTGGTTTCTCTGACGAAAATATTTCCTTGCTAACACTTCGTCCGGCCAATAGCGACTAGAGAGTATATCTCTGGAAACTTTGCCATTAACACTAATCCAGAAAGAAGCATATGAGTCGAACTTCGTGGGAAGCTGTTCACATTGCGCATCCACACCAGATTTCTGTTTAATGAATGAACATATATCGTCAGGTTTAGTGTCTGGGTGCAGGCGAGTTACGAAAATTTCAACTTGAGGGTATGACCTCACACCACGAAGTTTCACAGTTTTGTTGGACTTAGACGGATTCCTCGAAACCACAGAAAAGGGCGGTTGGAAATTTGTATCACTTTTCAAGGCTTCAGCGTAGGATTCAAGATTCTGTGTAGGCCTACTCTTTGTGCGATCCTCATTACATACTGGTAGGGCAGGTGACTCAGTGCATAAGTGATTTTTATCAAATGTTGGCAAAGTTGCCTTGCGATTTCCTTTGATTTCGTCAGAATGTGTATTTGCTGGACTTACAACATGTATGACTTGGTCAGGCGTGGTATAGCAAACTGAGTGATCTAAGGCGTGTGATGTTAATACATCATTTGCTCCATCCGGTATTCTAGATAATTCAGGTGTTTTAGCTTTCAATGTTTTTTCAAGTTTATCATTAACGGAGCCAGAAAACTTGTGAAGTTTGCTTTCAATTTTGTCAAGCTTTTTGTCGGAGGAGGCATTAGCATCTCGAAGGGTACCCACTTGTTCGCATACGTCTTTCATCTGAATTTTCAGAGAGCTTATTTCGCGAATCAAAGTGGTGACATCAATATGATTAATACCAACAGGTGGGAGGCGACTGAGGTCTTTAGCCACAAAACATGGGATATCGTCCGGATTAAGCTCGTGAAGCATTTTTGCCACATCGTTTAATGTTGTTGTTTTTCTATTAGGACCAGTTCGTTTTCTGTATTTTAACTTGAGCAAGGGACGGATCGAATTATATAATAGGTCTCTGGCATCTTGCACCTCGTCCACAGAATATACGTCCTCACACAATTTTACGATTGAATCAACTGTCATAATATTAATTTTGTCAGTGAAGAAACATAGTAACTCACATATTATGGGATCAGGTTTTCTAATATAATTTGTAGCGTCGTTCGTCACCTCAATCGAATCGTTAGCAGAATTATCCATCAAGGAGGTATTTTGCTTTGACGCGTCACTGTCATCATTGTCATCACCGGCCATCATCTCCTATTCGACATACGGGGACATAGGTAGAGAGCCTCACTTAGTAAACAAACACGTTGTAGTTGTAATCTCCTGGTCAAATTGATGTTCAGCTACAGCATACTTCAATCTTTTGAAAATGAGCTCCAAACACAAAGCAAGTGAATTAAAGTTGTTTCACATAGTGTTTGTGCACATACCTGTACCAGAATTACAGCGATCGGACTAACACCATAAGCAGAATTGGACAAAGTTATCGGGGAAATCTGCGTCGGTCTCACCCCTTGTCCGCCATGTTACACAATTCGGATGAACGGATGCACCATTAAGCTTAAACAATTAACCAACCATCGAGTTATCTTGGTTTTTTATAGAAACGCTGTCTGACTTGACGTATTTGCCAGATTATCACAGAAAAAGCTATTCCTGTAGAATACCGGATACAGTTTCATTTCCCATTTGCGGTAATGTTAACGCTGTTAAAGTTGTTTCACATAGTGTTTGTGCACATACCTGTACCAGAATTACAGCGATCGGACTAACACCATAAGCAGAATTGGACAAAGTTATCGGGGAAATCTGCGTCGGTCTCACCCCTTGTCCGCCATGTTACACAATTCGGATGAACGGATGCACCATTAAGCTTAAACAATTAACCAACCATCGAGTTATCTTGGTTTTTTATAGAAACGCTGTCTGACTTGACGTATTTGCCAGATTATCACAGAAAAAGCTATTCCTGTAGAATACCGGATACAGTTTCATTTCCCATTTGCGGTAATGTTAACGCTTTGATTTGTGGCTAATTACCTAATGTTCGATAAGACTTTTCCATTCCATTTTCATATAGATCAACACATCATTTACAACCAAATAAAGTTGACATAGCGCATGCCGGTTTCACGCTACACACAATTCAACACGGGTACCTCCATTTCTACAGGTTTAGGCTTACATATTCATAGCCAAACAGGTATTTTCAAAATGGGTTAAAAATTAAAAAACACACACACAATTGAAAACTTAAAATAAGTACAATAGACCTGCATTAGTTTCAATCCAATATTTTAAAACCCAGATACAAAACTATCGCTATATATAAGCAACTTCCTAGCTTTAATTTCCATTGGCTGAGAAACAGAAACTGGGTATTTTCACCTATCACTCTACGGCAGTAGAATGTGTGTCCTCTTTTTGGCAAAGTCCTATACATTCCTGTTGTTTCTTATGTTGTTTTATATTGCCGGAGCAACATTTTAGTGCTAAATTAAATATCCTTTTGTAAAGTAGATAGAATCCTGATTTAGTGGTCTTGTTCTAAAAGTGAATATTTGGATTGTTTCTGGTGTGCAACTTATTCGTCATGAGGCACTGTAGTAAGATAGGCCTAGCCTTCTCTGAACAAGAAAATCCGTAAAAGCTTTAACCGTTTAATATCTATTATCCGGTAATGACAATATATGTAGTTAAACTAAATCTTTAGAAATAGTTTGATCTCTGCGTCCATCTATATTAAACTGATGTATGATTTGATTACAATGCATCCTTCATGTTATTTATTGAGGAGAAATAATGAATGAGTTAACACCGGTTCTGTTGAAGGTGCGGGAACAAATATATAATAGAACAATTGGATTTGCAATTTTAACACGATCTGATCCATTGACGTGGTAAGTGAAATCTGATTAATATTTTAAAATTATTACATTTAATTGGATTTACAATTTCCACAAGATTTCATCGATTGATAAGGTAAGTAAAATATGATTATTATTTTTGTAAATTTAATTAGATTGTTTGTCACAACCTGATTGTTGACGCGATCAGTAAAATTTGATTAATGTGTCTATTTTTAACGAACATGGGGTGCAAAATATTGGGAAAATATTATTTTCGGAAGAAGTACTTATTGAAGACGTTTGAATTTCTACTGCATGTAGTCTTAAAAATGTACGTTCAAGTATAATGTTTTAACTAACTTGAGCCTAAAATGAATGAACGTTCGTCAGGGTTATTTCAATTTACATTTCAATACATGCAAATCTGTTGCGTTCACGCCACAAATTTTTCAACGTTATTAATTATAGTTTCGATGAGCTGCAAACCCTCTCCTTGTCCCGAGAATCAGAAGTGTGACAGTTAATAACACTTCAACTAATTAAATTTAATGTGCGCATGGAAACGTAGAATTAAAATGAGATATTTCAAAAAGATATTTTGATAGTATTCATGAATCAAATTAACATAGAAATACCAGGTCTTACAGCAATTACAACGGAAAGCAGAGAAAGCTTGCCATTTGAAGGAGAAATGGACAAGTCGATTGATTATTTATTATAAAATTAACCGTTGATAACCCAGCTGAAAGGATGCCCTGGTCATAACCTATAAATAGCTATAAATAGATTGATCATAGCGGAAACCCTTAAACTCGATTCTAATACACCTCCAACTCGTTTAACATTACAGAGATAGGGAAGCCAGGGACCCATTATCTGATGCAATAAAGGGTTCCTGCTGGTTTCAACCACGTTGTGCTATAAATTAGGGGTGAGTTGCTGTAGAATAATCTTGGACCGAACGCCCTGAGTGACAGCTGTGTTCCAACACGTCATAGGATTTAAACTGCATGACGTCAGTTGATTACTTGCGTCGTTGACAAGTCACTTGAGGGAGAGAGAGAGCAGTGTTCGATAACGTCACAACATTTTGGAATTATGACGTCATCGCGTTTGAGCTGACAGCACTGATTTCACCCGCTATACGTTCTACATATGGGTTGGTCCAAAACATTTCTGATTGGCTCTGGTTACCCAAGGGAGAGTCTAAATGTTCCTATGCAGGTTGGAAAGGCTGGTTTTCTGATTAAAATTCTTACGTTTGGAATACTGAAACTGAATTAATTTACATATGATATGCATTAGAATAGAAATAAAGGACTTCCTGGTGAGCTGTGTGGTGCTGAATTTAGGGTCAGTGGCGGAAATACCCTCGCCCTCAAATAATGGTATTTTCCGCAACTGACCCTTTATTCAGCAACACACAGCTCGCCAGCTCGTCCTTTATTTCTTAATTAAACTATACCGGGAACTATACCTCGCTCCTCCAGACCTAGCCCCTGCTTTCAAGGGGGAGGGCCTCGGGGAGCGGCTCCCCGCTGGCCCTCCAGACCTAGCCCCTGCTTTCAAGGGGGAGGGCCTCGGGGAGCGGCTCCCCGCTGGCCCTCCAGACCTAGCCCCTGCTTTCAAAGGGGAGGGCCTCGGGGAGCGGCTCTCCGCTGGCCCTCCAGACCTAGCCCCTGCTTTCAAGGGGGAGGGCCTCGGGGAGCGGCTCCCCGCTGGCCCTCCAGACCTAACCCCTGCTTTCAAGGGGGAGGGCCTCGGGGAGCGGCTCCCCGCTGGCCCTCCAGACCTAGCCCCTGCTTTCAAGGGGGAGGGCCTCTGGGAGCGGCTCCCCGCTGGCCCTCCAGACCTAGCCCCTGCTTTCAAGGGGGAGGGCCTCGGGGAGCGGTTATTTCAAATTTCCTATGGCGTGTATCATTTATATGAACGGATGCACCATTAAGCTTAAACAATTAACCAACCATCGAGTTATCTTGGTTTTTATAGAAACGCTGTCTGACTTGACGTATTTGCCAGATTATCACAGAAAAAGCTATTCCTGTAGAATACCGGATACAGTTTCATTTCCCATTTGCGGTAATGTTAACGCTTTGATTTGTGGCTAATTACCTAAAGTTCGATAAGACTTTTCCATTCCATTTTCATATAGATCAACACATCATTTACAACCAAATAAAGTTGACATAGTGCATGCCGGTTTCACGCTACACACAATTCAACACGGGTACCTCCATTTCTACAGGTTTAGGCTTACATATTCATAGCCAAACAGGTATTTTCAAAATGGGTTAAAAATTAAAAAACACACACACAATTGAAAACTTAAAATAAGTACAATAGACCTGCATTAGTTTCAATCCAATATTTTAAAACCCAGATACAAAACTATCGCTATATATAAGCAACTTCCTAGCTTTAATTTCCATTGGCTGAGAAACAGAAACTGGGTATTTTCACCTATCACTCTACGGCAGTAGAATGTGTGTCCTCTTTTTGGCAAAGTCCTATACATTCCTGTTGTTTCTGATGTTGTTTTATATTGCCGGAGCAACATTTTAGTGCTAAATTAAATATCCTTTTGTAAAGTAGATAGAATCCTGATTTATTGGTCTTGTTCTAAAAGTGAATATTTGGATTGTTTCTGGTGTGCAACTTATTCGTCATGAGGCACTGTAGTAAGATAGGCCTAGCCTTCTCTGAACAAGAAAAGCCGTAAAAGCTTTAACCGTTTAATATCTATTATCCGGTAATGACAATATATGTAGTTAAACTAAATCTTTAGAAATAGTTTGATCTCTGCGTCCATCTATATTAAACTGATGTATGATTTGATTACAATGCATCCTTCATGTTATTTATTGAGGAGAAATAATGAATGAGTTAACACCGGTTCTGTTGAAGGTGCGGGAACAAATATATAATAGAACAATTGGATTTGCAATTTTAACACGATCTGATCCATTGACGTGGTAAGTGAAATATGATTAATATTTTAAAATTATTACATTTAATTGGATTTACAATTTCCACAAGATTTCATCGATTGATAAGGTAAGTAAAATATGATTATTATTTTTGTAAATTTAATTAGATTGTTTGTCACAACCTGAATGTTGACGTGATCAGTAAAATTTGATTAATGTGTCTATTTTTAACGAACATGGGGTGCAAAATATTGGGAAAATATTATTTTCGGAAGAAGTACTTATTGAAGACGTTTGACTTTCTACTGCATGTAGTCTTAAAAATGTACGTTCAAGTATAATGTTTTAACTAACTTGAGCCTAAAATGAATGAACGTTCGTCAGGGTTATTTCAATTTACATTTCAATACATGCAAATCTGTTGCGTTCACGCCACAAATTTTTCAACGTTATTAATTAAAGTTTCGATGAGCTGCAAACCCTCTCCTTGTCCCGAGAATCAGAAGTGTGACAGTTAATAACACTTCAACTAATTAAATTTAATGTGCGCATGGAAACGTAGAATTAAAATGAGATATTTCAAAAAGATATTTTGATAGTATTCATGAATCAAATTAACATAGAAATACCAGGTCTTACAGCAATTACAACGGAAAGCAGAGAAAGCTTGCCATTTGAAGGAGAAATGGACAAGTCGATTGATTATGTATTATAAAATTAACCATTGATAACCCAGCTGAAAGGATGCCCTGGTCATAACCTATAAATAGCTATAAATAGATTGATCATGGCGGAAACCCTTAAACTCGATTCTAATACACCTCCAACTCGTTTAACATTACAGAGATAGGGAAGCCAGGGACCCATTATCTGATGCAATAAAGGGTTCCTGCTGGTTTCAACCACGTTGTGCTATAAATTAGGGGTGAGTTGCTGTAGAATAATCTTGGACCGAACGCCCTGAGTGACAGCTGTGTTCTAACACGTCATAGGATTTAAACTGCATGACGTCAGTTGATTACTTGCGTCGTTGACAAGTCACTTGAGGGAGAGAGAGAGCAGTGTTCGATAACGTCACAACATTCCGGAATTATGACGTCATCGCGTTTGAGCTGACAGCACTGATTTCACCCGCCATACGTTCTACATATGGGTTGGTCCAAAACATTTCTGATTGGCTCTGGTTACCCAAGGGAGAGTCTAAATGTTCCTATGCAGGTTGGAAAGGCTGGTTTTCTGATTAAAATTCTTACGTTTGGAATACTGAAACTGAATTAATTTACATATGATATGCATTAGAATAGAAATAAAGGACTTCCTGGTGAGCTGTGTGGTGCTGAATTTAGGGTCAGTGGCGGAAATACCCTCGCCCTCAAATAGTGGTATTTTCCGCAACTGACCCTTTATTCAGCAACACACAGCTCGCCAGCTCGTCCTTTATTTCTTAATTAAACTATACCGGGAACTATAACGGCTCCCCGCTGGCCCCTGCTTTCAAGGGGGAGGGCCTCGGGGAGCGGCTCCCCGCTGGCCCTCCAGACCCAGCCCCTGCTTTCAAGGGGGAGGGCCTCGGGGAGCGGCTCCCCGCTGGCCCTCCAGACCCAGCCCCTGCTTTCAAGGGGGAGAGCCGCAAAACCCTTATTCCGACAAACCCTTATTCCGACAAACCCTTATTCCGACAAACCCTTATTCCGACAAACCCTTATTCCGACAAACCCTTATTCCGACAAACCTTTAGCCGCAAAAAAAAAAGAAAGTGAAGAAAAGCCATGCTTTCTGACTAACCGAGAGAGGGCTCTGTATACGGTGACCTCTGGGTCAAACGGCGCCAATGCCCTCAATACTATGTAATGGAACGCTTCACACTTCCACATTCATAGACTTCTGATTAAACTGATGTATGGTTTGATTACAATGCCTCCTTCATGTTATTTATTGAGGAGAAATAATGAATTAGTTAACACCGTTTCTGTTGGAGGTGCGGGAAAAGGTATATAATCGAATAATTGGATTTGCAATTTTAACACGATCTGATCCATTGACGTGGTAGGTGAAATATAATTATTATTTTAAAATTATTCCATTTAATTGGATTTACAATTTCGACAAGATTTCATCGATTGACGAGGTAAGTAAAATATGAAAATATGATTATTATTTTTGTAAATTTAATTAGATTATTTGTCATAACCTGATTGTTGACGTGATCAGTAAAATTTGATTAATGTGTCTGTTTTTAAGAAAGAAGTACTTATTGAAGACGTTTGACTTTCTACTGCATGTAGTCTTGTAAATGTACGTTAAATATAGTGTTTGAGCTAACTTGAGCCTAAAATGAATGAACGTTCGTCAGGTTTATTTCGATTTACATTTCAAGAATTGCATGCGCTTCCATTCGTGCCCGCCACAGATTGCACAAATTTTCCTGATTTCAACGTTAATAATTAAAGTTTCAATGCGATGCAAATCAGAAATTTGACAGTTAATAACACTTCAACTAATTGAATTAAATGTGTGCACGAAAATGTAGAATTAAAATGAGATATTTCAAAAAGATATTTTGATAGTAATCATGGATCAAATTGACGTAGGAATAGCAAGTTTTATGTGAACTACAACGGACAACAGAGTAAGCGAGTTATTTGAAGGAGAAATAGACAAGTCGATTGATTATTTATTATAAAATTAACCGTCGATAACCCAGCTGAAAGGATGTCCTGGCCATAACCTATAAATTGCTATAAATAGATTGAACATGGCGGAAACTATTAAACTCGATTAAACTATATCCTTTACTTCAGTGATGGATATTGACCACTGCTCTTTATTTACCAGAGTTGACCTTAATTTCCGGTCACACAGGAAGTGAACATCCAGTTTCCCTACCGGTCTTTTCTGAAGCGAAGCAGTCCCATAGACATATTTTGTTGATCCCAAAACCCCTTTGGGCATACCAAGGTTACTTTTTCCGAAATACAGAAACAAGCAGATATTTAATACAAATATATATTTAATACTTCTTCTGACAAAATAAGCAGAGAAAATCTGTCATATTCAATAGCTAGTAAAATGTCATTCCGTCAGCAATGAGAAAAGCGCGAATCAAATCTACTCAATTATTTAACCTCAACATCAGGGTATTTCAAATCAAGGCACAATTTAGTTCCAATTCTTCGTGATATCTGTTGACACACCGTTATTAATTAATGGTGATCAGTGGATTATATGAATCTCGCCGTGTTCTCCGAGTGCTTATGGCGACTTCTGGAATCCTGCCTTATCTTGTAATTTCAAAACAATACACGTGCCAATTAACATATGGAAGTAATTAATTGGCATGCTTCATTAAAGTGGAATAGAATTTTACTTTATATAATTCTCTCCGATATAGACGCAGAGTAACAGATGATAACAGATAGGTAAATCATCCACTGAGAAAGAACCAGAATAAAAATCCAATAACATTTAACTATTGATATAAAAATACGAATTCATTAAAAAAGTCATTTTAAAATCTTCTAACGCCTAATCAATTTCACATATTACATTCTGTAAGATTCAGTTAAAAGGAGACATCACTTAAGTTTGTTGTGGTTCTCCATTGACCTTCAGATTATTAGAAAAGTACAGAATACAGAGTGTTTGTGTCTGGCAGTCAGTAAACAAACAGTTCGAAGTAGATAAAATGCGCAGCGACAAACGGCTCCACTGTGCAATCGATTCGTTTTACCACAACAAAGCAGACATTGGAATCATCAAATAAAACTCCCTATCCAAGGGGCCTGGGGAGCTGGGAAAGTTACCAATGACCATCTGGAAACCTCATCTTTATATAAGCAACGGTATTCGCAGCAACTATTATATCACCTTGTACACTAACTTGTTCTGTTCTGATGATAATCTAAACTCAACCACTTACGTTTATCTAGCAACGTGAAACAAACAATATAAACAGAGGACAAATAAATAATGGCAAAAGACTGAGGGACTATCACTCTAACCGACTGAGCCATCGAGGCAACTATAAACATGACATAAACTAACGTATAAATCAAGCGATAATTTTAGAATAATGGACGTTTAAAAAACGAGAGGGTAAAATTGTCGGTGACGCAACAGTCCTATTTAAAGGCAAGTTACACGCAGTAATTCTATGTAAATCGTATTCTCTTGGAGTAAAACTTCATAATCCAAGTCGATTAAAACAAGTTTATTTCTTAGCTGGCTTTTCCCACAAAATGTACACAAAAATATGTTACAAAGCATCGTTTGTGAGTCAGTAGCCCCATACACAGACAGGGAAACCGATATAGGATTATTATCAGGGGCAATACTTTGCTGACGAGAAATTGATTTCGTTTGTTCTAATAAGACATATATTAATATAAAGGGAACAATGTCTTGTTCAGACTGCCAGCTACTTGGAATGTCGCCACATTGTCGCCGACTTCCTAAGCTGATTTGTCTTTAATGTCTGAGAATCGTTTATTGTAGTCAGGAAATTGAAAATCCCTTATTATATATGATATGTTAATCTCGGGGGAAATGTCAGAGGTTCTGTTCAGAAATTGACAGCTGGGTTATTGGTAAAATGGTAAATTTGCTTCCTGGCAATCCAAAGAAAAAAATGTGAGTAGATTTTTTTACTCGAACCGGATACGTGGAATGGTTGCCAGTTACACAACCATGTTCGTTTTGAATTCCTTGGATTGATTGGTTGATTAGAGTTTTACACAGCAAATGATGTGCAGACGCTGATAGAATCATATCTGCTTTAGTTCTCAATCATAACGTAACATCTTTTGTAGAAACCAATCAGATTTCTGCAAAATTTCCCCTCATTCTAATTGGACTTTACTTCTATAAAATAAGACTTCGGTATTGGAGGGATTATCAGAAGACTTTAGTTTACAGCCTTAGACAAATTTAATTTATCTTTTGCAAAGCCCAAAATTACAATAGGTTGATGGGTTCTAAGATACTATGTTGTGACGAATATGTGCCTAAAGCTGTGTACTGACGTCCTCTAATTACTCGCTTGGGAAGACGGTAGTAGTAAGTCCCTGGAGATGGCCCCATTTGACCTTTTTGACCCCTAGGCGTGACGTCACTGACCTATGGATGACGTCACCGGAAGTGCCGCCATCTTGGATGACGTCACCGGAAGTTTGGCCATTTTGGATGACGTCACCGGAAGTGCCGCCATTTTGGATGACGTCACTGGAAGTGCCGCCATCTTGGTGACGTCACCGGAAGTGTCGCCATCTTGGATGACGTACCCGGAAGTGCCATTGAATGACGTAGCCGGAAATGTCGCCATGTTGGCCGGAAGTGTCGCCATGTTGGCTGTCTTAAGGACGGGGGTTTCCCTCGGAAAGTAAATATAAACGAGGTTCCTTGACGTCACGCATGTCATCAGAATTATTTTTAGACGGGAATTTCCGGAGAACGCTCTTTAGGAGAATGTTTTTCTCAAAGAGAAATCAAATTAAAGACTATAACACAAGGTTGAATGGATTTTAGATAAAACAATATATTTTATTATAAAACAAAGACATCAAATAACGTTTACGAAATTCTAAGGAAATCGTACAAAACATAAGAGTGTGGTCAAAAGTATTAGAAAAATTACATAATAATAGGACAAATAATACAGGCGATATTTTTGGTGTTTAATATAATTTACAAACAATCACAATGGCGTTTGGAAGCAAAACTGTATAAAATAAAATCGTTTCTCGGTCTTACTGAAACCGAAAAATTCGCAAGTACTGACATGAACAAAAATATGAAAGATACAGTTTACATAATAAGACGAATTATAAATATTGTGTCCAAACAATCACAATATTTACACGTTTGGAAGCATTTACAAAACTGTGTACCATAAAATCATTTCTCGCCCCAACTGAACCAAAGATAAAAAAACAAATTGTTAGCGAGTACTGACAAAACAGAAATATGTAATATAAAGGTATTTTAAAAAGAAATGTGTCACAAGTGCGAAGAACTAGACGAAACATAGACTTTAAGAAACTGCCCTTTTAATTTAATATCCATAGGGTAGTGTATCTAAATCCGCTTGAATGACACGTTTGTCATACACTACCCTATAGTCTTTTTTCTCTACACGGTTAAAGACGGTGGTGGTATGTCTGTTTCTACATATTTTGTTTTCGTTAACAATGGTGGCTCGTGGACCACATGTCGTACACAACATTTTTGCAGGAACACAGACACACTGAACACCGTCCGCGTTTCGAACCATTCTTCTAACGGTTTCAAAATTAATGGTTTGAGAGTTTTGGGGGTTGAGAGTAAACCCCCTCACTTTACAAACTGTTCGATTACCGTTATCGTCGGGTTGAGCCAACTCATACGCGTAATTTTTAGCCCCACCCGTCACAAATTTCGTTATGTAATTCCCTCCCAACTCGTCCGTTAGTTCCCCAAGATTGTCTCCTAATTCTACATCTACACCACCCGGTCTAGTCACGTAAATCACCGAGTCGGTGTCGAAATAGAGTACATTTTTCCCTAACTTTTCTAAAATTGAATACAGTTTTAACCGTGCCTGAGCAGTCGTGAATGCAGCGACATAAATACTGCTGCTGGACACAGCCTTTGAAAAGTCTTCTTTTGTATACCAGTCCAGTAAGATCAAGTTGTCAGTCAAGCAGTGTACGTCATGTACTGTCTTCGTCGGGTCGAACAATAAGTCATAGAAGTCAGATAACTCATTAACATATGTGCTCTGTCTCAAATTATTTCGCTGTCCAAGTTTGCCCCACAAACTGTTCAGCACCAGTTTACTCACGCTTCGCAGTCCGGGGTTGTACGCGATTTTGTCTTTTTCTAAACATATACCCTCGTGTTTCTTGTAGTCGTTGATGTATTTGTCCTGGTCGTCGGGCGTTTTCACGTGAGAGGGATAGCCACTAGCTTCCTGTTTTATTTTCAAAAATGTATTGATGTAGCTTGTAAATAAGCCTGCTTCGCCCGTGTCAGGATTGTACTGTAATGTCTTTTCAAAAGTGTAAACTTCGAAGACTTTGTCAATAATATAGCCTAAGTCAATAGCTTTCCATAGTTCAAGGGTGACGTAGGTACCCACCCACGACCTCTGTTCGTCCGTGTGGTCGCAATGTGCCTGTTGTGACTCACAGCAAGTTCTGCACAGTGGGAACATCAACTTGCCGTTACATCTATATGGAAGTAACGGCATGTAAAGTCCGTGAGGTGGTGTAACACGTACTTTTGCAAATCCGACGTATTCGGTCAAGGGCTTAAAGTCAGAGGACACCACCGTGGGGAACCCTTCCGGAAAAAGTCCGCGCTTATTAATAAAGGGATAGAGCGAAGTAAAGTATACGTACTTAATTTTTTCGTCCGTCTTTGCCTCGTAATAAAGTCTAGTTCCGTTTACTCGTCCGCCGAAAAACGCGTCTCTACGGTTACGCCGTGTCTGAATGTCTTGTTTTTCGGCAAAATCCTTCAGTCGAACGTCTTCTTTTAATAATTTTTCGAACTGACACTGGTAAATGACTACAAATGTATACCCTAACCTCTCTATGAATGCTTGTCTCCTATTCGTCCGGTCATTCTGGTCTGCCATTGTCAGCCCCGAGGTCATGCTGGGTGTCTCTGGCGTATAACACTTGGTACAACCGTGCCAAATACACCCATGGAAATCATAGCATGTCCTGGTGTCTTCGTCGTACCCGTCTACCCGATACTGTTTTATAACCTTTTCCCCACCATTGAGAGCGTGTCGAATGCGAAGACTCGAACCCGACTCACGCGCTTCATGCATGCGCCACTCCAACCACAAGATGGACATTTTTGAATACTGATCGGTGACTATGCCTTGTGGGGAAACTTTGGGCAAAATATCCGGCTTTAGAAAAGCGTGCCTGAAAATCGAAAAACACACGCTAGCTATGGTTAATTTAGTAAATGGGTCGACACCTTGTGGTTGTTTGCCCTGTACAGGGCGCATGCTCACGTCGAGTATTAACCTTCGATATTTCAAACAACTTCGACGTAAGATGTCAACATCCGAGTTACAATAGTCGTGCATTTCTTTGGCAAAATCAAATACTACGTTTGCAGCCTTTTGCTCGGCATGCCACTTAAGAAAATGTTCTCTGTCACCTTCAAACATTTGATTGACCCCGTAATAATGAGCGGCTGGTATGGGGCCGACGTAATTTTGGTTAGCTTCTGTATTGAAAAAATGTGGGAAATAACCCTTGCAAAGTGTGTTCAAACCGAACGCTTTAGGAAGTTTCGACAATGCCATGGGCATATGGTTCAGACTATCTATAACTCTGACGTTCACACCAGTCACGTGAAAGTACATGATCTTGCTGTTGTTAAATATAATTTCAGGCGCTACGCCGTTTTTAGT